>BFEA01000078.1:3514260-3530739 GCA_003427395.1 Chara braunii | reverse complement strand
CCATCAAACGCGAGAACGAGGCGATGGTGAGGAGCTTGATGAGCTTAGTTACGTGACGTCCGTGGCGGCCTTCGTCATTGTGATAACGATTGTGCATATCCTTTCAAATTAGGATGAACTTCCATGCCCAAGCTTCTTCCAGACCCCAGCTGGTGTCCCACGTAGGACGTCAAGTAGCACCTGGCATAGCACCCCACATACCAACTCACAGCGCAACTCACGTACTAGTGTTGGCCTACTGCAAGCTCGCGTAGCAGGCACATAGCAGTCTCGTACAAACTCAAACGGCAACGCACATAGCACTACGCATAGCACCACTTATAGCAACTCACGAAACATTTTCCCCACTCATGTAGCAGCTCCCATACTAACTCCCATCATGGCAATGGCACAACAACATCTACTCGCATAGCAGCAGCTACTCTCATAGCCCTGCGCTTAGCGCCTCACATAGCAACTCACTCAAAAACAGCCTTTCAGCAACTCGCATAGCAACGCACATAGCATCTCGCACAGTGTCTCACATAGCAACGCGCACACAGCATCTCGCACAGCGTCTCACATAGCAACTCACATAGCATCTCACATAGCCATTTACTCAGCGGTCACTCGCATAGCACCTCACAGCCTCTCAGCTACTTAACTTAGCATCCCACATAGCAACTCACATATTCACATAGCAGGTTACATCGTCGATCTAATGCAAGCACGCAGTTGATTGCTTCGCCATCGTTTCGATATCGTCGGAGATTGACAGGAAGGGCTCTCACCGACTCTCTGGCACTCTCTCAGGTCCCCCTGTTGCTTACCATGTCACGTCCGAATGACGAAAACCCGGATCAATGAAGATAAAGCAGTTGACTCCGAGGCGGATATCGACTGTGTACCGTCGAGTTAGTAAAGAATCTAAAGATCGATGATGGTTTGTGTGCCTAAGACTAAGAGCTTATTGACTGTCGAGAGTTTTCTGAATGTATGTGATATGTATTATATTATGCTCCACGAATGGACCACCATCATGATGGACGTATCGCACAGTCATTACGGCAAGAGGCGAAGAGCTTAGTAGAAGAAAAAGTTTGCCGTTTTCTTTTGGGTTTTCTCTTTTTTTTTTCCGTCGTCGTAACGCTCAAGAGTACGCGCTAATCGCCTCTCAATCAAAGATACGCGTTTTCTGCAGTGTCGACTGTGTTGTTGATGTCCCACGAAGGAGGTTTTTTTTCCCGCAACGTTTCGTGCAAATTTTCTGTGCATAGTTTAATCTATGTGTGTCATTTCATTTCGGTTGAATTCTCGGACCTTCTTTCTAAACATTGTTACTTTTTTATTCAGTCTTTCTAATTTGCTGGATTGATCGATGCTGAGGCTTTCTTTTACGTATGTATTGTAGGGTCGGTGTGTCATATGACATCTCGTTTTCTCAGAGTTTCTTGGGAAATCCACCTCCACAAGAGATACAGGCGTGGGAACTCTTTTTCTTAAAAGGTATCGCTGGGGGCAAGAAGGGTATTTCTGCAATTGAAAAGGGTATTTCAGACTATTTCTGTAATCGAAAAAGGTATTCCTGCGATCAGAAAAGCTATTTCTAATATGAAATTAATTCCTTGCGCTATGTATGTTTGCCGTGCAATATTTTTTAAAAAGGTGTTTCTGTAATTCTCCCTCATTTCTGCTCGGGGGAACAACAAAAACATTGGTTTGTGAGTGTCCGCGAACGAACTTTAAGCTGTCTATTGCGGTTGCTCGTTCAACAAAAAAAAAAAGAAAAAAAAAAGCTGTCTATCGCCGACAAAAAAAACAACAAATTAAGAATAGAGTGGAGTAGATTTAGAAGAGAATAGACGAGATCTAGGATATAGACTAAGATCAGTTTAGATAGAGTAGCGCGAGGTGTAGTCAAGCCGTTCCATCTGAACTTCGTCGGCACATTTCTCGCCTTCGAAATAGGATTTGTACTACTACGTCGAATCAGTTGAGATCAGATCAGAGTAGAGTACAGTGCAGTAGAGCTGCTGCGTGAAGGGACAGCAAACCGTCGCAGATTTCACCACATCTCTCGAGCGTAATCGTCCAACGATTCAACACCGTAGGTGTGATCAATGAAGCATACGACTGACTCCCTTGCTGCCTGTCATCCTACTTTCTTCCTTGTCGAGGCAGCCCCCTATTGCAACGCGCATGCAACCGACCACCAGGGGGGAGGGTTGGGGGCGAGGGGGGCACGAAAACACTTCAGTTCTGTTGTGCTTCATCTCGATCTTTATCAATAGGATGCTGTCGATTTGAGAAGTTTGCGGCGATGGTGTTGTGAAAGCAAAGGAGGAATACTCCGACACTGATCGTTACTGCGGACAGACAGCGCCTCTACGGCTCGATCATTTTATCACTCGCTATGGTCTTGTCAATCTTCCACCTCTTCCACCTCTTCCACCTCTTCCACCTCTGCAGCATGCTGTTCCACTCGTCTACGTCTGTGCGTCAATATACATACACGCACCCCATGAACACGATCTTCTTAGTACGGATATACGGCGTCTCTACGGCTCGATCGTTTTATCACTCGCTATGGTGTTGTCAATCTTCCACCTCTTCCACCTCTTCCACCTCTTCCACCTCTGCAGCATGCTGTTCCACTCGTCTACGTCTGTGCGTCAATATAAATACACGCACCCCATTAACACGATCTTCTTAGTACGGATATACGGCGTCTCTACGGCTCGATCATTTTATCGCTCGCTATGGTGTTGTCAATCTTCCACCTCTTCCACCTCTTCCACCTCTTCCACCTCTGCAGCATGGTGTTCCACTCGTCTACGTATGTGCGTCAATACACACCCACGCAACCCATTAACACGATCTTCTGACTACGATCATTTTATTACTCGCTATGTTGTTGCCAATCTGCCACCTCTTCCACCGCTCAGCATGCTGTTCCTCTAGTCTATGTATGTCCGTCAATACTCACACACACAACCCATTGCAATCAACCTTGTGACTGCGGATATACGACAACTCTATGGCACGATCAGCGATTCAGCATGCTGTTCCACTCGTTTACGTGTGCGCGTCAATACACATGCACGCAACCCATTAATCAACCATATATGTTCGACATTGGACACTCTTTTTTGCTTTCCCCGTCCCTCTCCACGACCATCGATCACATGTGGTACATCTACATTAATCCCCGCCTCGCTCACACACCATCACCATCACCAACATGAAGCAGCGAGATACGAGGTGAAACTTCACCTCACTTAACAATTGAAACTTCAGTGAAGTTCAGTCATCCATCCTCGACAACACATCGTTCTTAAAACCATTAGCATTCCAGACCGTAAGCGGTTTCCGGGCTATCATCCGAAGAATGCTTGTTACTAGAAATCATTAATTACATTACTTCCTGGGCCAGGCGATCAGTGAATGAGCTATCAGCAACAGCAACCATTAACGAAAACACTCGTCAATCATCTAGTACTACAAGCGCTGCGTACAAGCTTCTTTTTTTTTTTTTTTTTTTTTTTTTTTTTTTTTTTTCAATTCCTTCGTTAACAGATAGGAGTGATGATATGAGCATGCATAGCCTCATACGAGCGCTGCGAATAAGCTAATCAGCCATAGGAGATATTCGTTTAGATCGTCCACAGGCCTCCTGGACGCGTTTCTGCAGGCTGAGCCGCCGCCGCGTCTTCAACTTAGGGATCTCCCCACTCTTGTCCTCCACCGTGCTTCTACCCAATCCAGAAACCATCCTCCCGAATCTTTCATTTCCTTGATAGCGCAAAAAAGGCATCACCATGCGGATCGTGTTGCCTCGCAGTACTCTACCGCGTTTAGTGCTGACGGTAAGAGCTGACCCCAATGCACAAGAATGTCAGAACAAGTTTACCATTCTTAGGAAATACTCACACTGGAACTTTCTCACACTAGAACTTTCTCTATTCGACGCAGTTCTCGACGTGATGGTAGTCATATGCATCCAGGTACGGCTGTAATTAGGGTCTGATGCATTTAGAGAAGTGCTAGTGTGCGTATGCCTTTACACCTTGGGGGCAGAGCAGCTAACTCAATCGCAGAGAGCACCGGACCTCACGTATATTCGCGTATTTTTGGTGTCGTGTCGCTTATCGCCACCCGAGCTCGAGTCTTGCTTTGGCCATAAGTAGGACTGCTCGATTGTTGCTGCTGCTATTACTAGGTTTCCCCGATGTTATTCTCTGTTAGTAAATGCGCGTAGACCTGAGACACTCCCCCCCACTCCCCTCCGGCCCCTCTCTGTCTCTGTCTCTGTCTCTGTCTCTCTCTCTCTCTCGCTCTCGTGCGCGCGAGGGAGAGAGAGGGGGGAGAAGAGGGGAGAGAGAGAACTTACCCCTCCGCCCCACTCACTCTCTCTCTCTCTCTCTCTCTCTCTCTCTCTCTCTTGCGCGCGCGCGCGCGAGAGAGAGAGAGAGAGAGAGAGAGCGTGTGAAGGAGACGAAGCAAAAAGCTAGAACGGCGCATAACAACGCGCTGTGTGGGGATTTTCCCACGATGCACACTCGCTTTCGTGCTCCCGAGGCCGTCTCTGTCCATCACCGTCACTCACTCTCTCTCTCTTTCTCACGCCCCCGCACACGTGTGAACAAGATCAAGCGAAAAACAGAAACCACGCCAACCAACGCGCCGTGTGGCGTTTTTTCCACGTGGCAGTTTCTCATTTGCTGCTCCCGAGGCCCCTTCTCTCTCTCTCTCTCTCTCTCTCTCTCTCTCTCTCTCTCTCTCTCTCTCTCTCTCTCTCTGTGCGTGTGTCGTGTTACTAACAAGAACACGGAGGTCCATGAAATCCTTCAGAAAAGAAATAGCTGTGACAGTCGGACGCACGTTGCCGCAAGTTATATCCGCTGTTCGCGTTCGATTTGTGTTGTTTGTAATTTTGAACAAACGGATGCTGGCGGGAGCACTAAGCCCGAGACGAAGCCAGTTGCCTTAGTACAATAGATCCTTTCTTTGTTTTTTTTAAAAGCCTCGCACTGACAGGGAAAAAACAAGTAAAAAAAAAAAAAAAAACAAGTAATTCAGCTGAAAGGTACACACATTTGTGATTGGCTGTTCCTCACATCACGAAAAATCGAATCTTGATGAAGCCAGATGGACGTACGCATTTTTTCTGGGGCTACCTGCTCTGAAAAAGCACTGAAAAAACGATTCCAAAAAGAGATCAAACTTGAGCGCACACTAATGAACGCAGTCCAAAGAGAAAATGATAAACGAATTAAATATTTTATCACATGGCGACTTCCTTATGAATCAAATGCCTACCTTCTTCACTCTCGAGTCGAAGGATTTCGATACACTGTACGACTTTTGCACCTGAATTATCAGACACCGGTAAATATGTTTCAACAGTAATCACACTCTTGGAGCCTTTTTTTCTTACTACTGTTTATTTGTTTCTCCGTTTTGCATTGATTGACTCTGAGCTAATTATGACCATTGAACAAACTCAGTTTATGTGAAGCTAAAGTAGCAGCTGCTTGAGCATTTGACAAACTAACACCATCCATTTCAAAAATAATTTGTCCTTGGAAAACAGGAGCAATCCAACCTGTAGGGTTTCCTTTTCGTTTTCCCATCCTTACTTCTGTAGGTTTGCTGGTAATAGGAATATCTGAAAAACGAAGTGGGCGCTCGAGCTCCAAAAATGCTTGCTGGAGGCAGCACCAGCATTTGTACTTCGCGTCTGATCTATCGTCGGAGTGGAGCCAAAGGGGCAATGGGAAGCAGAGGCGTCTCTTATTAGACATTTAAGGCCGAAGGAAGATTGCCTTTGAGAAATTCCTAGCGCTGGTGAAAGGGTCGCTTAAAGCGGGATACAAAACCAATGTAGGCAAAGTGCATATTCCGGCAACTCCACAAGCTCTTACGAGCCTGTGCTTCGCACCACTATTATGTAAGGTTGTTCTTCACGAACTCGACAAATTTGTCTCTTGGACCCTCAACAAAGCCAAATTCTTTGTGCTTGTCGTATTCCTCCTTTAGGGTCTCATATATGTATGCCTGATTATTATGGGCGATTTTCGGGCTACTTCCAGTCTAGATGCAATGATAATGACCGGCCTTTCTACTCGGGTGAAGACAATAGTGGCATGACCAAAGCAGATGATCGTCAACTTTGTCCCCCTTAGCGCTCTCCAATGAAACGCGTCACGGTATCATCTTCACGCAAATACAACATAACCTCATCATAAATGTATGTAAGTTACGTTTTTCGGCCCGTTATGTTTTTCGGCCCAGTACAGTTATAAAGGGTACGCTATGTCCGGGAGAAGACTGTAGGCAGCAAGCAGTCAGCTCCTCAATCGATACAGAAAATCTTTGGAAGTTCCTATAAATTGGAATCCGACGATATCTTTATTTAACCGATGATACTTCTGCAGAAGACCGACCTCAGAGTCAGTAGGTTCAGCTCGAAACAAACATCTCAACGGTACAGTCGATATCCTCAACCGACCTCTGCCAATCTAACAGTATTAGCGAGTACAGTCTCCTCACAGACACAAAGAGAGAGAGAGAGAGAGAGAGAGAGAGAGAGAGAGAGAGAGAGAGAGAGAGAGAGAGAGAGAGAGAGAGATGGGAAGAGAAGAAAAAGGCGAGAGTGGGCAAGAGATCCTGAATGCGCCGCTGACAATATTGATGATCACATCGCCACAACTAAAAAGCTCGTCAGCATTGACAATAATGGAAAAGTGATTAGAGCCTCCTACTAGAGGGGGGGGGGGGAGAGAAGACGGACAAGAAAAAAGAGACAAAAGTCGCTCCAATTCAAGATCCTGAATGTGCTGGTGACGATGATGACCATTACATAGCCATAACTGTAAGTGCGTTGAACCACACACAGTCTGTTCGTCAACTTGAGCACACACACACAATGAGAGATGATGTAGCGGACCTCGGGTTGGCCTGTGAGACCAGCCCCTTGGCCTGTTCTYACAGGCCTGTGTTGTATTCGGGGTAGGCCAGTCCAGGCCGGTACCTCTGTCCATACCAGCCAGTCCAGTCCAGTCCTGTCAGTCCGCTGGGGTATACCCCAGCCATTGTCTGTTTTCAGTCTCATTCTTCACTTGCACATTTGGGAGTATGTGCGTTGGAGTCTTGCGTGGGGAGCTGCGTTGTGCCATCTCGCTCCCCCCCCTTCTTCCTCCATCTCCATCTGTGTCACTAGCGGAGCACCACACCTGGTGGGTCCGCAACATTGGTATCGGAGCGGGAACGGTCCCCGCCCCCACCCACCACACCGCACAGCAGGCAAATACGGCAAAATCCGATTGTCGGGTTTTTGGCTGTTTTCCGGCCGTTTTCGGGCGGAAAAGCGGGAAAAACAATGAAGAGAGGTGCTGCAGCAGGAGAGCTCCACGTGGCGAAAAAGGAAGCCGCACCAAGGCTGCCGCACGCGCGCCACGCTACCCCGCCCCGATCCCGGATTTTATATTCTCAAGATCCGGGATGCAACTGCTGCCACTGGGGTTTGAACCAAGACACATGTCGAGCCATGCGCGTGCGTAAGCAGCCTCATAACACACTCGCCACAGTGTGTCCATGGCTCTGTAGCAGCAGCGAAGTTGCTATTTACCCCCCCCCCCCCCCCCCCCCCCCCCCTCTGGCTGTTGCTGCCTATGCACGTGGCCATCTCCCAGGGCAGGGTGGCAGCCTGTGGTGGGACTGAAGACCCCCCTGCTTAAGGGGCTGCTCTACAGTGGAGAGGGCCTGCTCACACAGCAGACCCTACATCTGGACATTTGCAGAAGTCCTGCTGGGGGCTGATCAAGATCTCAGCCCCCCCTCTCTCCTCCAACTGGCTGCTGCAGCAAAGACCAAGACCCTCCTGGTCTTGGTGTTCCTTGTGCCCTTGGAGACACCAAGGGCCAGGTATCACTCCCTTCTCCCCTCTTCCTCTACTAACCCACTCTCCTCTTACTCACCCCTTCTCTTTCCCCCACCTTCCACTCCATCTTTTCTCTCCTTCTTTTATCTTCCCCACCCCACCTTTCTCCCACCACCCATTCTTTTACTCTATTTTCTTTATCTCTTCTTTTCTTTCCTTCTTTCTCCTTCTTTCTTGATCCCTGTCCACCTTTCCCCATCCCTCCTCTCCCCCAACTACCTCCCTCTTTATCTTTTTCTCTCCCCCCACCTATATCTTTCTTTTCTCCTTCACTTTTTCCTTCCTCTTCCCCCCTACTTCGATTTTTTTTTTCTTCTGTTTTTCTTCTTTCCAGCTCTCTTTTGATTTATCTTTTCTCTTTTCCAAAAGTTCGAAATTTCTTCTTTCCCTCTCTCTTTTCTGATTTTCTGATTCATTTCATTTATTTTTCTATTTATTCAGGAAATTCGATTTTCTTTACGGCAACCCTAAATCTGATTAGTTGTTAGTTTTCTCATCTTCTTCCCCACCCTCTTTTCTTATTTTCTGATTTATTTTATTTATTTTTATTTATTCTAAAAATTTGAATTTTTTGGCGGCAACCCTAAATCTGATTAGGTGCTAGCCTTTCTTGCTTTCAGCACACGTTTTGGCCCCGTGGGGGTAACGAAGTGTTGCCGAAATTTTCTGATTTTCTCTTACTTAGTCTTTTCGACACACTTCGACCCCATGGGGGTAAAGAAATGGTGCCAAAATTTTTGGAAAATCAGATAACCCATTTCTTCCCACCTCCTCACACATTTATTTATTTATTTATCTATTATTTTTTTTTTTATTTCCTGAATTTTTTTTTAATATTATTTGTGGCATCTCTAGTGTGCTCACCTTGGTCTTTCCTTTTCCCTTGGCACATTCTTGACCCCGTGGGGGGTAGGGAAATGCTGCCGAAAAGTTAAACAAAAAATAATAATAATAATAATAAATATTGTTTTCCCTTTCCATCCTTTTACTTATTTTTTTAATTAATTTTCTTATTTATTTATTTTCTTATTTATTTTTATTTTCTCTCGAAATCTCGCTACTTATTTATTTTTCTCCTGCCTTCCCCCCCCCTATGCTTGCTCTTTTACTTTCTTGATTAGGTCACCGGTACCCTACCCTAACCACTTAAGCCTTGGTTAGGGTTTTCCTTAGGGTTTTTGTAGGGTTTAGGGTTCCTCAAAACCCCCCTACTTCCCAGTCCTCTTCGGGTATCCTGGACCCGAACCACCCCTCCCCCTTGGACGGCGCCCGTGCTAGCCTTGCTAGCGCCGTTCGTCGCTTTCTACCGCGGACTTCCCCCTACACCCTCCGCTCACGCGGACCTCTTCTGGCCCACTCCAGTCCGGTCCGTCATCTCCCCATGGCCGAAGGTGCGTCACACGCCGCCGACACGGCGATGACCACGGCATCGGGCTCCACACCCGTGCTGGCGGACACGGGCCATCAGCCCCAGGGGGATCTACACACCCTCCTCACCTCCCTCCTTGCGCCCATCCAGGCGCAACTCGCGACCCTTGCGCCCATCCAGGCGCAACTCGCGGCCCTCGCGCCCTTACAGGCGCAGGTGGCGACCCTTGCCGCCGGCATGCAGCAACTCCAGGACGCTGCGTGTCCGTCATCTCCTGGCTCCCAGTCCGGGTCCCCCGTCCTCCGACAGGGTGGCCACGGCGGAGCTTCCTCCTCCGTTGCCCCTGACCCGGCCATCTTGGTGACTGTCCACGCCCCTAGCACGACGGCCGCCACGAGCCAGGGCCCCCCTCAGTATACGGGCGCACCCGCCCATATCCTGGTCACTACGGCCACGGTACAACAACCCGCTACCATGGTCTCAGCTTTTCCGGGTGCCCCGCTTCTCCCTCCCCTTCGCACGACCGCAGCGCCACCTGGCTCTCCCCCCTCTGGGATGCCCCGCGCCGCTTGTGCGTCCACCCCCTCCACTCTTCCTCCTGCCACCCCTCGATCGATCTACGTTCGAGGTCTCGCGGACGAGATTGTCCTGCTCCGGGCGGACCTCGCCCTCTTACGCCTTCAGCCACCTCCACCCTCACAGGTGGCTGCGCCTTCGGGTGCAACCCCTACCTCCTCTACGCTTCCTCCCATGCAGGCTCGCTTTCCGCGCCCTGCACTCTACACAACTCCTTCCTACCTTCTTCCTACTCCTGCGGTTGTTGCGACCTCTTCTACCGCAACACCCTCGCAGCCTGCCGTTGTTGCCACCGCCGCTCCCCCATGCGGCCCGGGCGCACAGTCAGCTGCGCCCCTTTCTCCATGACCTGCGCCGACTTACTCAGCCGTGGCACAGGCCTCCGCTCCTCGATCCCCTCGCCGCCAAAACGGTGGCGCACCACTCATCCGCTTGTCGGACATTGCCTTGTATGACGGTACAGGCATACGCGTGTCTCGGTGGCTGCAGTCTGCCACCTGCACACTCCAACTCATGGGCGCCACACCAAAGACGTGGGTGGGTCACCTCTCCACGCGCCTGCGTGGCGGTCCTTTCGAGGCCTGAGAGGATTTTTATGCCCACTCCCTTCGTGAGGGTCGGACTCCGACCTTCGTGGATTTCCAGGCGTTCCTCGAGGATCGGTTCGGAGCCCGATACGACGTGACTGACGCATTCGAGCGTGTCGTCACTACACGCTGGTCCGGCTCTGGATCGCCATATCCAGGTCTTTCAGGACGCCCACCTCGTTTACGACGTGGCGTTCCTCCCCGAGGCTGCCCTTATCGATCGTTTCTTGGCCAGCCTTCCGCTCGAGTACCGCTCTGAGCTATGGCGGTACGAGTTCACATCGGCCCCACAGGYTTACGAGGCCGCCAGGGACCACCAGCGGATGCGAGCCCGTCTTCACCCCGCCTCCTCCTCCCAGCCCCAGCGCACGGGCTACGCGTCCTCCTCCTCTCACGACACTTCCCAGTGCCGTTCCCCTTTCCGCGGTCGCCCTCGCCGTTCCACGCATCAGGGCCGCCACTTCTCGCGCCGCTTCAGCGCGCTTGAGTATGGTGAGCAGGACGCTGTTGCCCCACTGTCACCTGAGGACGACCACAACGACGACCTCGGCCTCTGCGAGGCCAACCACTATCACTTGGAGGACTCGACCCTCCCTGCAGCTGAACGCCTTCAGCTCGCGCTCTCCGCCCTTTGTCGGGCACGCAGCCTCCCCGGTCACGCAGGCGCGTCGCCCCCCGAGATCCTTCAGGAGGACCTCCCTCAGGGCTTCGTCCCTCCTCGCGGTGTCCTTTCCGCTGAGGAGCGCGCGACTATTCTGGGCTGACGTGGGCGTTTGCGCTGCCGCTTCACGGGTCATACCTCCTCGCGGTGCCCTTACACTACCGCCCTCGACCACCACTACGCTGATCTTTCTCGTCAGCATCGTGCTCAGTCCCCCCCCGGCGCCTCACGTCCCCGTGGCGCCTCCTAGCCACGATGCAGTGTACACCTGCGCCCTCCTTTGTAGTGGGCTTTTCGACATTTCCGTCGCAGTTCGCCCCTCTCGCTACTGGAGTTGAGGTATCGCAGAACTCGACAGAGTGTACTCAGCCCTCTGTCGCAGTACCGTCTGCGCCTCCGCCGACCACCGTCTCCCCTCCTTCCCCGCCGCGACTACCGACGTGTCGAGCCATTCGCTCAGCCCGTTGCAGCGAGCAGCTTGCTACTCGCGAGGACGTTGTGTCCTCTCTTCTGGACTTGAACATGCTCCAGGCTCGTCAAGAGCGATTCACCCTCCATGTCGCTGCACTGCGTCGCCTTCTCACCATCCTCTCTGACCCTGATCGCACCCTCCCGATCATCCGAGTACGACTCGGGACCTCCACGAGGGTGTACTCAGCGCTGTGGGATTCCGGTTCTCAGGGCGACTTCATTCACCCACGCGTGGTGAAGGAAGCCCGCTTACCCACGACAGGGTCTCCGACTCCCATCTCCGTTACCCTAGGGGATGACAAGACCCAGCATTTCTTCGATTAGACGGTCAGCGACCTCCCCTTCTTCCTCACTCTCGAGCCGACCGATCGTTCCCCGGCGTCTCGTCGCCACCGCTCCTCTGCATATTTCGATGTGATGGAGACGGGGTACGACTTCATTTTTGGCACTCCGTGGTCTCGTCAGTTCCGCAGCACCGAGGCCGATTGGGCGACCAACACTCTCGTTGTCAAAACGAAGTGTGGACAGACGTATCGCGTACCTTTCATACGTACCACGGCGATACCACGGCCCGATCCTTCTCCTTCGGAGCCGCCAGTGCCCACACCATCCCCCTCTATCACTGTCACCTCGCCTCGGCAAATAGCTCACTTCATTCGACAGGACGACGTCACCTTCTTTATGGTGGACGTGACGGATCTCTTACACTATGATCCACCCTGTCCCGACGTCGAGCTCATCCCTGTGGAGCCAGATCCTCCCTCTATCTCTATGACTCCCATCTCTACTTCCGTCCTTTCGTCGTTCGTCGAGTCCACCCCGCCGTCACGCGCTGACGCCGACGCTTAGGAACTCGCACGATATACGGCTGACYTGGAGCCCGCAGTTCGTGACCTCATCCGAGAGTACCACGACGTTTTCCCATCGTCAATCTCGTACGCCGGCATCCCACCGATGCGTGACGTCGAGCACTTCATTCAGCTTGTGCCTGACTATCGTGTTCACCACCAGGCACCCTACCGACTCTCGATTCCCGAGGCCACCGAACTCAAGCGTCAGTTTGAAGAGCTCCTGAAACTGGGTTTCATTAAACCCAGCAACTCCCCGTGGGGTGCACCCGTCCTCTTTGCTCGCAAAGCGGATGAAACTCTCCGTCTCTGCATCGACTATCGCGGTCTCAACCGCTACACGGTTAAGAACAGCTACTCCATGCCTCGTTCCGATGAGCTGTTCGACCGCCTAGCAGGCAACCGCTTCTTTACGAGGATTGATCTTCGTAGCGGTTACCATCAGATCCGCGTCGCTGCAGCCGACCAGCCGAAGACAGCGTTCCGATCGCGCTTCAGCCACTACGAGTTTACGGTGATGTCATTTGGCCTCACCAATGCACCCGCCACCTTCCAGAGGGCGATGAACGACATCTTCAGGGACATCCTGGAGCAGTACGTTCTCGTCTACCTCGACGATATCCTGGTCTACAGTCGTACCCTTGAGGAGCACCTCAGACACCTCCGCGACGTCCTTGACCGCTTGCGCAGACATGGCTTCTACGCCAAGCTGAGTAAGTGCCGCTTTGCCCAGCAGAAAGTGGATTTTTTAGGACACTATGTGTCTGACCTGGGTCTCTACATGGACGACGTGAAGATCACTGCTAGTGCGGAGTGGCCCGCCCCCACATCCGCCAAGCAGCTTCGCAGCTTCCTAGACCTGACCAGCTACTATAGTAACTTCATCTGGGGCTACGCTAGGTATTCCTACGTCCTTACCTCCACCCTCCTCCGGAAGAACCCACCCTGGGCTTGGACACCCCTCCACGAGGACGCCTTCCTCGCCCTCAAGAAGGCGGTGACATGCGCACCGGTTCTTCACCTACCCGATTTTGATCGCCCTTTTATCCTTACCACCAATGCGTCAGACTTTGCTGTCGGAGCAGTGCTTTCTCAGGTCTTCCCCTCCTCTCCTGATTCCTCTCATCCTCGTATCCCTCGCTTCCCAYCACCTACCCCTACCACTGCTTCCCGACTGACGCCTACTCRTCCAGCTACTGACGAGCCYTCTATTGACTATTCTCCTACCATCGCCGAGGACGGCACTGTCGAGTCTCGCTCAAGTGATTGTCCGATAGCCTTCTACACCCGTCAGCTCCTGCCCGCCGAGATAAACTACACAGCTGATGAACGTAAGGTTCTCGCAGTAGTTTATGCCGCTCGACACTGGCGGCACTACCTGCACGGGGCACCATTCACAGTGCGCACGGACAACTCTGCTGTCCAGGCTTTTCTGACTAAGCCGAAGCTCACTCCTCGACAGGCTCGCTGGTGGCGCGACCTATCCGAGTTTAGTTTTACCACTCAGCACATCAAGGGTGAGACTAATCGGGTCGCAGATGCCCTATCCCGGCGCCCTGACCACGACCAGGAGCAGATCCAGCTCTCTTCCATCTCGGTCACCACCGTCCACCACTCGGTGATCGACGAGTTTCGCACTCAGTACCTCCACTGCCCCGACTATCGCGACATCCACGCGACCCTTCGGAGTGGCAAGACCGTCCCGAACTACTCTCTCGGGGACAACGGTCTCGTGTACTGGCACGGTTCACAGGGCACTAGAGAGCTCCGTATTTGCGTTCCCTCCACTGGACAGCTACGTGTCCGAGCAGTAGCAGAGTTTCATGACCAGGCAGCCGCCAGTCATATGGGCTTCCACAAGACGTTGGCTCGTGTGAGCCGTCTGTACGTCTGGCCGAAGCGCAAGGACTTTGTGAAGGACTACGTCGCAGAGTGTCCCACCTGTCAGGAGGTGAACTGTGCAAACCACCTACCTTATGGTTTGCTCTAGCCTCTTCCTATCCCTGAGTGTCGTTGGCAGTCCATCTTGATGGACTTTATCGGTCCTCTTCGACCTCCGACCCCTCGCGGTCATGATGCTATCTTGGTCGTCGTCGACCGCTTCACAAAGAGTGCACAGTCTGTTCCGTGCCGCTATGCCATCAGTGCACGTGAGGTCGCCGACATCGTATTTGACCGAGTCGTGCGTGACCACGGCTTACCTCTGAGCATCATATCTGACCATGACCCACGCTTTACCAGCCGATTCTGGCGACGGCTCCACGAGGTGTACGGCACTCAGCTCCGCTTCTCCTCGTCTTACCATCCTCAGACTGATGGTCAGACCGAGATCACGAACAGGACTCTCGGAGATATTCTCCGAAAGATTGTTCGTGACAACCAGCAGTGGGACCTTCATCTTGCCTACGCGGAGATAGCCTACAACCACGCCGTCTCGCCAGCCACGGGGATGTCGCCTTACTATTGCGACCTCGGCTATCACCCTCGTGTTCCTGCGGACTTTCTTCGACCGTCACAGATGCACCCCGACACGAGTTGTCCCGCGCAGGATGATTGGGTTGCACACATGACGTCGATCATGAAGACCGCACATGAGCACATAGCCGCTTCCCAGACTCGCATGGCAGCACGTGCGAACCGATCGAGGATGGACCATCCATTCAAAGTCGGTGATGATGTGCTTATCGACGCCCGCCACTTACAGCTCAAAGCGGACATGCTTCGCAAGTTTCGGCGTCGCTTCTTTGGCCCATGCCGCATCCTCCGGGCCGTTGGTTCTGATACGGCATCTAGCCCGGTCAACTTTCGTGTGAAGCTGCCCGACTACCTACGCCAGGCTCGTGTGCATGATGTCTACCACGTCTCGTTACTGCGTCCTTACCGCAGACCGTCTGAGCGTTTCACTGGATGACCATACGAGCGCCCTCCACCCCTCATGGTGGACGGCCACGAGGAGTTCTTCGTTTCAGACATCATTGGTCACCGAGTCACCGACGACAACCCTCCCCACGTCGAGTATCTCGTACGTTGGAAGGGTTACCCTGATGAGGAGGCTATCTGGGAGCCCCTCGAGCACTTGTAGCGCGCTCGCATGTTGGTGCGTGCCTATGACCGTGCTCGTCGTGCTGGGTTCACTGCTCCTCCTCATTTCACTGACCCTCCTCCTTCTCCCCCGGCTGAGGAGACCGCTGAAGTCGAGCCTGCTCCATCTGAGGCAGACCTTCAGCAGCAGCCGGAAGCTTTTGAGCGTCCACAGCGCACTCGTCGTCGTCCTGCTCGATACGACGATTGACTCTGACTTACCTTCCCACGTCCTTGACTTCTCAGTACTCCATCCACTCCAGTTTTGCTACTTCAGCTCGTCGACGTTACGACTCTTCCTCGACGGCATTCCGGACTTCTCATCGTGGACGTCATCGGCAGCTTCATGAACTTCATCACGATCAGCTCTGCCTACTTCAGACGTCGCCACTCTCTTACCACTCTACCCTGTACAGTACCCTGCTTGTGTCGCATGATGGTCTCCCTTTAGCCGGGTTCCTCTGAGTTGGGCTCTTACTTGGTGTACGCATAGGCATCGGGACCGTAGCGTTGCCGTGACTTCCCATCTTACGGATCTAGCTCCGACTTCCCCACCTTAGGAGTCATCTACATGATTCCCTTACCCATCACCTTCCTACCCTCTGCCGACCCTCACGCCCTAGTTAGGCAGCCCCGCATGCTTCATCTACGTGCGCCCAGTATACCAAGCTCCCTTGTTCCCGTGCATGGTCGACCCTCCATAGCGGTCACCCCTTAGCCGAGCTTTACTCGCGCTGATGGTCTATCTGTTAGGGTCATTGGTTCTGTTCGCTCCGAGTTCCCTACCCTCATTGAGCCTGATGACATGTGTCTCCCTGTTATCTATGTGTGGATGCCCTTAGGAGTTTTCGACCCCTAGGCTGCATTCGCCACCCTCAGAGACCATCCCACCCTTTGGTTTGCGACACACTTCTCATGTGACATATGGTTGTCTTGTTGATTGCTTTGATGCTCTCAGACTGAGG
>BFEA01000078.1:3462879-3484369 GCA_003427395.1 Chara braunii | reverse complement strand
GTGAAAATGCTCAGTCCGCCGGGATCCGGACTTGTCCTTCACGGTTCCTCGCACGGACGTCAAGTTCGGACCCTGGCGAACTTCGCTTTCCGCATTGTGTGGGTTCCGATTATGGACTTACCAGCGCATGAGGGATTGGCACAACTACGGATTCGAAAAATGTGAAGTCCACCGGGATCCGAACTTCTCGGGCACGGCTCCTCGTTCAGTCGCCGAGTTCGCCAGTTGTTTCTCTCCCGCGCGGTTTCGCCAAGTTCGGATCTCGGCGAACAACAGGTTCCCGCCTTTCGCCTGAGATTTTTGCGGCTCGCTTGCCCTCCGGTGGATCCGAACCTCGCGTGCCCGGTTCCTCGCACGTTTGCCAAGTTCGGATCCCAGCGGACTTTGGATTCGTGAAAACGCAAAGTTCATCGGGATTTGAATTTCTCGTGAACGGTTCCTCGTACACTCGTCAAGTTCGGACCCTGGCGAACTTCGCTTCCCGCATGGTGTGAGTTCTGTCTGTGGGCTTTCTCGCGCCTGGTGGTTTGCCACAACTTTTGTTTTGCAGAAATGTGAAGTCCGACAGGATCCGAACTTCTCGCGCACGGTTCCTCGTCCCATCGTCGAGTTCGCCAGATGTGTCTCTCCCGCGCGATTTCGCCAAGTTCGGATCCCGACGAACTTGAGATTTCCTCCTTTCGCAATTCGTGTTTGCGGCCGGCCTGCCGGGCCGTGCATCTAAAACTGTCGTGCACGGTTCCTCGGACAGTCGTCAATTTCGAATCCCGACGAACTTCGGATTCAAGAGAATGCGAAGTTCGCTGGGATCCGAACTTCTCGTGCAAGGTTCCTCGTGTGGTTGTCAAGTTCGGACCCAGGCGTACTTCAATTTTCTGGTGGTGTGGGCTCTGACTGTGGGGTTTTCTGACGGCCGATGGATAACCACAACTTCGGATGCTTAAAAATGTGAAGTCCGCCAGGATGCGAACTTCAAGAACTTTTGGGACGCCGAGTTTGAGAGACAACTTTGTTTCTCCTGCGCAGTCTCGCCAAATTCTGATCACGACGAACATGAGGTGCCCACCTCTCGTGGGACATGACTGCGGGTGGCCGGCCGGCCGGCAGATGTGAACACCGACCAGGTCGACCCCCCGAAATCGGATCTTCGAGCGCGCGTTCCGTCTGATGCCAAGGGTCGCAGATCGCGAAACACGACGTGTTTACGAGTGTCTCCGTGCCCGTGTGTGTCGTTTAGCATGTGCGCGTGTTGTGTAGGGTGCGTAATGGAGGCGACCTTCTCGACACCACGAATCGTGGAGCCGATCTTCTCGACACCACAGACCATGACTCCCAAGATGCACATTCGCTTCGCAGAACCGTTTCCTCCTTGTGCGCGATCCGTGCGGTATTTTAACGGTGTAACTACGATCCACAGAGCGACCACAAAGGACTTCGACGAGGACCCCTGGATGACCGTCGTCCCGTGCCTGGAGGGGCATGTTGACAGCTGGTGCGATTGAAATTGGGCCACGATGGAGAGTCGCTGTCCTTGGGCAAGCCTGTACAAGTTCGCCAACATGTTGGAGTTCGGGAACCTCATCCCGGTGTCTGACGCTGTCCTCGGACACAAGTTCCTAAACCACATGCTGGGCTGCATTAGCCGCCATTTCAGCCGCCTTGAGTGCCACTTACCTTGGGGATGCCCCCGGAAACAAGAGTTGGACTGCGCTCGCCACTGCTCATTCCCAGAGCAATACCCGCTCCGCTGCCCCGGGAATTCTCCACAAGCTGTGTCATACTGTTGTGTGCGATTGACTGTGTCCGAGTCTGATTTCGCTAGAGTTCTGTGTGTCGTTGCTTCGAACAAGAGCAGGAAACTCGTCGATGCAGTTGTGCTTGTGTCACGCAACTAGGTAGTGATTGAGGGGTCCAAATTCGTGGAGACGCTCGGGCCTGAACGTGTAGATGGGTGGCGTGATTTGGTTATAGTAGGGCCGGTCCGAAACTTTTCGATGCATCGTGAGGTCAAGGAGAAAGTGTGCGATGTACGGGACTGCATAGGGAATTCTGAGAGGGCATTGGTAGACGAACCGCAGATCCACGTATATGGATCATCAATGAATGCTTTGTATGGCTTCAGTTCACTACATCGTCCCAGGGGAACTCCGAATGTCGACACATCTGAACGAGAGGTCTGTCTCTGACGCCGTCTCCTTCACTGTCGTGCCCTGGCGAGTTCGGATCCCGGCGAACTTCGCGTTTTGGGGTGTGCGTTGATTTGGCTTTGGTGCTGTTGGCGTCGGGCGGGCCGCACGAACCAGCGGGGCCCACGGGCAGGGTCTTGCATGAGGTCGCAGGCCCGTCTGACCGGCCTTCAAGCTACAACTGTTTGCCAGGGACCTAAATTCGGCTGGGCGCGGGGTTCGTAAAAGATTTGGGACTAGTTCCGCCTGGGCACGTTCGCGATCTGACACCGCCGCCAACCGGAGTGCAGTGTTCCCTGTCCGCGTTCGGTTGCCGCCCGTCCACCATCGACATGTGCCTAACAGTCGATCATTGTCGTTGCGAAATGCCAAAAGCACTCTTAGGGATCCCAGTTGCAGAGTTCGACGCAGGCAGTACAATTCTGAAGTTCTCCCTCCAACACCTTGCTCAGACCCCGTCTTGCGTCTGACATCATACGTGATCCAGTATTTCTCTCTGTGTGTCTTTCTCGAAGCGTCCTTAAGTTCGGATCCGACGAACTTCTTGTGACGCCTGTCTATTGGACACACACTGGTCTTCCTGATCCCCCGGGGAATGCGACAACATCTCCTGTCCGCGCTGCTCCACACATTCCGTTCTGCCCCGCCAGGGACCCACACAATGTTGTCAAGGCTGTTGCGCATATCAGAAGAAGTTCGGATTTCGGCGAACTACTAATCCTTCTCAACAGGCCTCTCATGTTTGTGTGCCATTCCCAGGTCGTGTTTTTCTTTGAGTCCACGGATCGTGTGTCTCTAACGCCGTCTCTGCCTGTCGTATCGTCCTTAAGTTTAGATCCCGACGAACTTCACGATTCGTGACGTGCATTGGTTTGTCTTCGGACATGCCCGTCCTTTGGTTCGCACAACCCGCCCGGCGATGGGGAGAGTCCGTCTCCGACTTCTGGTTTTGATCAAATGCATTTGCGGAGTGTGTTCGCCTGAGAACAGTTCTGGAACGCCGACTGCATGGGCTGGCTGTTTCTCTCTTTCTTTCGCACCGTCTTTTAGTCTGGACCCGGGCGGACTTCGCGTGCTAGTCTGTCCGGGTTCCGAGTGCTGGGCGGAGGACACTGCACCGTCCAACGCGAGCTTCGAAAATGACCGGCAGTCGTGAAGTTCGGATCCCGGCGAACTTTTCGATTTTCCCTATGCGTTGGTCTTTCTTCGTTCTTCTGGTGCGCCGTCTGCCGCATAAACGGTGCTTGATTCCCAGCACTCTGCCTCTCCGACTCGTGCACTATTGAAATTTGGATCCCTGCGAACTACCCATTCTAGCCGTTCCTAAGTTGGGTTCCGGGGTGTCTTTGCGTGCGGATTTCGCTGCGCAAGAGCCTGCGTTGCCGTGTGCCGACGACTGTTCTGTTCCTAATGTGTTTTCCAAAACCTTGACTGCATGGTGCGTGGTGCGATTTGGGTTGTCATTCGCAGACAGGATGTCTTCTTCAAAGGGCGAGGTGGAGGCAACGGGGAACTCCGAGAAGACATCCGGAAAAGATTCCACGAGGAGGTCGTCTACTGCCACAAAAGGATTGTCGAACCATTCGAAGTCGAAATGGTTCATCGACTGGTGCTGTGGAGACGCTTCCAACCCCACTGCGCAGCCATGTGGTCCTGTCATCTTCGTCGATGACGGCAGAAGGGGTCGAGTGCTTGGGGCCGTCTTGGGGTGGGAGGACGCGAAGGGGGGCCGGCAAGATTTCCGTATGGAAAAGGTTTATGGCTCCAAAGGCAACGTCGTTGCCAATTCGAAAGGGGTGTTGTTGGACCTCGAATTGTGTGAGGGGTTCGAAGCGGGTGTTGTGGACACCCCGTTCTACAGAGAACTCGTTCTCGTGGGTGGTTTTGTTTTGGCGCGTGAGTTTTTCGACAAGCTGGAGGACAAGAACATCGTTCTCGACGTCCCCTGCGACGTCGGCCCGTCCCTGGAGCTCTCGTTGCCGTTCAGGCCGTACAGCGGTTGCGAGTCAAGCGGGGCGGCGGCGGAGGGCGGTGATCTGGGTTCTGGTCCGGCTACTCAGCTGCACCGCGGCGAGAGCCGGGGACAGTTCGACGACAGCGAGGAGAAGGGGCCTGCAGCGCCGTTCAGGGACGGGCTGCGGTCGGTGTTGTCTATTCTAGGGGTCGACATTGGAGATCCGGTTCGACGGGAGAGCGTGGAACCTACAGGAAAGGTGGCAGCCTTTTCCGAGGTCGACTTGGCGGCGAGCGAGGGCCAGAGTGTGGATGAGGTGACCGCGGGCGGCCTGGGCACGCAAGGCACTCGGCAAAAGAGGAGGGGGGAACGCACAGACGAGTTCGTCAGTTCTTCGAAGAAGCTGAAGAGCAAGGCCCCCAGGACTGCGGGAGAGAAACGAAAGGGGACTGAGGGGGAGGAGGGCCGGCAGGTTGCCAAACGATCGGCTTCGAGACAGAAGCAGCTTCCGTCTGGAACGTCTTCTCCACCGACGGAAAGGCCTACAATCGACGTCGACGCCGGGTACTTCCTCGAGTACAAAGACGGCGTTCGAACAAAGAGGGAGTTGGAGGTTAGCCCTGCGCATGTCGTCGACCTCGGAGAGTGGGAGGACCTGTACAACCAGCGGGTCCCTGGATCCCGTGCTCGTGGAAGGGATCAAAGAAGCGATGCGGTTGGCGTTCGAAAACAAAGCGCAGTCTTACGATTTGCTTACCCTAAAGCTGGCACCGCTCGGGCTTGATAAACCGACTCCGGGGACCAAGGCAGAACATCTGAGGCCGGAGGAATGGAGGGATGAGCTGGTGGGGCAATACTACTACTACGTGGTGTGTGGGCAGCACAACGCGGCTGCAGCGAGGTCGCTGCGCGGCAGCGAGGCGGCCAGGAAATACAATTTCGAGCGGTGGCCTGCACGAATGCTCTACTTTTCGGACGACGACTTTGAAGGGTACTTCCTTGTCAGTTCCCAAGACAACAAGAAGGACCTGAAGGCGCCCTCGAGATAGCTGAAGCCGTCAATGAAAGACATTAGGTGGCAGTGGAAGCGCGACCGGTGCCCGCGTCCTATTATGGGAAACCCGAGCGGAAAACAGGCTCAGGTCCGAAAGTGGCGTGAATTCTGTGAAGTCGCGCTCAATATGACGCTGCACAATAACTTGTGGACGCTGGCAGATCAGAAGGGCGACGACGCCATCAGGAAGCAAGGCACTGCCCTTCGCTCCTATTTCCCGTTGGCGATGGCAGGGGAGAACGTATGGAAATTGGCCGTCAACTTTTTCGATAAATGGGAGACTGGTAGATTGCTCGGCCACGATGGCACAAAGTGGATCATGCGGAAGAAGAAGGTAAAAAATGTGAAGCCCGGGGTTGCCTATGTCTAGAATGACAAGACGGGCAGGAAAGAGGTCGTGTACAACGTCCCTGTGGACCCGCCGACAAAGAAAGGCAAAAATGAGAAAGAGGAGGGCAAATGGTTCGTGCAAGTGCCTGAGCCAAACGCACATTGTTGGAAAGCGATGGAGTCGCTGACCGACAACAAGACGTGCCGCGTCCTGAAGAAGGTTCTCGCTTGCGAGGTGGTTTGGGTCCAGGACGGCTCCGCGAAGTTGGCGAAGCTCGGGAAGCGGAGCGACTAGGACATGGTTCATTTCGTGAAGTGCGACCGGGTGCTGGTGCGTCAATGAAACTACTACCAGTTCAAGCACGAGAAGAGGCCGGACGCGGATTGGAGCCAGAGGTGCCCGTTCCTGAAAAAAAGGTCCGCAATTTTCAAACAGTTTGAGAGTCATGGTTTGGATGCAGAGTTGTGGGACGGGAGCAGGAAATACGTCGCTGACTCCTCGTTGTTCAAGGATTGCCCGCCTTACATGGGCTGCGACGACGACCAATCCATTGAGGCGACGGAGAAGTTGGCCGGTCACAAGAAGTTGTCCGTCGACTGGAGGAATAAGGTCCCCTCCGTTCTGACTGGCAGTAGACTGAAGAGTCGCGAGATCGCGCTTGCCGAAGGAATTGTGCACATAAAATGGAAAGACACGGGCGACGTGACATCCATAGTGCCATTCGGCAACGACCCCTTGGAGGCAAACATAAGGTGTGCGGGGGTGAAGGAGGCGGTGGTTGCCACAAAGAGTCACACGTTCATCCTCGATCTCTACGAACCGGTGGACCTGAAGTTGTGGAAACCGCAAGCGTTCGACACTCCGGATTCCCAGCTTCAGACGTGGTGTCCGTCGCATTGGACGCTCGTCGTTTTCGTCCCGCGGCAACAAAACCTCTCGTGTCTGGCCAGCATGAACCACCTTTCTTTCGTGAAGATGTTGGAAGGGAAGTGGGTGAGGAAGAGTCAACAGAAGAAAAGCTTCCCCGTCGGGAATAATTTGTACATGGAAGACGACCGGATTTACATACTCTTCAAAGGTGACGATTTGGTGCTAACACATCCGTTGTCTACGAGGGGAAACTGCCGCCTGCCGCCGCTGCTGCAGTGTGGCTGCCGCAGAAGGTTACGCAAACGGATGTGTCCGACATCCCGTTCAACCCTTGCGATTGGTCGCATGTCTCGCCTACGCGTTGGGGCAGTGTGTACGGGGACATGGAACGCAACCCCGCACAATTCGTTAATCTTCTCGAGTCTGTCACCAAGAAGGGGGAGGGTGTATGCTTCCTCGGGAAGCCACACGCGCGATCCGTGTGGGAACTGGTGAAGGCAGGATGGCACGTCATGGCAATGGAAGGGAACTCCGAGCTCTTGCAATTTACAATTGATCTCGTCAAGAGCGAGGTCAATTCGGGTGCCCACATTTGTGAGTTCATGTTCGTCAACGAGTCTCGCCCTCGCGCGTGGAACAACAAGACGTACATGTGGTTCAAGTTGAGTCTGAGGAAGCGGAACAAGATATACGACTTCTTGTTCCTGCAAACGCGGTCCAAGAGAGACACTGACGCCGAGTACGTGCGCCGCAAGGATCACATGTTCACGCTGCTCGACAACTACTACGACGCCTCCCGCATGAATGCAAAGACCTTCCTCGAGAGGTTGCAGTCCCTGTACTTCGTGGAGTCGGAGGAGTTGACGTTCGGCAGTTACTCCTCCTTCATCTCCACGGAAGACGAGGAGACCACCGGCATCGAGTTCGACGTGACCGCGAACGAGGAGGGCAGCGACACCGAAAGCCTCGACCTGCAGTACGACCCGCATCCCGGGCAGCACACAACAGGGTCGTCCTTCGCAGGTCCGTCAACAATCCCGACATCCCTCGTGTCACCGATGGCGAAAGCGGCGCCTGGCACGACCCCGATGAAGTTGCTGCAGAGAATGCAAGCTCTGTCCTCCGGCCATCGCTCACTGCGTCTCGGGTCTGACATCCCGGCCGATCATCTGTCTTGGAAGGATGCCAACATTCACTTTCTGCCTGAGCCTCAAAGTCGTTCCACGGAGGCGAACTGGGGCCATGACTTGATTTGGCATCCAGGAGTCATCCAGCCGGCGATTCAAAAGGGTGAGTGGATCGTGGTCGTCGCTGTCCCGGACGGAGGATGGGTGCCCCTCCCTCGCGGGTCGAAGTCTGACTTCCTCAACGTCGCTAGAATTGCGGTCCTCCAGAAAGTGAGGGCCGAGAATGACTCTTTCGCACCCGGAGACGTGTCCGTCATTTCCACAGCCGGGCGATTGTTCGTCGAACTTGAGGACAAGTGCTGGTTGTAGCTGACGGAGGACTACTACGACCTCGATACGAGCCCCTCGAAGGGAAGGGTGGACAGGAAAATCCCCCCTCCCAGTGGGACGCATGTAAGTATAGGGTCCCGGGGACCAGATTGTGGGGAGAATGAGGGCGACGAGGCTGGTGGCGGCAAAGGAGTCCCGCCTGGTTCGGAGGGCGGGTCTCACGGCGACACCACGACAGCGGAAGGCAGCGGCGGGGTGGTGGGCGAGGCCTTCGGGCGTCAGCAGTCTACCGGTCCCGGTCCGGCAAGCTGGGCACAGTCAGCGGACGCGCCCACTTCATCCGTCGGCTCGGTGATGGCGGCCTTGGTTGCTCTCCGTGTCGGCTCGGTCGAAACGTTCAAGTGCGTCGGGATCCGAACTTCAATGCTTGCCGAGCGGACGAAGAGGACGGACGCGCAGAGCTTGTCAGGAGCGGGGGTGGCGGGTCGTGATCCCAAACTGGACAGCGGTGCGGTGAGGGACGGGACTGCGCCGCCTGCGGGGGACCGCCAACCGCTTCGGTCGGAGCGAGAGGGTACGTGTGGAGGGCCCGGCGACAGGGAGACGGCGAAGTTCGCCGGGATCTGAACTTCTTCAGGAAAGGGGGGGCAACGAGGGATTGTCGTGCCGGCGGGAGGGGCTGCGTGTGGCGAGCGGGAAGGGCATTCGTCGGAATTCGACACGCGTTCGGGCCAAGTGGCTGGATTGCATGCACGGGAAGAAGGCAGGGTGATGGACAAAGAGAAGGAAGGGGAGGAAGGAGACCAAGGGGAGGAATTGGAGGAAGGAGGGGATGAAGGGGAGGAAGAAGAGGATGAAGGGGAGGAAGGAGAGGAAGGGGAAGAAACGGAGTTGGCTGCGTTGCTAGGAGGGAATGACGGGGAAAAAGATGAACTCGATACTGGAAACGACGAACGGACGTTCGGCGATGACGATAACAGATCTGGAGAGTCGTCTGACGGATTCGGGCAGCTGTACGGAGAACATCGTGAGGAAGACGACGACGACGATGACACGACACGGGGTATGGAGACACAGGTGGTCACAAGCCTTTCGGCAGAACGTGATGACTATGAGGTCGAAGCAATGACATCTGCCGTCGATCTCCAACAACGGGTCAACAACGCTAGTGTTGCGGTCAGCCTGAATAAACCAAGTGTGCGTATTGACATCAAAGAAGTTATCAACGACATCCTGGGCGACCACCACATGTCCGCGCAGCCGTCCTCTATGCCTGGTGTCGACGACCCTCTCGACGTCAAACCTTCCGGGGGATCTCTCGTGGCTTTGTCACCGACGAACTCTCCGATGCTGCCGCCAACCATCGCCAGCGGAGGAGAAGGCGAGATCGGGGGACGACAAGATGTCACATCCCTGAAAAAAACTATCGCCGGCACTCGAGCTCTCGATGTGTTGGCCTTGCCCGTGCCAACTTCGCCGATTAAGGAGCGGAGAGACAAACCAGTTGGTAAGCAGTGACAAACGCCACTCTGTCTATGCGCTAGTGACCGCAGTGTCTGTCGATGCGGGGAGTTCTTGATGCCGGCATGCTTCAGCCACCACTCCTTCAAACTTCCAAGTACATGTGAACGACCATGCTGTGAGTGGGCCAGGTCACTGTGTGAAGTACATGTGTGTTTTTGTTGAAGCGTCCCGTCACATGATGGAAGGGTGGTGTTTCTTTTTCGGAATGAGTGGTGGTTTTAGTCCACCGGGATCCGCATTGCCAAGGCTGCTGCATAATGCGGTTACTCTTTTTGTGCCTCAATTGGGAAAAGTCCACCGGGATCCTGACTTCATAAATGTTTGGCCTCCGCGTTTGTGGCTTGTTGAGGTTTTCCCTTCTGAAGGGCGGGGGTGTCGAGGTCGAACGCACTGCTCCTTTTGTTTCCCAGCGGGGCTTGCGCGGAAGTATTATCTGTCTCTCTCATGGCTAAACGGGGTTCTGTAATTAGATAGGTCATGCGTCTTCTACATTTCGTGGTTCTTGAATTGTTGTTTTCGTTGGATTCGTCTTGGATTACATATATTCATTTTCCGCTTTCTCTTCCTTCGTTTGTCCAAGGGTTGGGTCATCTCCCTGGGTTGGAAAAGTCCGCCGGGATCCGGACTACAGAGATGTTTGGCTTCCGCTTCTGTGACTTGATGTGTTTTTCCCTTCTGAAGGGCGGGGGTGTCGAGCTCGGGTGCAACATGTTATTCATTAAAATAGTATATTATTTTCTAAATAGTACTTTTGTCGTTTGAGAAACTCGGAAGGTATACAGGGCTGACGAAAGAAGATGTTGATTATACATTAATACACAAGGATCAGAGTCCTTGTTCAACGGATAAATCCTCAACTAAACTGGCACACATTCAGACAGTCAGTACGAACGTAGCATATCGAAGGTTTCCCCTTGTGAGGGACGTATATGAGTGACCCAAAAAAGGTCTTCGTTAAGGCTTTAAGGGGTGCATGGGAGTGAAAAAAATAGCTCATTTTTGAAGTTTAATTGAATACAAGCAGGATGAGTAGGATACATCCGAGTGACATGTTTCGATATAATCCATAATACACAAGTTGGCTAGTTTTATAATAAAACTAGGATATATCCGAATCAAATATTTCATTATTCGGATGGAGAAAATCCGTTATGTTATAAATCGTGCGTCATTCATTAAATATCCTTGAAGTTCACTTAACCAAAGGATGAACTTATGAACATAGCCCGGATCACCCTCCGAGTGAAAATTAACCAATATGTTATCATTCTAAGAACAATTATAGCTTAGCAGACATTTCTTAAAACAAAAGGGCATCGGACAGAGTGAAGTGGTGGGCAGCATTATGCAGAGATGTTATCATTTGCCGCTTGCCGGGTAAGACCTCGCAACCATGAACTTGTAACATCCCTACCCAATGCTGCCCACCACTCCGCCACTGTCCCTGCCGAGATCAAATGATGTATGTTAACAAACAAAAGTGCACCCTCGGGAATCCCTTAAGAACTCTAGTAACCATCAGTCTTAAATTTCAACTAGATGGCGGTTGCATGTAAATTATCACTTTACCAAACATTTCTCAAAACAAACGGGCATCGTACGGAGTGAAGTGGTGGGGAACATATTATGTAGAGACGTTATCATCTGAGGATTGGACATTAGAGAAGGCTCAAACGAATGCGTAGGATACATCCGAATCAAACTGTGTACAGATTATCAGATGTTGAAGTGACCAAGGACCTTATAATTATTTTGAAAGATCTCACTGGATTTTGAAGACAATTGACAACTCATGAGAACTAGATTGAAAAGCGAAGAAAAATTAAAAACAAAGCGGGACACCCAGCCTACATAAGCATCCACACAACCATTGTCGAGACAAATGAGAAGTACGCCGTAGAAACTGATAACAGTTATCTGGTCCCAATATTGTGAATTTGTAACAATTACGTCAAAAGTTTCCATTAACCAAAGATTTGGCAAGGCTATGTCGGACCGTCCACAATCAACCAAAAGGTTTCCGTGAAAATTTCAACTAATCGGACATTCTAACACAAAAAATTGAAAATGTCGAGATGTCTCTCTTAAAAAGCATATACTATGAAAACATTCATAAATCCGACATCCTAACGGAACTCTAAAAACGTAAGACTCGTCACCAAAGTGTCCGAACTTGAAATCTTCAAAAGAAGTTTATTCGAAAAACGTTCACTAGCGGTTCCCATGTTGAACCGTGCACAATGCAAGCCGAGATAGGAGGTTGAGGCAGAACTTCGAAACCCGTAATGAAAATCGAGAAACCTTAAACGTCTCCCCCAGCTATGACAACAGCACGTCTCAAGGACACAAGAACATCTGCAGCTTGCAGATAAGGTGTTGTAAAATCCCCCAGCATCCTGTTTCCCCCTTGACGCTCTTGTGTTTGGTTGTCGTAACAGTATCCTTATTCTCTGGGTCGGATGCATCCGAAGCACAACCAACCATGAGCCAAGATCGACACTCGTGGCTTTCGTTAATACTTTTCAGTGTGCAAATTTCAACTAATCTGACATTCGACCACAAAACTTGGGAAGTGTCGAAACTCGTCTCTCAAACTGGTGAAAATTAAAAATAATCAGAAATGACTATACTACGAAAATGTTCATAAATCCGACGTAATGACACAAAATTCTAGAAACGTAAGACAGGTCACCAAACGTCTTAAAAAGTTGAAGTCCTCAGAAGAAGTCTCTTCGCAGAGCGTTCACTATCGGTTCCCATGTCGAACCGTCCACCATGCAAGCCGGGATTGGAGGTTGAGGCAGACCTTCAAAATCCGTAATTGAAAACGAGAAACCCTGAATGTCACACCCTGCTCCGAGGACAGCACGTCTCAAGGCGAAAAAAACTTCTGAAGCTTTTACATAAGCTCTTGTAAAATCCCCTCGCATCCAATTTTCCCCCCGACGCTCATATATTCGCATGTCCAAAATGTTGAGATCAGTAAACCTCACCATGATGACAAACATTGTCGGTCCTCCCGCTACGATCCTGAAGATTCTCTCATATTGAAAAGGAAACGCTCCTCCGTTCATGATGATCACCAGTCGTTCACGTACTTTTATTTCCATGTAGCCCAAAATCTCATCCTTGTTTTCAAAGTACGTCACACTGCAAAATACAAAAGTCACAATAAAAGCGTCACATCAAGGTCAGGAACGAAAGCCCGAGGTCATGCTACGACGACCAAAACGCCCCCACGCACAATGTCGAAAATTGATGAAGAACTCTTGTTGATTTGAAGCCCGTAACCTAGAGAGCACAAATCATTAAGCGATGTATTCCATGGAGTCAAGCGTGGTGCGCACAGGCCAGCATGGCAATACATTTTCCTCACAAAAAGACGACAACCATCGCACTCTCGATGAGGTAGCCTCCTGCCCGCTCCCTTCTCCAGAAACGCTTTGTGTTTGAGCGCCAACGCCATTTTCTAGGGCGGGAATTGCATTTTTTCTTACTTTCAGAGGAATCACAAGACCGGTGGTAAACTTTTTGGAGGACTCGCAGACATTCGTCCTCGTTTGTCTCATCCAAGAAAACGCAACGGTTGTGACATGTTGATACTCTTCCTCGTGCTCTGAAGCTTTTTTCCATTTTTTTTCCCCGGCGTCGGCATACAATTTTCTTAGTGTGCTCGCTTTTCTGATTGGAACCCAGTACACCACTTTGAATTGGTTGTAAGTTGGCGAATCTTCGTTCTTGTCAATTTCACTGCGAACCTGGCCAACCCAAAAAGACACTCCTTGATGCATGTCCTCGTCTGACGGTTGCATAATGACAAAACTGTCGACATGCACATCTTCGAAAGGATCAAAGCTGGCCTTAGGCTTGTCCCTCTGAAGACCCACGAATAGAGGTTCACTCTGTAATTCAGATGCATCCGAATCAGAGCAAGAACTCATGTCTTCAACGACATGGGTGACCTTTGGCTAGAATTCGGTGAAGGGTGCCGAAGGCGCCCCGTTGTCGATAATGTCCCCCGCGTGTTTGACGTAATCTTCCCAAAACCGAAAAACCCTATCTATTCTAGTCACGTCTTCGTCTCGGAAAGTCATCCAAGTTTCTCCAAACCGTTATTGTAATCGTCGAGGAACGTCGGTTGGACCGGCAAAGGATTGAAAGGTTGGTGCAACCAGCGTAACCACCGTTGTCTGTTTGTTTGAACCAGTAAAGAGGATCATCCTCAGGCAACCACTTAGCGCCTGTGCAATACTCTTTATAGGACATGGCGGGATTATCACCTATCATGTAGAATTTCAACAAATGAGGTTTCGAAATCCCTGTCATGCGCTTTGAAACATGCGGGTAAATAATACCTCTCCAGTCTTCTATCCTATCAAGAAAAATACATCGCGGAGGAGTCTTATGAGACCGCTCTAGCAAAAGGAACAACTCATCCATTGTGTAGGCATCATTGTCCTTGAGTTTCTTGGAGAAAACACTAAACGTGGCATCGACGTCTGTGTGCGTGTGTCCAACTGTTATAAAACCAATTTCTATTTCCTTGAAAATCCCGAACTTCACAAGAAGTGCTGCCAATGCGCAGATGAATCTATCCTTGTTTTCTTTGAAGCAGTTGTCAGCTTGAATACGAAGAAACGGCGGTAGAGGTTTCCCACTGGACTGGATCTCCGTAAGAGTCCGCATTAAACACGTCGCCGTACTGCTGGGACCGTGTGTGTAGTAAGGAAAATATGTGTAAACATATAAAGACGGATCCCGGCCATGGACCAGAACAGCCGTGAGACCAGTCTTCATCATCCTCTCGTGGTGCAAGTCCTTTGAGTAGTTAGCCTGTCCTATATGCGGCATGGTAGTTTTCTTTTGATCCATGCCGTCAATAATGATGCACAGACACTCGGACTGCCGCAAGATGGAATTCATTTTGCAGCGGCTATAGTCTAGCCTGTGGTTGACTTGCAGCTCTTGATGTTTCCGCATCCTATCTTTAGATTTCTTACTGTCCCTCTCGTACTTCGACTTGGCAATGCACTGCTTGCAGAATATACATTTTCCGCACTTCGTGAATGTGTTGGACATAGCTAGACCCACGTGCCAGAAGTGCGTACTCCACATAGCGTAGAAAGTCGACTCCGACACAACTTCTAAGTGGCGCATCAAAAGATCAGAGCGCAATGATTCGTAAATTGCTCGTTTTGTGAATGCCGCAGGAATCCTACGGCGAGGACGACAAACTCCGTTTTTCGAGACCATGTCATTCGACATACTATCGGCGTGGTCGTCGATGAACCGTTTCAACAGTGCAAGTATCGTGACGACTTTTTCGGATGGTTTAGACAAGCCCGAGTGCCCATGCTCCCCAACGACAACACCGTTATCATACATCCTTTTGTAGACATAGAATGTGTTACGAGAAATGTCGAGAATGTTACAGTACGCCTGCACGCACATCTTCCGTTTGCAAGCTACACGCCTGACCCGCTCAGCACCACCTTCCATAATCGTGAAGTCATGTATGGTTTGCAACCACCACTTCGTCCTTTCCGCGAAACTTTTCGAGTAGAATGCCTCCCGCACCGGCCTGACATCTTTGGCTGTCAGTTCAGCGCAACACATCCGCCCACAACAGAGCATCCCTCGCACTGCCTGAAGTGACTGCATCCTGAGTTTGCCCATAGCTCGTCGATGCTGTGTCTTTTTGGCCGGTTCTCTGTTTGCCATAGAATAGGGTCTTCTTTCACCGGGCATAGGCGCCAACAAAATGTACCATATGTGGCGGTCCTCTTCGAAGAGACAGCGCGAGCTCTGACTGTCTCGTGAATAGCAGTATTCAGTGATTTCATCCGTGGACGGTCCTTGACTCTCCTGGCACTGCGGAGGGGTAGACGAGGAAACCCTATCACCACCATCGGCAACTCCCAAGGAAGAACCAGCAGTAGTGCAGTTGTTCGCACTATACACGTACTCCGTCCCGCTATAACCATAGTCACCGAGATTCCCCTCGGGTATGGAGCTCGACATCCCAGCGTCGGTCATTTCAGAACATGCTGAAGAGACTTTGGATATACAATCGACACTAAGAAACTGGACCCCGCTTCCAGTGTTTTTGTGGTCTTCGAGCACGTCACGACAGATGTACGAATGCTCGCTGGAGGTGGACAACTGTGTTCTCTTCCGTCGATGCTGAGTGTTTGAGTCACGTTACCATTTTCCAAAGGAAGCACATGGCTCGAGTCGGGAAGAAGTAGTATCGGCACTGCTCGGAACTCCAATGCCCATAACCAATCCCTTCTCAACCAATTCCTACCAAAAACGTAATGGAAGGCAAGCTGGCATGGAAGGGAAGTCTTGATCGACCGTCGTCGTATCACACCAGTGAAGCATTCCACTTTTCCCTGCGAGCAGAACAACAGACGTTGACCCAAATCGCAGCCGAGACAGTTGTTGGACTTTGGCAATGATAAAGCGACAGAGATGCGTCCGCCAGTTGGGGAGCACTATAGCAGCGCAACAAAACAAAAGGACAATGCATAGCCAACCTTGAACCGGACGACAAGCCTTCACCCTCACCGATTTCACATGTATGGTGTAGAAATGACGGACCCGCAAGTATGTAACATACTTTAGATTCGGATGAATCCGACGCAACGACGCAGGGAAATATCGGACTTGACATTAGACGTGCACAACCAGCCTTGAACCAGACTACAAGCCTTGCCCGTCACCGATCAGACATGCTGTAGAAATTGCAGGTGCGCAAATATGTATCTGATTTTAGACTCGGATGAATTCGATACAATGATGTTGGTAAATATTGGCAAGTCCGCATCCTCGCACGTTCTTATGTCGGATGCATCCGAGACACTTAAGTCCAGATTTAGACAATTGCAGCATACACCACCAGTGCGTCAAGTATGCAATGCCGAGCACCATCAGCACGCATACAGATGACGAAAGTGATCATGAGTCTTCCGCGTCGTAAGAAATTGACAACCTTCCCGCAGTGCCAAACAGTCGGCGGTCTGTGCTGTGGGGTGGCAAAAACACTCTTAAGGAACCTCGCGGTCTTGTTTGGAAATTGTTGGCGTAGCACCAGATGCTCACCAAACAGTTTCGAATGCCGATGTAATGAACAGATCATATGATGCCTTACGATCAAGCAGTGGTTGATAGCTGGCCCCCTTTCCCGGTCTGGATCTTTAATAGCAGAGTTTCGCACTCCACCGTGAGATCCATATCGGAGAAGGGGATCTGCTACCCTGCCGCTGTTAAATTTAGTCATCATAAGGGAGTCTATGACGTGGGAACCCAAAAATGAGCAATTGCGGAGGAATATCGCGACCACATGACGAACTTTTTGGCGTAGCACCAGATGCTCACCGACCACTTTTGAATGTCGATTGTATCGACACATCATATGATGTTTTACAAGCAAACAGTGGTTGATAGCTGGCCCCTTTCCCGGTCTAGATCTTTGAGAGCAGAGTTTCGCACTCCACTGTAAATCCATATCGGAGAAGGGGACTTGCTACCCTGCCGCTGTTAACTGTAGTCATCATAAGGGAGTCTATGACGCGAGAACCCGAAAATGAGCAATTGCGGGGGAATATCGCGACCTCATTACGAACTTTTCGGCGTAGCACCAGATGCTCACCATCCATTTATGAATGTCGGTGGTGTCGACACATTATATGATGTTTTACAAGCAAGCAGTGGTTGATAGTTGGCCCCCTTTCCCAGTCAGGATCTTTGAGAGCAGAGTTTCGCACTCCACCGTGAGATCCATATCGGAGAAGGGGACCTGCTACCCCGCCGCTGTTAATTGTAGTCATCGTAAGGGAGTCTATGATGCGAGAACCCCAAATTGAACAATCGCGGGGGAATATTGCGGCCGCATGACGAAATTTTTGGCGTAGCACCTGATTCTCACCGACCAGTTCTGAATGTCAATTGTATCGACACATCATATGATGTTTTACAAGCAAGCAGTGGTTGATTGCTAGCCCCCTCTCCGGTGTGGATCTTTGAGAGCAGATTTGACGCAATCCACCGTTAGACCCACATCGGAGAGGCGGACCAGCCATCATGCCGCTGTTCACGGTAATCATCATGTGGGAGTCGACAATGCGATGACCCCGCGATGTTCCAATCGGGAAGTTTTGTTGTGTTCTGTGCAGGTGTTGAACGTTCGATGACGAGAAGGAACAGCTCGAGCGGCCCTAAACTTTGGATGGATCCGAGACACAAGACGACATGCCGGACAAGGTCGATTGCAGCGTCGGCCAGCGCCGCTCAGTCACTTTCGGCCTGGCAGCGGCTATTGCACAGAGGGCTACGGACATGGCACCACATTTTATGGCCTCCAATCCAAAAACCATCGTCGCCGTCACCGGGGGTGATCACGAGCCTTCGCCGTCGTGAGAAAAAGACCCGACCATTTCGCAATCGGGACGTGCTATGCATTCTGCGCGGCTGCTTATCATCGGCCCATATGCAGCGTATTGGCGCAAAGAGGAGTTTCTTTCAGCGGGTGTCCAGGGTAACAGACGACTTTTCCGGGGATGAGAATGAAAATGCTTTTGCAACCGGCGACTTCGGATGAATCTGAGACACAAGATGTTCTGGTGGACATGCATGATTACAGCCTCGGCCGTCGCCGCTCACGTCATTTTCTGCCATGCAGCGGCTGTTGCACAGAGGGCCACGAACACGGGCACCACATTTCATGGCAGTACCAGACGATCTAGAGGAAGGCGAACTGTTTGGAAGCATCGTTTGCCTCGAAGGCGTGCAAGAACATAAACTTGATGGTCTGCAGTTATCGAATCGCACGTACAGAATCCGACCGGTTGTTGTTTGGCCAAGGATCGTCCTTGGGGAAGCCTTCATGCATCGCCTTCAACGTTGGGTGCACCTGTATGTATCTGATTGATGATTCAGTTGAATCCGAAACACTAAGAACGTCACCTTCGCAAGTTCAAATGCAACAACGCAGGTGTCAACTTTAGTCGTCACGAGAGAGTCTCCTTTTCCCTTAAACACAAGGTCTGACCACACGTCCGTATCTTGTGACATACGGGGTTTCCCGCGGACGAGGTCGTGAACGGAAACCATACATAGCATTCATAGATGATCCATACACATGGATCGGCGGCTCGTCGACTGTTGCCTTCTCGGAAAACACGGACATGTATTTCATCCTGACAAACCCTTCTCGTCGTGCTAAGGAATTCCCTATCAGTCATGTATTTCAGACACTTTCTTTTCCACATCATCCCACAGTGACAGAAAAACTCTTACCTGACCTGCTCTCACAAGTCAGACTGCCCATCTACACTTGGGCGAGACATGACCGCCTTGAACCTGGATCCCTGAAGCACCATCTTGTTGCGTGACACAAGCACAACTGCATCCACAATTTTCCCGCTTTTGCTTGAAGAAGCCACACATAGCACTCTGGCGAAAGGACATCCGTCATTCGTCAAGCGCACACAACAGTACGACAGAGCTTGTGGAGAAGTCCCTGGGCAACGGGGTGGGTAGTGTTCCAAGAATGAACAATGACGAGCGCAGTCCACCAACTCTTGCTTCTGCGAACTTCCCCAAGTTCATGGAGAAGATGTGATATACTCGCAGTGGAGGCGACGTCTGAAGCTGGTACGGAAGCGGACCGGTTTACCCTTATAGTCCAGGGTCTTTCGATGGAGGACACTAGCAGGCAGTGCAATGAGGCTCCCGAACTCCAACATGTTTGCAAACCTGTAATGGCTTGCCCATGGGCAGGAAGGCTCCATCGCCTTCCAGTCATTTTCGTTCCATTCGTCGAGATGTCGGTTCATGTAAGGGACGACGGTCATCCATGGGTCGTCCTCGAAGTCATCCTCGGGTGCATCGTCGATCCACATTTGACCGTCATGATGCCGCAACGATCTCGCACAAGGTGGAAAGGGTTTCGCTAAGCGCATGTGCCTCTCTGGTGTCATGGTGATGCTTGTCGAAGGACTCGACAACATTAAACTCCCTGCACAACACGAACACATGAATAGACATACGGAAGAGGAGACGATCGTAAACAATGTCGGTGAACGATAATTTCCCCGACGACGCCCACACCCAGCTGTAACGCCCTGCACTTTTTTGTCGGTGAAGCCCTTATAGAAGGCCGTCAATCGGACTCGTCCCAAAAAAAGATCTTTCCACGTCGTATTGCAAAGCCCTTACAGAAGGTCACCAATCAGAAGTTCATCAAGCCAATGGAGTGTTTTCTAAAAGTCACGCAGAGACCCGTTCCAGAGCAGATGCGGGATTTCCAAAAATGATTAAAACCCAGGTCGTAAAGCACATTGAGACGGACAAAGCAGTGGGACGACCCTCGTCGAACGGAACAGCACACCAACGCCGGACAGTCACATTACATCGCCTCATCTACAGAAGACGTTTTCGCACAGTCGACATGACAAGTACTTTTCGCAGAGCCATGAAAGCACACACTCTACCTACCATGGTCATTCTGAATACGAGCTGAACAGAAGTGCAAGACAGAAGCTCATCCAAGCCTACCGCACCGCCCCGGATTCGAGGTTCGAATCAATCCGAGCCACCCGCCAACAAAAGTCCTAGACAAAAGCTCATCCTTGCCTACCAGTCCGTGACTCGGATCAATCCGAGCAACCGCCCCGGAAAGATAGACATTAAATGGTCTGTCGTGCCACCATCCGTGGCTCGGATTAATCCTAGCCACCACCCAGCGACCTCGCCTCACTCGGAGGGATGTGGCAGAAGGATGAGACACCCCTTGAATCGAAGGAGGAGCCAGTAGGAATCAACACGTCCTTTCCGATGCTTGCTTTACTGCCCCATGTACAAAAAAATAAAAGCCAAGAGTGGCAGACAAATCAGACTCAGTCGCCGTCGAGCTATGACGTTCGGATTAATTATTCGGCTATTGTATGTTGCATTCAGGATGCGTGGCGTGTGCCACCGTTTTCCTTTCCCGATGAGACCTCCCGTCACTGGGCGTGGTACTCACCTCGGGACTCCCGATGCGGTGAGGGATGTGGTTCGGATGGATCTGAGCTATATCACACATTTAGGAGTGACGTGGAACTTGTAAGTCCTGTGTGAGTATTACACAACCCAATGCGGAATAAATAAACACTGACAAAAGTCACGACTGCCGTCCGTCAGTCGTCTGTGGTTGTGGTCCGGATTCATCCGAGCTACAAACGAAGCCAAAAGCAGATGGGGAGCTATCGGAGTCATGATTTCTGGAGATGTTTACTTCGAAGCGATCCCCTTTGCCGTCGTTGTCCCATCCATTGAGACATCGGAGGGATGCGGTTCCCGTTGAGACGTCCCACGAGCCAAGGGATGTGGTTCGGATTCATCCGAACTACATCACACGTTCCGTAGTGCGGCGAAACAAAAAACGTCCAGTCCTGTGTGAGTATTGCACAACCCAATGCGGAATAAATAAAAACTGACAAAAGCCACGACTGCCATCCGTCAGTCGTCAGTGGTTGTGGTTCGGATTCATCCGAGCTACAAACGAAGCCAAAAGCAGATGAGGAGCTATCGGAGTCATGATTTCTGGAGATGTTTACTTCGAAGCGATCCCCTATGCCGTCGTTGTCCCATCCACTGAGACATCGGAGGGATGCGGTTCCCGTTGAGACGTCCCACGAGCCAAGGGATGTGGTTCGGATTCATCCGAACTACATCACACGTTCTGTAGTGAGGTGAAACAAAAAACGTCCAGTCTTATGTGAGTATTGCACAACCCAATGCGGAATAAATAAACACTGACAAAAGTCACGACTGTCGTCCGTCAGTCGTCTGTGGTTGTGGTTCGGATTAATCCGAGCTACAAACGAAGCCAAAAGCAGATGGGGAGCTATCGGAGTCATGATTTCTAGAGATGTTTACTTCGAAAACAATCCCCTGTGTCGTCGTTGTCCCTTCTACTGAGACATCGGAGGGATGCGGTTTCCGTTGAGACTTCCCACGAGCCGAGGGTTGAGGTTCGGATTCATCCGAACTACATCACACGTTCCGTAGTGAGGCGAAACAAAAAAAGTCCAGTCTTATGTGAGTATTGCACAACCCAATGCGGAA
>BFEA01000078.1:3446806-3459366 GCA_003427395.1 Chara braunii | reverse complement strand
TCTCTCTCTCTCTCTCTCTCTCTCTCTCTCTCGCTCTCGCTCTCTCTCTCTTTCTCTGTCTCTCTCCCTCTCTCGCTCTCTCTCTCTCCCTCTCTCCCTCTCTCTCTTTCTCTCGCCATCTCCACCGACCTGAAAAGTCCTGCCATGCTGGGTTTGCGTAGACCGTCAGAATGCCCACACATGTATGCAATCTGTAGTCGGGATTCGCGCGGTGGCGATTACATTGGGTTCAGTCGCCGCGAATGAGCAGTGTCGTGTGATCCAACATGGATTTCTCTCCGTGAGTTCGATGTGTGATAGGGAGTCTATGACGTTCGGGGCCATTTGATCGTGACGTTTGATTGGGCCGTGTGATGAAGGCGGAGATCGCCTCTATGTTGCGCTCTCTCTCTCTCACTATCTCTTTATCTCTCTTTCTGTCTTTTATCTCGTTCGTCTCACTGCGCTTGTCTATGTCGTTCGCACAAAGTTTGCGAACATAACTGACAAGCGCAGACAAACGAACGAGACAGAACCAACAGCGTCGTGTTCCACCACCATCGTCGTCAATTTTCTATCAGTGCCTCTATGCGTTCGTCTTTTTCGTCGACTTGCTTTCGCGAATCTAGTTCCATTGGCGAACACTCGCCCCGATCAGATGGCACACTCACACGTCCACGTGGCAGGTCCTGAACAAGCGTGGGCTCGCTGATGGATGTGGGGCTCTATGTGGCAATAGAATGTTGTCGAATAGAGCCCCACACCCATCAGCGTGGCCACGCATGATCACAACTTGACACGTGGACGTGTGTGCCGTCGTGTTCAACTACCATCTTTGTCCCCGTCGTTCGTTTGTCTTCAGCGCCTCTATTTCGTTCGTCTTATGCGTTGGCCTGTTTCTTTCGCGAACGTACCTCGTGGTTCGTTTGCGGATCTCGTTCCATTCGCGACCACTCGCCCCGATTAGATGGCGTAGTCATACGTCCACGTGTCCGTTCCTTAACAAGCGTGTGCACGCTGATGGATGTGAGGCTCTATGCGGCAACAGAAAGGATGCCAGGCTGCAATATAGCCCCGCACCCATCAGCGTGGCCACGCATGTTCAGGACATGACATGCGGACGTGTGAGTGTGCCATCTGATCGGGGCGAGATGAAGGAGTTTCGGGAGCAAGAATGCATGCGTTTCATTGGCGATCACTCGCACCGATCAGATGGCACACTCAGACGTCCACGTGTCACGTCCTGAACAAGCGTGGCCACGCTGATGGATGCGGGGCTCTATGTGACAAAGGGGCTCTATGCGGCAGCATAATGGATGCGAGGCTCCAATATAGCCCCGCGCCCATCAGCGTTGCCACGCATGTTCAGGACATGACATGCGGAAGTGTGAGTGTGCTATCTGATCGGGGCGAGATGAAGGAGTTTCGGGAGCAAGAATGCATGCGTTTCATTGGCGATCACTCGCACCGATCAGATGACACACTCAGACGTCCACATGTCACGTCCTGAAAAAGCGTGGCCACGCTGATGGATACGGGGCTCTATCTGATCGTCACCACGCATGTTCAGGAGCTGTCACGTGGACATGTGAGTGTGCCATATGATCGGGGCGAGTGGTCACCAATGAAACGGGACCCGCGAATGCAGCCCGAGACTGTTGCGACACGCACTTCGAGATTGTGTCGTCACTTCAGATGTTTACTTGAAGTGTTACTCGCTTGTCGTCAATTTGTTGTCTCTCTCACGAACTGCGATATAAGGATTTCATTCGTATGTTGTTGAACACGAGAACATGGTTTCTCACGAATCGTGTCTCTTCCGGATTGCACATGGACTTTCGTCTTCCGACACGATTCGTGAGAAACCATGTTCTCGTCTTCCTCTCGCCGACACGAACAATTTTTTCTTAAATTTCTTTTGTGCCATTTTATTAACAGGTCACATTGCGAATTCCGAAATGGACAACACCATCCGCAGGATCTGCACATGAAGAGACATAAAGCTAAAAACAGGCTCTCTTGCTGCGCATCCTCTCCTTGTCGACGTCTCTATCGATCTTAGTCTCTCTTCCGGCTCTATCGAAATTAGTCTCCTTGTCGACGTCTCTATCAACGTTTCTTAAATTTCTCCGATCTTTGTATATCGCAGACAGTCGCTCAACCGATCTCAGGTTGGTCCCCCAATCACAGATCAGTAATCCTAAGACTGCTACAATAGATTCGAAGACAAAGGAGGCGAACGTGAATTCAAATCTTTAAACCCTATGAAACCTCGCGTCAGCCGAACGCCGCGAGGAACCCTTCCGCTGACTTGGACACAGGACAGGACACGGAGCGATCAGATGCTCATAGGGTATTGTCGACGGCGACATGTTTGACCAACCAGGAGGACGACAGCCCACCCTGTCCATACCATCTTGTGGTGGCGCAACAACTAACGTATCCGAGCCACCCTTGTTTATTTCGGTTGCATCTGAGTCACAACCCACTAAAACTCAAGGGGCGACCACTAACAGAGGCACCTCGGCGAAGTTCGGATTAATCCGAACCACACTGACGGCAAATTTGGATTTGTCACATGCTCAGAAGGTATTTACGACGCCGCACGTTCCGATAAATGTGAACGACAAATCACACGCTGTCAAAAGACCGTTCCGACTCGGATTATTCCGAAACACACCTCTGGCAGGATAGGGTCCACCCTCTGCTCACAGGTCATTGAGGAAACACGCCGTGCCGGTGTCCTCCTCTTGTGGTCGGCCTAATTCGGATGCATCCAAGTCACAACGTCGGTCTTTCGACTTGGCCCAGTTCAGATGTGTCCAAACTACCACGCTGTCTTCGTCTTCTAGAAAGCTGTCTTGGATTCATGCAACTAAAACGAGTCGAGATGGTTATGTTCGGTGGAAGAACGATGAGCTAGAAACTTGTGTTGCGACTACAGCAAACGTTTCGGTTGTTTGGATTGGGCGAGCAACAACCAACTAAAACTCACGACGACGACGATATCCCACGTGATGACGCACAAATTATATGACACACTACGGCAATTGCGGGGAGTTCCAGTGTGTGGTGGGGCGACAACAAAGCGAAGCGCCTCGGCGAAGTTGGATTAATCCGAACCACACCGGTGGCATTTTCAGATTTACCACATGCGCAGAGGGTATTCACGACGTCGCACGGTCTGATAAACTTGTACGTCGAAAGCACACGGTGTCGGCGCAGCCTGTCGTGGTCGCACGTATCGGGACAGCCTCTGTCAAAATCGGATAAATCCAAGCCAAACCCATCTTAAACACTCAAGGACGAAGACACACCGTGCGAAATTCGGTTGGACCCGACGACAGCTGGGGAATAACGGAAGCTTGGATGGCTGGATGGGCGTCAACAGACCGTGGGGTCCATCCGCCGGTCCCCGTCTCGGATTAATCCGAGCCACATTTGCGAAGTTCATGTTCAACCGAACCGAACCTCCAGCAGGATAGGGTTAACCCAGTGCTCGCAGGTCGGTGACGAAAACACGTGCTGTAGATGACCTCTTGTGGACGACCGTCTCTGGACCGCGCCGTTCGAGCTCGGATGCATCCGAGTCACAACCTTTACCGACTCAGAAGGACAAGAAAACTCGAGTTCGGTTTCGTACGGGCCGGAAGGGGGAGGTCCACACCGCTTTGGAACTCGGATTCATCCGAACTACAACGGTGGACTTTACAATCCACTTGTCGACTTCGGATGACTACGTATTCGTCTTCGTTTGCCGTATCAGCGTTTTAGGGCCTTCTTGCGAGGTGTTGCTTTTCCCGGTGCAGGTGCCTATGCGACATCGGTTTTTCGACTGCGCCTGCTTCGGATGTATCCGATCTATCCCACAGTCTTCGTTTTTGACCATTTATTCTCTTAAGAGCAGTGTGACGAGGATGGCTCTCGAGGCCTCCGATTCATCCGAAACGTGCAGGCTTGTGGACACTGTCGTCTAACTGTGACTAAACTTCGTTCTTTTGGAGTCCGGGTGACCGATAACAGAATACGTGCTGTGGGTCGTGGTTGATGTTGGGACGTGCTGACAGTTCTGAGTGAATGTGGGTTAATTTCCTCCGTGTGTTTCAGGGAATGGCTTCACACGGACGAGGCCGCTCCACTGGTGGTTCCGCCCCGCACGGAGAGGAGTGTCGAGGGACGACGTCGTTACCCGCAAGGGAAACGAGTCGGGGAGTTGGAGGTGGGGAGGAAGAACGACGTGCTCAGAACTTATTGTGCGACTACAGCAAACGCGTCTGGTATTTGGACTAGGCGAGCCAGGATGGCTCCCACCCGTTGCAACCACCGTGCGGGCCGCTCTTGTTCATCGCCGTCCGCGCCGACAGAACGCGTCTCGCAGGGGCCATCGTCCAGTGGGTCGACGATGGCGAACACAATTTTAAGTTTACGTTGAAGAAGCATTACAGAAGTGATGGTTCTGTCGACGACATCGCAAAGGGATGCAAGGTTGCCGGGAGGATGTTCGGCGGGTACGGCCGTCGTGCGATGTCTTTGCCTCACTTTCTCCCGCTAGTGCCGGGGCACGACGAGGCTGTTCACGTCACAGACTTCCTCAAGGTCTGGGCGAAATTTGGTACTTCTGTAAGTGCCGTGGACGTCGGACTTGGAACATCGATCAGTGGTCCTGTTGGGTTCGCAGGAGGAGAGTGCTCAGAAAGGGAGATGGGAAGTCAGGGTGGCCTACCAGCTACGCCTCTTGATCAAGAGGTGGGCATGTCAGACGACTCGGAGGACGACCATCCGCGTGCTCCTTTGAAACCAAGCTTGCATGTATCTCGCCGCCAAGGTTTGCTTGGGGATTCGACGCCACATGGAGGCAGCGATGGCGAACGGTTGCGACAGGGCTCAGAATCGTCGACTCCTCGTGGTCTGGTCGAAAGGATTGGTTCGTTCGTTCGTGGCATGCAGGTGGCCGAGGTTTCGCCTGGAGATCGAGCGGGTGGGCCGCAGGTTCGAGAGGTGCATGGGTCAGATGAGACGACTCGCCGGGCCCGACCAGCGCCGGGGGAACTGCAGACGGAGTTGAGGGAGGAACGAGAAGCAAGTGGGAACGTCGCCGGTGAGGAGGAGGTGTCCGAGCAGGGGCTGTTCCGTGAGAGATCGGCTGAAAAGACTCAGTCGGGAGGCAAGCGCAACTTGCCGGATGAGGAAGAGCGAGAGGGACTATGTGCTCTGAAAAGGGAGAGAAAGGTAGGAGGGAGTGCTCGGACGCCAACAACACGAGAGGGCAGTTCCGTTGAGAAGAGGAAAAGGTTTGGAGGTGGGTATGAAACGCCAAAAGACTCGTCGACACAGCGAAGAACCGGTGAGTCTTTCGGGAAAAGGGCGAAATCATCGAGGGGGAAGAAAGCAATCGAGGGCGACAGCGGGGAAGGGGATGACGACATGGAGATTAACCTCAACGCCTCTAACCTCGACAATGCATTCTTCCGGGAGATGCAGACAGGGGTGCAGAAGGACGTCGTGTTGCACATCCATCCCGAAAGAATATTAGTTATTCCAGACTGGGAAGACTCGTACAACCACCGATCCTTGGACGAGTTCCTCGTTAATACCATCGCGTCAGCTATGACCGACTGCTACGAACGTAAAGACATGAGATACACGAAGCCCATTTTCGTTCTCGCTCCGATCATCGCGCCTCCAGAGAACGGCGAGCCTGTTGTGCGCGTGCTGCCTGCTGACTTCGACAGCTCACACCCGGAGAAATACTGGTATTATCCTGTGTGTGGACAGCATAACGCGAGGGCGATGATGATGGTGAAAGACCATCCCGTGTTTGATTACTACAACTTCTCTTGATGGCCGTTCAGACCGATCTACTTCCCTGACGACGAGTTCGACGGCTATGCCCATGTCAGCTGCGAAGACAACATGAAAGACAAGAAGAATCCACCGCGCTTGCAGGTTTTGTCTATGCGGGACATTCGCAATATCTGGAAAATTAAGGGCAAACTGCGTGTGGTGCTCGGCAATGCCTCGAAGAAACAGGACGAGGTGCGAAAGTGGGTGCGGTTCATGGCGTTGGCAATGAAGAAGACGCCGTACATGCCTGTCTGGAACCTGTCAACGGAAGCAAAAAAAAGAAAGGAATGGGCTGAGAAACTTCGATACTACCTCCCGCTGGCCATGGCAGATGACTCCGTCTTCGCTTTGGGGTTGAAGTTCTATGAGGAGTGGTCGAAAGGCAAACTGCTTCCGACGGTCGGCGTTGGACTGAAAAGCCGCCCACCCATGAGGAAGTGGCCAAGCCAGGACTCTCCACTGTGACTGACAGCCAGGGGCTGAAGAAACACGTCTAGTACATGAAGGTCGACGACCCGTCGTTGAAAAAGGGCAGGGGGAAGCCAAAGAAAGGCGCGGAGGAGAAAACTTTCTACGTCCAAGTTCCAGAGCCGGATGTCCACTGCTGGAAGGAATTGGTGGACTTGACGGACCGCGAGAGGAAAAGGCTGTTGAACGGTGTCTTGAACCTTAACGTCGTGTGGGTTCAAACGAGTAGCAAAAAGTTGGCGGAGCAGGGGAAGTTCAGTGTCAAGGAGATGGTCGACATAATAAAAATGGACCGTATTATGCTGAGGTTGTGGCACTACGTGGAGTTCGAGTACGAGAAAATGGATAAGCGGGAGTGGAATGCCAACTCCACGTTCTTCAGGTCCAAGAAGCAACTGTTCGAAGAGTTCAAGGACAGAGGTCTCGACGACAAGCTTTGGGAGGAGAGCAGGAAATTTTTCACGGACACCACATATGTCAACAAGTGCCCTCAGTTTCTGAGGTGTCAACACGACAACAACATCAAGAGAACGGCGGCCCTCGTCAACGACCAGCATTTCCCGGCGGAGTGGAAGTGTGTCGTCCTTTCGGTGATCACTGGAGATCGCGCCAAAGGCAAAAAAGGCCCTCGGGGCGTTGATGAATGCATCAACATTATGTGGACAAGGACAAGCGCCTTGACGACGCTGGCCAAGTTTAACGTCGACCCATTGACAGCTATAGATCATAAGGATGCGCTGGGAAAACTAGGGCATGAGCTACGCTCCCACAATTGCGTGCTTGACTTATGCGGTGCTGTGGACCGTGCGCAATGGGACTCTGGGGCATTCGCGTCTCCGAGTGAGTTGCTGGGCTTCGTTTGTCAGGACTACTGGACATTGGTGGTATTCGTCCCTTGCCTGTGGAACCTCTCCTTCATGACATGTTTGTCTAAGCTTGGGGCTACCCGATGCTACACGGGTAAGTGGGTTTGGAAGACGGCATCGAAGAAAACGCATTAGTTTGGAAACAGCGTCTGGGAGGAGCCGGATGTGATGCACATCCTTTTCAAAGGCGAGGATCCTCGGCTACTGACTCACTCGGTGTACGAGGGAGCTGTTGCTAAAGACGACGCCGCCACTCTCCGGAGGAAACAGAAAGTGACACCCGCGGATGTGGAGGAGAAGTCTTTCAAGTCTTTGACTTTAGCGGACATCGGAAAACTGACCCAGAGGGGGGCTCTGTACAAGGACGGCGAACGGATTCTGAATCAGTTGTGCAATCAGCTTCTTTTCTTCTGTGGTGTGGCGGATGCCGTGCTTGGGCAAGCCGCACGTGCAGATGGTGTGGAGTCTGCTTCAGCAGGGAAGGCACGTCTTGGCCGTGGATGGGGACACAACGCAGCTCGAATACACCGTGCAGTATGTCACTCATGAAGTGTCGTCCAAGGCTTACCCATGCGATTTCCAGCATGTCGTGGTCGAGCCCGTTTATGACCCGAACAAGGACATGTTCCTCAAGTTGACTCCGAAGAAAAGGCGCCAGGTCTACTCGTTCCTTTACGGCGAACAACCAAGGTTGAGATTTGACCCGCAGTACGTGGTGTGGAAGGAAGTCGCCATTGCGGTCCTCCGGGGCTACCACGGAGCGAGTCGGGCCGGCGCTGTGAGCTTCATTAAGAGGCTGGAATATGTCTTTTTTAACGAGGATGTTGTCGATCCGGCCGACTTCACTTTGGATAAGTACAAGCTGGCATTCGGTGAGGAGGACGACTTCAATATCGAGACTGAGCAGGAGGAGAGCGTTGAGGACAACCTCTTCGATTTGGACGGGCAATTGGCCATCTTCAACGCCCAAGTTTCTGAGTCGCCATCAGTATGCAAACCGGGGACACCTCTCGCTACACCTACCTCGGGCGGTCCCACGCCCGTGTCCTCCTCAGCGCCTGTCAAGAGGGGTGGGTTGTCCTGTCTGAGGAGTTCGCCGGGGGAGCCTATTCGTCTCACACCACAGCCCGAACGTCTTCGACCCGGCCATCCAGTTCCTCCGGACCATCCGCATCTCAAGGCTCCTGCGACTCCCTTCCACATGGGCGACAAACACACCTTCTCCACAGCCGAATATTGGGGCCATGATATCGTGTGGCACCCAGACCATTTCCAGCCAGTCCTTCTCGACGGCGAATGGGCAGTGGCTGTGAGGGACGTAAGTGGAGGGTGGATATATGACGATCGTTGGGGCCTCGAGACATTCAAATCTCGCGCCTACGATGCGGTATTCGAGAGATTAAGTGAGGTCAATCGAGGAAATAAGGACGACCTTGCTCTTCGCGAATACGGGGACACGCTGTTCGAGTTCTTGCAGTCAAATAAATGGTTGGAAGTGTCCTCCGCGTTCTACGCCCTTCCGTCAAGCCCGTCAATTAAGCAAGTAAGTTGGGAGTTGCCTGGGGTCACCCCGCCGGCAGGAGCTGTGAAGCGCAAGTCTCGCGGAAAGGACGACGACGAGGATGGTGAAGGCAGCGGGCAACGAGGTACCGGAAGTGGAAGTGAACAGCGTTCGACAAAACAGCCGTCTCCGGGGCACACAGGCGGCGGAGAGGGGAAGAAGGGCAGCCGGGAGAAAAAGAAGCCTCACAGCGAAGAGAAGACAAAGCATCACAGAGGAGACGGGCAGGGGTCCGATGTCGACCGCGACAAGGACGGTGGGGTTCTGGCGGTAACAGGCAGCACCTCAATGGAGACGGGAAACGACTTGAGGCCTGGGTGTATTACGCGGCCTGGCGAGCAGGACCCTGTGATTAGCTCCACCAACGAAACACAGTTTGTCGATGCGGTTGGCGGGGCGGGTGTCATAAAGCATGGAACATGCTTCGCTTAACTCCAAAAACGGTTGGCGGATTGTCTCGGATCAATCCGAATCTCGGAGACGACCTCATTGTCCGGAACTGAGTGCCTTCCGGGAAACAAGACGACAACATACCACGGGTCCGATAGCGACAAGCTGGAACCGTGTTCCGTTTTGCCTCAAAAGGAATTTCGGATTAATTCGAATCGCGAAGGCCTTGTCATCGAGGGAGCACAGATGTCTACAGAACTCGAACGGGTGGTCCGGGTTTCCGAAAACCCTGGTGACGAAATTCGGATTCATCCGAACCAGGAAGCCGTGTCTGCCATGACAGACGATCGGTGTCAGGATGCTGTAATGCTGTGCGTGGAAGCCCACAAGGATCTGCAGGCGGACTGCCGGACTGAGGGTGAGTTGGCGACCAGTTCCAATGTCGAGCCCAACACACTCGGAGCTGAGTTAGCAGTCATTAGCGACTCTCCGGTGAAAGCGGTCATGTCGGCGTCATTGGAAACAGCGGGGGCTCGGATGAATCCGAACCAGGGCCCTGTGAACATCTCCCTCCCTGATGCATCTTTGGAGACGACCGTGATTCGGATTCATCCGAGTCACACGGACGAAGGACTTCAACTAGCAGGCGTTGAGGGTTGTCGACTACTGATGATTTTGGACAAGGACAATTCCGCCGGCGACTGGTTTGATCCGACACTCAGCGACGTCGGGATGGAGCTACCAGTTCAGCCGGGATATGACGATCCCTTGTACTCCGCCCTTCACATCGAGGCGATGGGGGAGGACGTTTTGAAGAAGGCCTCTAACGCTGTTGGAGATAGATTTCTCTATTTGAGTGGCGATGACAAAAACACAGCGTACAGGGACAAGAAGTTAAGGGGGGGAGAGGTGTTGTTGGACATCCATGGGACATTGAGCCCAACACAATACGACACAGTGGCAATGGAGAAAACACAACGTGTCCATGTTGTGGACGTCGACGATCTTTGTCCAGAGACGAATATACCGTCTACGGTCATCGACGCCGACATCTCGAGCCTGTCAAGTTTCCATGTGGGTTTGGAGCACGTCGTCGCCACGTCGACGCGCGCAGGGGTGCCAATCGTGTTGGGACTGCCGTCGGTGGGCTCTGGTGAAGTGGTAGCTAGGCCTGGTAAGCACTGACTTTCTTTGCTTTCTTCCCGCTCGTCAGCCCGTTCGTGAAGTGTTGTTTGCTTCGTCAATTTCGGGGAGGTGTATAGATGGCCGCCAACTCGATTGTGACGATGTGCTTCATGAGGTGCTGTTTGCTTGGTTGCTTTTGCGAACTTGTGTTTTTGATCTCCTGCTGAACTGTCTGGGTGGCTATTTCTTGTACAGGTCGACGAACTCGTGGACAAACACCCATGTCGCAGGAGCCGCCTGCCCTCGCCAGGTTGTCAGTCCTGGTTGCGGGAGGCACTGGTCGTCGCAATGTCACTGGTGCGTTTTCTGGGGACATAGCCTCGAGGCCCTCCCAGAAGGATAGTCGTGTCCGTATTGGGCTCCCACGCAAGACTCGTTGCAGAGGCAGCGGGTGTTGTCGAAAAAGACTGCAAGGAATTCCTTCTCGAGGCTTGCAGGGATATAAACGACAGTGCCAGTTTAGAATCAACTGTGTGTAGAAGGTCCAGAAGTAGGGGTGACGTTATGCGTGAACTTTTCGGACCATAGAGTAGCGGTTCCTCGGACCATGGCCGCTAGGACGACATTTTCTCATAGTGCCCCGTCCTTTGTGCTTGCTGTGTGGTGCGGGTGTTTGTTGAACAGGGTTTCCTCGAGATGGAAGAGCGGTCCTTGAAGACGTTATCTGCTCTCGGTTGCCGCTCACTATCATCGTCGCGCGTTTGCCGTCGCACAGTTTACAAGTATCCGTCAAGGACATCGTCGCACTCGTGGAGAGATCCGGGGAGCTCAACGATGAGGTTGTCAATTTCTACATGGCGATGCTGTTGGACGACTGCGGCCGGACTGCCGCTACCATGAAGACATACACCTTTAACTCCTTCTTCGCCTCTTCACTGCTTCTGCGAGGTCCGGCAGCTGTTCTCAGATGGGCTAAAGATGTCGACCTCCTGTCTCATGACCTCGTCTTGGCACCAGTGCACAAGAACGGCGAACACTGGAGCCTTTTGGCGATTGACTTCTCTAGACGTGTTTTGTAAATCTATGATTCTTTCTCGTGTTCGTCATCCAAAGATTCCTTCTACTCCGCACTTCTGGATAAAACTGTTAAATTTTTTAACACGGTGCCTGGTGCCGCCGGTGATGGTCGCACCTTCGACCACTTCGCTCGAGAGGTCAACGTGAAAGGTGTCCCTCGGCAGCACGACGGGGCTAGTTGTGGGGTGTTCATGTTGATGTTCGCTTCCTGTTTAGCGAGAGGTTTACGTCTACCTTTTGGTTTCTCCCATAGACACATCTCCTCTATCAGAGCTAGACAAGCTTTGGCGATTTGTAATGTTGGTAGGTAAGCGTCTATCTCTTTGTTGATCATGTAGTGTAGAAGGGTTGACGTAGAAGAACATTTCGTTCTTCTCCAGACGAAATTTGTTCCTTTTCATTTCTTTCGTGAGGGACTGTGTGGTGTTCTCGGTTTGGTTCAGAGCAGAACTGGCTGTCACTGCTAGGAAATCTTCGGGTGAACTTGTCATGTTCTCGGCGTGTTTGTCGTCGACAATATTGTTCTTTCTCATTAGATTTCAATTATCACGAACGTCCCCGTTGTTGGGGCGCCTATTTCGTGATTGAATATCTCGCTTTCGTCATTTTGTGCCTTGTGTGGTGTAATGTTCTGCCCGCATACTCGGATGCATTCAGACTCGAACTAACTCTATGCTTTTCTGCCTCTCTCCCGAACCTCCCCCGTCGTCTACACTCATCTATGCATTTTCACTTTGAATGTTGTGAGGCGTCACAGAGAACAAAATACAACACATGGGCCTCTTTATACAGTTGATGGCCCGTCTGACCCTCCGCACTATGTGCTTTGTGATTCCGACATTGAATGTTGTTAATTCCTTGGCCCGGCAAAGCTCCCCTTCTGCACGAGCATTCATACATTCGGTTCCTATGCATTACCCAATACAATGAAAAATTTGAATGTGCCGAGAGGGAAAACCCAAAAGGCGACGCCAATGGCTGCTCGAATGTGACGAGATTTGAATTAAGGTGACGCGGCTGAAAATACAATTGCATGGTTGGACAAAATTGGATGTGGTGACGGAAGGATAAATCACAAGGCGAAGCCGATTGATACTACAAAGTGACACAAACTGAATTGAGTTGGCACTCATGAACAAATGACCATTGTATGATTGGTGATCGCCTCAATTTCCAAAAAACGAATTCAAGAATCAGCTCTCTCTCTCTCTCTCTCTCTCTCTCTCTCTCTCTCTCTCTCTCTCTCTCTC
>BFEA01000078.1:3413903-3430375 GCA_003427395.1 Chara braunii | reverse complement strand
CACACACACACACACACACACACACACACACACACACACACACACACACACACACACACACACACATGGACACGCACACGCACACACATACATGAACACACACACACACACAAGGTAGTTTTTTTACTTTTTTTTTTACTTTGTTTTTATTCCACGTGTGTCCCGCCACGTGTCCGAGCCCCATTGCGCTCGACCCGTTGATCCGAATTCAACGGGAAGCCCCCGTTATACTATTCAATGGGAATTCAATGGGGACCCCGGGGGTGTTCAACGGGTACAACGGCGTTGTACAAAACACGTTGCCTATTGAGTGGACACACAGGTGGGAAGCGTCGATTGTGATACGAAAGGGAAACGAGATAGCCGGGTAAAGGGTACACAAGGTGCGGAGGAGGTTTGCGCCGAACTGTTCATATTGCGCGCAAGCGGGGATTGTCCCTGTGATCAAGCAATAGACTTCAATGTTATTGAAGTTTCGCCATTCCAGGCCGAAGAGGAGGATATGGAAGTGAAAGAAGGAAACTAAAAACTTGGGTAGTCGAGTGGGGAAGACTTCACACACAAGACAGGTGGCGTAGAAATGATGAAAGAGAGAACAGGGGATGGGTGTCAATTGTTAGGGAAGGGCGAGCGCTTGGGGATCTGGATAAAGGCGATGTAGTGAAGGGGACGGCGAGAAAATGACAGGGGACGCAGCCTGATCGCCTGCATATGTACGTATGCGTAGGGTTGAGCGGGCAGCGGGAGTGGGTGAGGGGGTGCGGGCTCTTCTCTTGCTGGACCCTGCTCCTAATAGCCCGCCATTGCATCCTTCCTCCTCCTCCGACAACTCTGGGTTCCACAAGGGGTCGCCTGTTGGTGCCTCCGTTACGAGCTGCTTTCCTTGGCGCGTTGTTTTGCCCTTCTTTCTGCTTCTATGCTCCGCTCCTCCTGATCCCCTCCTGAACGCTCGCTGGATTCCGACTCCGAACTCTCCTCCTTCTCGCTTTGTGTCGCCGTCACTTCCCATAAGAAACATAGGATTCGTGAAAACCTAACAAAACAAATTGTTAGGTTTGCACGAAATTTATTCAAGATTATGATAGTACTTTTTTCAGGTCTCCTCCAGAAACAAAATTCTACGTGAAAACCTGGAGGGGGCCAGGAAAAAAACGGGTTTTTTCATAGAAAATCACGACCTGGTGAAGCACTGTAGGTTCAAAAACTGAAATATCATGATTTTTTGTTATCGAAAAAAATTGTGTTTATAGTCCTATAAGATGTGTAGCACGATGAATTTATTCGGGGGTTTTTCGAACGAGCAAACATATTCTCCTGTTTGTGAATACGTTCGCTTGAACATGGTTTCCCATACATGGGCGAATATGTTATTTTTATTGTTTGTTTTAATTTTTTTCCCTATATTTTAATTTTAAACTCGTGTTTGGCTAAGAATTTCAAGGTGTCTCCGAGGCAAAAGTTGTTTGTATTCTTATTTTAAATGACATATATTTTTTGATAAGGGTTTTACTGTTAAGTTCAAAAGTGATTTATAGTCCTATAAATTACTTTGTGCAGAGTTTGGCTTTTACCTAACTGCGGAAACTGACTTATAGTCCTATAAATGAGTATTCACTAAAACCAAAACACGTTTTTTTTTACATCTTTCAAGTTTGCCTTGTCATCCTGAAAAATTACCCTGTTTGAACTCTGTGTTTTTGTCAATCTACTGACAATGACTTATAGTCATATAAAAACATTTTGCAAGGAAGGGTTTTCTTACACATTTTGAGGAACGCTAGACTTTTCACCTGATTTTTTGCCTCCTTTATCGCAAAACGAATTTAAAACGTTCTCTTTTTGTGTACAAAATAACAGTTTGATTTTTACTTTTTCATTGTATAAGAAATGATAGGTTTTCTCCAGTTGTGAGGTTTTCACGAATCCCCTGTTAAGAATGGATCGATGAACTTATTCGGGTCCAAGTATCATCCTGTCGATGGGTAGTACCGATTTTTGTTATTGTATCGAGTGAGGTGTGGCCACAGCATCTGCGGCCTTAGTGTTCGCTCCAATGCCCTTGGCTCTCGCCTCTTGTCGTCCTGATAGATTTCTCGAGAGGCACCAGTAATTCCTCTGTAACCGACGCAAAGTCATCGGTGCCCACCTCCCCAAATATAATCCCCAGCAGTCCCCTTCCATGTCCGATCTCCACGCCTAAACGATCAGCCACTCGACGTCCCGGTCTCTGTCGAGATCGTCCGGGTCATGCAGCTTTGATCACGTGAACTCGACGTTGAGCAGGCGGAAACAGCACCGGGAAGGCTCCCCACCATGGAGCCCACCGATCCTCCTCCAAGTCAGACATTGGGAAAGATTTGATCTCGAACGGGAGACGTGGACGAGTGGGGGACTGCAAGAGAGTCGGAACGTTGGACGGCAGCCTGAATGTGGATAACTGGTGCTGGTTCATTGGTTTCACTCGAAGAGGAGCAGCTCCAGGAGAATCACCTCCGGGTCCGATCAGGTGAGTGTCAATGTTGTCGGTGCTCTCCACCCGCTCTCCTGGTCGTGCAAGCCTGTGTCTCCACGTAGTTGGCAACTCCACCGCCCAATGTCGCAGACTCATAATACAACTCTCGTGGACGCTCACGTGCAACGCTGAGAGTTCCTCGTTGAAAGAGATGAGCACAGAGATGTGGCTAACTCCAGGAGGAGAGAGTCTTAGAAACGTCGATCCTTCCGCCAATACCCTTCCCGTGGTTCCAAGGTGGACGAATCTGAACTCGGCCGCCACGTAGATGCTTGTTGTGCTAAAGAACTGTGCGAATTGTAACGGATCCAGACTAAGTCGAGGATGGTACACCTGCCGGATTGAAGAGATGAATCCCCGCAGTGTCAACATACGTCAGCTGATAAGCTGCTTCATCATGAAGCTCATGACGATGGCGGAGTCGAAGAGGGTCAGTCAAGAAAAGAGAGTGAAGGAGGTCTTGAATCCTCGTTCTCGTACTCACAAGTGGCACGGGAATTAGACGGCGATGAGGGAGAGGAGTCAGACAGAGGGCGGAGATAGGACACGTGGCGGATGATAGGACGAGTCGATTGGCTGCCCGAGACCTCGAGCGCAACGTGCATCGTGTTCACTCTGTTCGGACCGAGCTCTACTATGTGGAATTGGCTGAAGAATCGTGGCGCTAGCTTACCCTGATGAGCACATTTCCTTACATGCACAATGTCCTCTAATTTATATTGGTGTCGAGGTCCAGCGTTTCCATTTCGGGCCTTATAGCTCCGGATTTGCCGACCATGGGCCATTTTGGTCATCAATTAATCAATCAATCAATCAATTAATCAATTAATCAATCAATCAATCAATTAATCAATCAATCAATCAATGGATCAAAAAAAAAAAAGCTCGGCGGCATCATTTTTTTCTTTTTATTTTTTCATTAATCAATTAATCAATCAATCATCAATCAATCATCAATCAATCAATCAATCAATCAATCAATCAATCAATCAATCAATCAAAGAAACAATCGATTTTTATTTTTTTTCCCCGACCCCCCACCACCCCTAAACCCCCGAATAAACTTTTTTTTTTTTCCTTTTCTATTTAACATTGGGGGGTAGCCCCCGACATGCACCACCCCCCACTCGTCAGATGCCACCCTCCCCCCCCGGGGAAGTCCCGGAAACGGGTTGTACGTCCGTACGACCACCTGGCCCCTGGGGGGCCGTACGTACCCCCCGTATCTGTACGAGGGGACACAAAGAGCCCCGCTCGCACTCCTCGTCTCATTTTAGGGGGTGGTCCTTTCTCGATAGGTTCGTTAGAGGCCGTGAAATCACCGCAAACCCCTTGATGAGTCGCTCATAGTATGAGACCAGACCTAAGAAGGCTCGAACATATGTCAGTGTTGTCCGCGTAGGTGCTTGTCCAACCACTTCCACCTTTCGTGAGTCTGGTCCCAGTCCTCCTCTGGTTACCACGTACACGAGGAATGAGATCTCCGGGAGGAAGAATTTACTCTTTTCCAAGGCGATCCTGAAACCGGCATCCCGTAAGGCTCCCAGTGTCCGCTAGATGTGTTGTGCGTGTCCATGAAATGACTCTGAGTACACCAATATGTCATCCATGTACACGATGACGCAGAAGTTGACCATCCATTGTGTCAACCGAGTCTTATTAATGAAATTATGAAACGTGACGTTCATAACTCTCTGAAAAGTAGTCTGGGGATTGCATATTTCCATGGGACTTTGAACCCACTGCCACGTACCTTCAAACAGTGCAAACGCCATCTTCGGCTGATCCTCTTCTTTGACAAGAATTTGATGGAATCAATGACAAATATTAAACTTGCTTAAATAATTAGCATACCCAATCACATCCAACAAATCATCAATCCGGGGTAGAGGGTACACATCCTTGATCGTGATCTCATTCAACTTTTGGTAATCAATGTAAACGCAGATTGATCTGTTTTTTTTGGGACTAGAACAAGAGGAAAAAAACAGGGCCTTATAGCTGGTTCAATCCATCCGTTAGCCTCGAACTCTCGAATTCGTTTCAGCGTGGTTTTCCGTTCCGTAAGGGAATATCCGTATTGTTTGCAATGAATCGGTGGATGCATCCCTCTTTGGATCTCGTAGATGACTAGGGATAGCTCGATGTATGTGTCCTCGATGCTAATCGCCCCTTGATATTCGGATAGGATATCTGCGATAAGGTGATGAGTTTCGTCGGGCACGTATTCGAGCACCTGCAATTCGTAGCACTGTCTATGAATGCTAACTTTCTCTTGTTTCGTACAGCCCCTTGTACCGTTTCGTGGTGGGAGAGACGAAATAAACGAATTGTGAGATTGCGAGAAAAACACCATGGCGACCATCTGAGCTCCCTCTTCTCAGATCGCCACGTGTTCTTTTGGCATAACGTCGTCCTCACTGTATCGGGGGCTTATGGGTTTCTCGACAATCTTTACTCCGATTTCGAAGTGCAAGAGATCGTCACGCTCAGGGGGTTCTAGAGCTCGGTTTTTGGCGCCCTGTTGTGACAGCCGAATCTCCTTCCCTGTTGTGAGCAAGGAACGAGGTAACCTTGTAATGTCACAAAAAATATATTGTCGCTATATCTCGGGAGTAGAGGGGTGGTGGCTTTGTATAGGGTCCGAGGGGGTTCCCACGAATCGGTCATCCAAGACACCTGTACTAACGGTTCCCGCAAAAATGTAAGATTAGGGCCCGCGTCCGTCAGAGGTTTCATTCAGTGAGGGCAAACATTTTCTGCCGAATAGGATAGCGAACTAATTGGTGCATCATGTCCAGGATCACGGGGTCCATTTTCTCCTCGCTTTCAGAAGTGCCTGGGGAGGACACGGACCCCTTGTCCCCCATATCTGATTCGTCAGTGGGTTTTTTCCTGGTGATCACGTGGAGTGATCCCCCGACTTCAAGGCAAGCTCTCCGAACTGCTGGCAATGTCGTTCGGAGCGTGAGATGCATCGAGATGGTGTACGGTTTTCCACCTGTGTTCTTAAGGACAATCGATTGTTTCTCAAAATCTAAGTTAGCCTGGCGCGCAGTGAGGGGCGCAGTCCGATAAGAACGTCATATGTATTTACGTTCAAAACCATGATATCCCCAAATGCATGGACTTTTCCCAGTCTGAAGGCGACATTCGTCATCCTCCCCGCCACTTTGATTTTCTCCTCGTTAGCGGAGATAAGATGGTCCCCCCCGTTAGTGGGATGAGATCTTTCTTCCTTCCACCTCGTTCCACCACCTTCAAGGAGATGGCTAGTACGACCACCCCGGAATCGATGATGACGTTGTACGGAACTCCCCAAACTCTCATGTCACACTCTGTGGATTTCCATGGGATAGCCTTGATACGTAGGAAGTGGTCATCTTTTTGGATCAGCCCCAAATGTACTGGGTCTGAGGTGTTGGGAACATCGGGTTTGTCTTCCCGGATGGGGACCTTTCCTTTGACGGTCGATAGTTTAGCAAGGGCAAACCATTTTCGGTTCGCTTTGCAATGCTGTAGCATTCGGTCGTTTGCCTGTTCTGGTATGGACAAAAGGTGTCTGAGTGGTAGTGAAATTCTGCTATGAATCCCGACTGGAAGCGGCCACGTGCAGCTTAGGGCGCGCTCCGCGGCCATGAAAAAAATAAAAATAAAAAATCAAAACATTCTAGAAAAAAACTATGTTATGCAGAAAAATGTACTGAAAAACTTTTGCCTTGTGGTCATATGAAAAAACTTCAGGAAAAAATAAAACACATGCTTCTGAAAAAAAAAAACAAAAAAAAAAACAGTTTTTTGCTTCAGAAAGGTTAGTTTTTGAATTTTTAAAATTCAAAGATGAAGTCAAAAAACAATAGAATTATTATTTTTCTTTTTTAAGAATGTTTTAAGTCTAAAAAATTTCATGAAAGTCACGACCACACTCAACCACGACCGGAGCGGCGGCGGCCGTGATCACGACTGCCCTCTGAGATTTACCCCATGGCCGCAGCCACCTGTGATACATAGGAATTCCGTAAACCAATGCTCGACCTATGTTCCAGACATCAATCTCTCCCATAACGAACGTGGACCCACCGAACTCCATTTCTCCTGGAGATGATCTCCATTCTGTTATTTCACGTTGTCGTGCAGATCGACACCCGCCTTTTAGGAATCACAGGAGCCCTCCCGGCTATGTCATGCAGGAGAAAAAAAATAAAACCATTAATAAGAGACAACTTGAGAACGGCATATACAACCCCATGAACCACCAAAATGGTCGCGGTCGCACTGCTACTTCGTCACTCGAGCCAGGTGTGCCAGTTGTACATTCCACGGTCCACTATAACAAGATAGGTTTTCATGTTTCTTGGGCAAACTCATTCGATTTTGGCCCATCCTGTAGACAGAGGTAGCATGCAGCCCGATCGTTCCGACGAACGGGCGCCGAACAACCCTCTCCAGCTCGTGAAAACAAAACGGGAGAGAATAACTTAAATAATAATAATAATAATAAATTAATTAATAAATAAAATAGAATCTAAAAGACAATCTACCTAGGCTACCAGATTGGCCCGGTCCATTTGCCCGATCATGCCAAAAAGAAATAAAAAATAAAAAGGGTTATTACCTGCGTAGCATCGCGCTCGGGCTCGGTGACCGAACGCGAACGCTCGTTACCGAGCCCGAACGTGGCCCTGTATAGACCGAGCCTGAACATTTTTATTTTATTTATTTATTTATTTATTGTTTATACATGTAGGAGTTGGGGGGCTCTGGGGGGCATCGCTCATCACTCCTGAACATACACACACACGCCATACACACACACACCTAGACACCCCACAAACACCCCACACACACCCCACACACCCCACACACCCCATACACCACACACACATGAAGACACGCTCGACAACCCTCTAATTTGCGCTCGGTCGAACATGTTCGGTTCCCGCTTGATCGAGCGTCCGAACACGTTCGGCTGCTCGGTGGGGTGCCGAACATGTTCGGTGTGCTACACAGGTTTTTACTGTTTCCATCTGCGTCGTCATTCGCTTCGAAACTTTGATGTGCCTTTTCTTTTTGTTAGATCTGACTCTATATATATATATACATACAAAAAGAAACTATTGAAAAAGAAGTAATCTACGATATTCTGTCCTCAGTTTGAAATTCCCTTACCGCTATCTCCTCGCCTTTCTTGGACGCATCAACCTGTGTCCACTGCAAGCATAATTAATCCACTACTCATTTAGACATAGAAGCGAATGTCTGTGTTCACTGTCTTTGGACTTTGGATATGAATTGTTCCTATGTTGTTCTGATCATCGAGACAGCCTCCTAATAGTCGAGCCTCCCTCGATCATGCGTACCTTGACGCCCTATGGGAGACAGAACAAAGTCTAGCTACTGAATCTAATTTATTATTTATAAAGCTTTACTAATCATAGTTTCGTATCTTGAGTGTGTAAGTGTTTTCTGTGTCGTGCGTGAAAAAATTCCCATTCTTTCCCTCTTTTTGTTCCACTTCTTTTTGTCTTACTTCTTCTCAAAAATAGGCATTTGGAATGACTCATGGACGTCGGTAAGGAATTACGCTAACTGAGAAAAATATCTGGATATCTATGAAGTCTGGGAAGAGAAAAAGAAACTGGGACAATTGATCTGATCACCCTTAGATAGGAATCCTGACGAAACATTCGTTGAATGTCCAAAAGTATGGTATGATGAGACAATTCAATTTTTCCTGCAATCAGAATACTACGAGATCATTAAGCACACTGAATCTGAAATTCTGCACTTGGCAAATAATACTTACCGAGGATGTGGACTTGAAAAAATTGTCGAATGAGATGAGAAAGAGACTTACGGTAACGCATACACAATTCCCAACAATAAAGATATAACGAGACGAAGGCCAATTGTACCAACATATAACGAACAATCATAGAAAGCATGAAAGATTTTGTCGAGAACAATAAATTTTATGTGCAGTACATGAAAAATTGGTTTTTCACTGCAAGGAACTGATCAACTAGTTCCGGAATTGAGAGAATGTAACAAGACAACGTAAGAAATGTACGGATAGAACACGACATTGATATGCACCACGTATGACGTTAAGGACATGTTTTCCAACCTAGACCATACACATATTCTTAACGCGATGCAATGGATGCTAAAGACCACAAAAGAAAAACGAAAAACGCACCTATGCTATAAACAAAGAGGAAAATACATAAACTTCGGCAAAGCAAGTGGTACTTATGGATGGAGAACGATCAAGATTGGAAGTCTGATGGATCTACTATATTATGACATCAAACATGCCTATTTCAAAGTACAAGGAACACTACTTCGACAAGTGAAGGGTGTACCTATGTGAAAGGGCTCCTGCCCACCTATAACGAATATGGTGTATGCGTATGACGAACACAGATGGTGTTCCAGAATTGGATTGGACATGAAATTGATTCACGACATGAGATTTGTGGATGGCGTGATGATCATAATAATAGCGGAGAAAGAAGACTAGGAGAAGGAACAAAGATGCATGGAATAATTCAAATCGTGTTATCACCATTCGCTGAAACTTGAATCAACATCAGAAAAAGATAGTACTAAATGAACATATCTTGAAACTACTATATCAAGGATGGACCACGAACCCCTCCTCAAGTGTACACATAGACTGAAAAACGAAGCAACACTCCAGGAGGGGTTGTTGAGCTCTCGCTCTATCAGAACTTTGCATCACTTCAGGAGTGCTGGTTCCGAAAAAAACAAAGTACTGACAATAATCGACACGTTTCATAGAATGGTGGCGAACACCTATGACGTCTCTGATTTAATCACGGTAATGAAGATGTTTTGTACGGGACTCAAACTAATGGACTACCCTTGGAGGATAACCCTCATGGTTATCGAGCCTATCGTATCTTTCATCCGAAACTGCAAAGACACGGAAGTCCGGAAGGTTTTCCCTCAGTGTCTTAAAGCAAAAGAAACACCAGAGTTGAATGATATAAATCCAACGCAGAAAATAATAGAAAAGAAGATTTAAAAAAAGTGAAGAACCGAAAAATATGCAGATATAATGATGCAAGACGTACCGTATTGATTCCATAGCATACGTAGAGAAATTAACCAAATCGAAATCCGGAAAATGCATTCGTTTCCAAGTGCAGAAGAACAAACGACAAAAAAATGGAGAATACTCACCTCTAAGATAACGATAAAATTGCAATCAAACTTGCTTTCATTCACACTTTGCATCTATGCAAATAGTTGCACCACAAATTGGCAACAAGTGCCCACACAGAACTCAGAGATATGATCGCCGAAAACACAGTCCTGATACAAGTTCACTTTCGATGGCTATGGCGACTCAGCGCCCAAACAACTCTCTGTTCGCATACCCCGGATCACCTTGAATATCCCGCACGCGTCTCTCTGAACAATCATACCACACAAACACTGAACACTCACTACAGCTATGGTGGCTATGACCACCTCTAACCTATCGCTATGCTACGCTCCTTCTCTCTCGCCCACTTCGGTTTCGGGCTCACTGCAGACCTCCTTGCACAAGTCGCTATAGCAGCGCTTCCGCATCGCTCACGCAGGAATGAATGAATGGTTGGGCGCTGCCTCTTGATTTATACTTCAGAAGCTCGTTGGTCTGCCCCTTTCCTTCGGCCCCTGGTGCACGCAGTCCCTCATGGTACTTGTTGGACTTGAGTAGGACTGACTGGACTGCACCGCTGACTGCTTGGGGACTCACTGCTAACCTACTGAGGTCGTACTGCAATCGTACTGCAGTTAGTTCACCACTTGGCTCACCACTTGCCCACTTGCCCACTTGCCCACTTGCCGACCTTCTAGAAGACTATAGCTAAGACGTCTAGACTTCATTGAGAATTCTATTCGATAGACCTACAGATCGAACCCCTGCTACCTACGGACCCTACGACAACCTACTAAAAGTTACAAATACGCAGGTCGTTGGTTTAAGCCTCGGGGTTGACACAAATACTGTACATAGGTAGGGTAAGGATTAGGGATCGAGCCCTGGGGTTTGCATCTGCTACTGCAAAAGGTGAAACCGTTTCACTCCCGCTGTCCTAAATTCGAGGTCCTCCGATAATAGCTTAGTCTAAGGCAGGACCTTTACCCGTCCTATCACGTTCATAGGCTCTGACTATGTCGGGAGCTGTTGCTAGAAGTTCTGTTCTAGTAAACCAACGGTCGTCTTCCGGTTCTTGATAAGCAAACCGGACTTTATACTGCTTCTGTGGATGACCTCTACCTCCTGTCCTAAACACATCTTCGTCTAGAATGTCGTCAATGTCATATCTGCCATCCATATCCGGAGGGATCATGAATCTTCTTGAAGGGAACTGTTGACTTGTGACACACGGCAACAACTTTGAAGCATGGAACACCGGGTAGGTATGGAGGTGTGCTGGGATTTCTATAGTGTAGGACGGTCCATCCTCTCCGCCCTTGACTTCTAAAACCGGCCACGGTCCTCTATATGCGGGCAGTAACTTCCACAAAATGTTCTCCCTGGGCGCAAACTCTTTAGACTTGACCCAGACTAGGTCGCCTACCAGAAACTGCGATGGGCGACGGTGCTTATTAGCCTGTTCTATCATGCGGTGCTGGGCCTTCCTGAGGTTTTCAACAACAGTTGCTAGCTTTTTCTCATGCTATATCGCAAACTCCCTGGTTCCGGGCGGTAGCCTATAAATCTGATCCCGGGTAAGTCCCTCAAACGGTCTGCGGGGTCTAAAGGACTTGTGTAACTCGTTGGGAGTGCGACAGGTAGACAAATGCACGCTGTTATTGTATGCGCTGGCTACCTTGGGCAACATCTCGTCCCGATTGACTTGATCCAGCCTAATATACATGCGCATTGCGCAATACTTGTTGCAGGATCTTGTTCATCTGTTCTGTCTGACCGTTAGTCTTTGGGTGACGGTCAGATGACATCAACAACTTTGATCCATAGAACCTCATCAGTTCCTGTCAGTTCTGTCTGGTGAAGCGGGTGTCTCTATCACTAACAATAGACAATGGAACTCCGTGATCGCTGATCCAATGATCGAAAAACTTCTGAATAACTAATTTTGTACGTGCCTCTGCAGGCAAAGGAACAAAAACTGCATAGTTACTGCATCTATCGATTATGACCATAACTTGGCTCTTGCTGTGTCTACTCTTGACACCGACATCCATAAAGTCAATGGAGACTGAATCTCCAGGTTGGTTTGGGATAGGCAAGAGTCTGAGAAGACCTAGAGAGGCACACATCGTGGTCTTGTTCCTCTGGCAAACTTTGCAACTGGGAACATACTCTATGAAATCAGCTTTCATTCCTGGCCAGGTATACGCACGCATCAGATTGGCTAAAGTCTTCTGCCAACCGAAGTGTCCCTCTGTGTCATGGCATTCCCCTAGGATCAAACTACATATCTCTTCACTATTGGGGATGCTTAGGCGGTCTACTACATTAGTCTTCTCAAACAATAGTCCCTCGATAGTGCGGTAGTCTGGTTCGGTCTTTGGGGCCTCCTTAACTCTCTTGAGGAGGTCACTATAAATAGGATCCTGCGCATAGGCCTGTCTAACTTTCTCTTGCAGGTCCTTCCCTATATCCAGATAGTGTACTATAGCTCCAAAGTAGTATGATCTCCTTCTTAGAGCATCCGCAACTACATTGTACTTGCCTTTGACCGGTTTGAGCTCAAAGTTATACTGGTCTATGTCAGCGACCCACCTAGTATACTTTGAAGTGCTTCCTAAGCAGGTAAAGCTTTCAGTGCTCTAAAGCTTGCCTGAGATTGTAGAGTTTTCTCTCGTACGTCGAGGTGGCTACCTTCTCTGAGGGCATCCTTGCTTACATAAACTCTACGGGTCTGTAGCTATTGTCGTCGTCCTGCTGTAACACTGCGCCTATACCATATTGACTCGCGTCCCTGGTGACGACAAAAGGCAAAGACGGATCAGCTACTTTGAGGACAGGGTACTCTATTAACGCGCACTTTAGTCTCTTGAGCGCAGATGTACAATCTTTGTCTCATTGCCAGACTGCCTCTTTCTTAAGCAACCTGCACAAGGGAGCGGCGATAGTAGAGAAGTTCCTCACTAACTTTCTATAATAGTTAGTTAACCCTAAGAACGACCGCAATTAAGTCAATGTGCGGGGTGTTGGTCAGTCTCTAATTGTCGCTATCTTGCTGTCCTTAGGCTTAATGCCATCTCCGTCTAGCACTTGGCCCAAGTACAAAACTTCTGTTTTGGCCCACTCGCACTTCTTCGGGTTGATCTTGAAGTTAGCCTCTCTTAGTTTCTCCAAGACCTGCCTCAAATGGAGTGTGGCCCCTGCTGCCTCTCCCCAATCCATTCCCAAGACTATATTGAAAGGAAGATCATCTTGTACAAGGTAACGAGGAGAGTCAGAGAATGGAGAACTTTCTCCACCTTCTCATCCTTCTCTAGGCGAATGTACGCATGCGTAGTCCTCAACATGCATTGTGCGGTTGTCTACGAGGACACTGACTATGGGGCCTGCCAACTTTTGGACTTTTAATCCTAGCCTTAACTTTTTTAGCGCTTTGCGGCTAATGTAACTACGGGTAGTCGTTGCATCTATAAGGGTCCCTACTCTACTCCTGAACACTTCTACATCGACTAAGATTAGTTGTCCTTTACTTTCCTTCTTCATTTTGGCCCAGATTGACATCCTTTCCTTCAATTCTTTTGCCACGCCTGTGAGGGACGTGCCCAGAGAGACGCTAACACAAGGAGTCTCTGGACAGCTAGCTAGGTACGAGCCTGCAACCTTTGCCATAGGCTCATGTGGTTTGGGAGTTTCCTGTATGCGCGCACTCGCTTCCCCACATGGCCTTGAAGTAGGGGCAGTTGCGACCTCTACTCGCGGCTACCTTTTGACTGCTGAGCAGCCCATCGGCCCTGTCTGTACTTAGGACAAAATTTAATTACATGGGCCGGCTCACCACAAAACACGCACTGACCTAAGTCCACGCGTTGCTGCCCTACGCGCGGGTCCAAGCCCAAATCTTCGGAGGGCCTACCTTGCGGAAAGCCTGGGTGCCATCCTCCTTGAGGTGGCCTTTCACCTCGTCGCTGCGGGGACCGACAAGAACCCTGGCGATTTGGCGGGGGACCTTGCCCCTACCTCCCACTTGGCGGTTCCCTTGTCCGCCAACCCCCTGTGCGCCCGGTCCTCGGCCTCCCGTGGCCTGACCCCTTTGGCCCTGGCCTCCTCCTCTACCTTGCGGCCTCCCTCCAGCCGCGACTGCAGCATAGGACCTCCCCTGCCCCACGCTACTGTCCTCATCCTCGAGGCCCCACTCGCTCTGACTGTATGGGACCTCGTCTGCACCACCTTCCTCTAAAGTAAGGATGATTAAAGGATCATGTGATTCTTGGCCCTGACTTGGCCAGAGATGGTACAACCTTTCCACTTCTTCCCTTTATCCAAGTCCTTGTACTTGAAAGTGGACACTGGCATGGACTTTGACTCGAACAGGACCACCTCTCTATTCAGCACATCATATCTGATATTTGCCTGTTGAGATTTATCAAAGAAATGCCCACGCAGGGGCTCCGACATAGCACGATAAAATAACTGGACCAACTGGGGCTTAGTGACCCCATGGTCTGGGATGGCTACCAAGTCGTCCATAACGCCGTTGAGTGCTCTTGCACTCCTCCACTGTCGTGAGTGAATGGTCAGTAGCTTATCAGAGGCTCTAACGCCTCTCGCTGGGTCAGCAAATCTCTCCCTTAGGAGTTTGAAGAATTGAGGAAGGAAGGTGATCTTAGAATATGCAACCATGTTGTTTTCACAACCGGCTGCGCGTGCAAGGGATCTGGCAAAACTGGCCGCTTTATCTTTAAGGGCCCGGAAGGCGACGAGGACTTGCTCCTTAGTCAGGATGTGTTGTAAGTACACGTAACTATTTACGCTCGCCTCCCAGTTGTCAAAATTCTCCTCCTCCCCGCCGTATGCATCTGGGAACTTAAGCCTAACGGGTTCCTTACGAGGCCTGGCCTCACTCTGTACAGCGGCTATTGCCTTGGCACCCTCGATGGCGCCCTCACAGAATTCCCCCACGCTGTCTCTCAATCGTCTGACTTTGCCTCCAACGTGGGTGACCATATCGCACGCAAAGTCTATAAATTTTGACCGCATGGCACTTAGGGCCACGTCGTGACCCCAGTTAGCTTGGCGCTCCTCCATCCACGCCTCACTCAACACTTCCAAGTACCCCAACATAGCAACATCTTATCCATTTTGGCAGAAATATCTTCCTGCGCCTGCACCTCTTGTCTGCAGTCTCTCACATTGGCCACCTCTGCGGTCAACCTGTTAACTTCGTCCCTCCTTCTCTTCTTTTTCCTCTTCATCGTCAGTTCCTACTCCAACTTTTTTTCCTCCTCTGCTTCTTGCCGTTCCAGGGGGTCCTCCATTGCTGCTAGCGCGTTGGCTAACGCATCTCTCTCATCCTGTGGCACATAGAACCGTGCCTCCTCATCTTCCCCCAACGATAAATTAGCGATCCACTCAGTGATCTTCTTCTCCATTGCTGCATCCTCCTTCGCCCTGTCACTAGTCTCCCCTTTTTCTTCCCTGCGTTTTCTTTCCTCCTCTGCTTCTGCTGCCGCTTCTTCTTCGGCAACCTTTTTCTTCTCCTCCATCTCCTCTTCCAACTTCTTCATCTTCGCCGCCTGCTCCTCTACCATTGCTTTCAACTTCCCCTGTTTCAGGAGTTCTTTCCTCTCCTTGTTCTCTCTCACTAAGCCCGTCATCTTCTCTTGTTGTTCCTGGGTATAGGGGCTAGTAATCTTCCCACTGCGGGTCTCAACCATGGTGATAAGTGCACAACCGGATTGGCGGTTCCAAACCTCACCACGTAGACTCTAACCCCTGACTGACAACCTACTGACTCAATCTAAAGACTCACAGAATCCTGACAGGGATCCTGCCAACCAAGGTCTCTAGCCTAGACCTACACTATGGCTGTCAGTACTAGACCTGTTGCTGATTAGGAGGCATTTAAGGAGATCCCCCGTAACTCCTCAGGAAAATTTAACGTCGCAAACAGGACGACGCGATCAGAAGGTCTCTCAACATTTAGACCGCCTGTTGCGCAGCCCACAACTCAGCCTTTCGGGCCTACCGTGCCACACCGAGCAGCCCGCCGGTCTGTACCGGTCCTTGGGAGGGTTAGGCCTCCGGGACAGTCCAGTCGCCAGACACAGTCTTTAACCCTACTTGGTCCGGCAGGGGTTGAAGGCTTGGCGAGATCCACAGACTACTATCATCTGGACAGAAGAGACTCGATGCAGAAAGAAGAGTCAAACAGACTAGACTCAGCAAGTACCACAGGGTGTGTGCACATCCATAGGGCGAGGGATAGGTTGAAGGCTTGGCGAGATTATACCGGCTCCAGCTTGGTCAAACTCGTGGTCAACGGCTTGGTCAACGCTCGGTCAACGCCGCAGTAGACCCCTGGTCAACCCCCGGTTAACTCCGGTCAACGCCGGTCAACACCTCCGGTCAACTCCTGGTCAACCCCCGGTCAACTCCTCCAGTCGGCTATGGCTGCCGGCTTCACTTTTCTCACCAACCTTCTTCTTCCCTTCAATTTCCTCGCCTCCTTTCACCCCGGCTGTCTCCTTTCTTTTTTTTTTTTTTTTTTTTTGATCGTCTCTCTCTTTACCTCCTCGGCAATGGCTTCTCTCTCCCTTCTCAGTCTCTCCCTCTGTACACTCTCTATCCCTCCTTCGTCACTCTGTGGTCAGGCTCCGCGGCTATGGCCTTCTTCTTCTTCTTCACGGGACTGCACTTCACAGGTACGTAACAGCCAAACTCTTATCGCTCATCTCTCTCTCTCTCTCTCTCTCTCTCTCTCTCTCTCTCTCTCTCTCTCTCTCTCTC
>BFEA01000078.1:3400970-3413748 GCA_003427395.1 Chara braunii | reverse complement strand
TCAACCTTCCTCTCTCTCTCTCTCTCTCTCTCTCTCTCTCTCTCTCTCTCTCTCTCTCTCTCTCTCTCTCTGTCTTCTTCTTCGTCGTGGTCTCTTTTGCAGGTGCGCGGCAGCTTCTCCAACCTCCAGGTCCGCTATGGCGGGCTTCTTGTCTTGGCGGCCACCTCAGCTATGGCACATCACTCCCTGGACCCGATGGCACGCATGGAATAGCGGGTACCAGCTCCGATACCAATGCAATCAGACTTGCTTTCATTCACACTTTACATGTATGCAAACAGGCGCACAGCAAACTGGCGTCAAGCACCCACACAGAACTCAGAGATATGGTCGCCGAAAACACAGTCCAGATACAAGTTCACTTTCGATGGCTATGGCGACTCAGCGCCCAAATAACTCTCTGTTTGCATACCCCGGATCACCCTGGATATCCCACACGCATCTCTCTGAACACTCACACCACACACACACTGAACACTCACTACAGCTATGGTGGCTATGACCACCTCTATCCTATCGCTATGCTACGCTCCTCTCTCGCCCACTTCGGCTCCAGGCTCACTGCAGACCTCCTTGCGCAAGTCGCTGTGGCAGTGCTTCCGCATCGCTCACGCAGGAATGAATGAATGGCTGGGCCCTGCCTCTTGATTTATACTTCTGAAGCTTGTTGGTCTGCCCCGTTCAATGAATGGCTGGGCGCTGCCTCTTGATTTATACTTCTGAAGCTCGGTGGTCTGCCCTGTTCCTTCGGCCCCTGGCGCACGCAGTCCCTCATGGTACTTGCTGGACTGGACTGGGACTGACTGGACTGCACCGCTGACTGCTTGGGGAGTCACTGCTAACCTACTGAGGTCGTACTGCAATCGTACTGCAGTTAGTCCACCACTTGGCTCACCACTTGCCCACTTGCCCACTACAGCTAAGACGTATAGACTTCACTAAGACTTCTGTTCGACAGACCTACAGATCTAACCCCTGCTACCTACGGACCCGACGACAGCCTACTAACTGTTACAAATACACCGGTCGTGGGTTCAAGCCTTGGGGTTGACACAACTTGACACAGATACTGTACATCGGTAGGGTAAGGGCTAGGGATCGAGCCCTGGGGTCTGCATCTGCTACTGCAAAAGGTGAAAACCGTTTCAAAACCCACGGCTGCACGAAAATCAGAAACAAACTAACAAAGTCGGACAAAAATCAGTAATCCAACAAGGATATAAATACGGAAGATTAAGACGAAATTACGACCAAAGGGAAAGCCGCCAAATGTACGAGTACGGATTTCTAGAAACAAACAGAAGTACTGGAGCGTACAAAGCTGTAGGAAGGTATATACAGCTACAAGGGAAAATCGACGACTACAAGAAATCAACGACGGGAAGGACAGTACACCGAGCGCAACTGCGTGAAACTCAGAGGCAACGATGATGAGGACACTGCAGGGAACGAGGACAAGAAGCTGGGAAGTAGAAGGAGGATAAGGTATATATTCAGGGATAGTGGCTGAAATGATTACCTGAGCAGTGAGGCAGAAGTGTAATAGCGACTGTTGTGGCACGCCATGGACAGGACATGTATGCTACAAAAGTAAAACCTCGCACGTATTGTCTATTATTGCATGTGTGTATCTCTCTCTCTCTCTCTCTCTCTCTCTCTCTCTCTCTCTCTCTCTCTCTCTCTCTCTCCCTCTTTTCCCCTCCCCGGGCCACGTTGATGCGCCTGGAGAGACCTGCTTGCACGAGTTTTTCCTGCCTAACAGTGCCTATGGAAACTCTATTTTACTGGCACACCCTGCATCCCCAGGTAACCCACCCAATTAGCCGAATGGGGTGTTTCTGGTGGCCTATCCCGGCAACCTATGGTCCAGACTCCAGAGCAAAGAATATTTGCAACTGGGCCCTCACGCACAGGGCGAGGTATTGCTTGCACACATTAGCAGACGGTGGCCGCTTACGTCCTGTATAAAAGGTCAATATCTCGTAGTTCGTGCAGCGGAGATCTCACCCGCAAGGAAGGGAGGACGGTAGGGAGAGGGAGAGGGAGGGGGAGGAAGGGAGGGAAGAGAGGGCGGAGGGGGGGGGGGGGGGGGGGGGGGGGGGGGGGGGGGGGGGAGAGAGAGAGAGAGAGAGAGAGAGAGAGAGAGAGAGAGAGAGAGAGAGAGAGAGAGATGTGGGCGTAAGTCTTAACCGAGCATTGTCTGTCAATCTGACGTTCTTTCTCGGTAAGCGTCCTCCATGGGATCCGCGAAGACAAAGACAGAGAAACCCATGAATTGTCATTGTCAGCACCTTACGCGTCAATCAGAAGGATACCGATGAAACCAACTGCTCAGCGTGATGCTCTGTCCGCCATTCCCCAGGCGCCACTACTCTTGAAGCCTCAAAAAAGGGCTCATCGAACCCAGGCTGGCTAGAAACCTCTCTTCGTCGTTATCTAACTGAGCAAATGACGAACCGTAAACTTTCCAGCCACCTAGCTCTATAATACAGACCTATTCACAGAGTTTGATATCATGATTCTGATCTTACTCAATTTTCAGCTCTCTCCTCTCCTCAGTTGGTCTGTACACTGGACATCCGAGATTCTCAACCCGCTAGCTTCATCAGAAAGATCGACCACCACACACAAGATCTCATCACCTCTCTCACTTCTGCGCTCTCTCCTCGTTTTTATCTGCAGGTAGCCAGCTGCGCACGCAAGGCAAGCAGCGTTGTTCCCCTCTCTGAGTGATTATCGCCTGTGCAATAAAGGCCACGTCAAGCCCTCTACCACTGCTTGAATTCGACCTTGAAAAGGGAATCTCGTCTGCTCTCTCACTTGTGCGCTCTCTTCTCGTTTCTGTCTGTAGGTGGCCACCGGCGTACACAAGCCAACGAGCTTTGTTCCCCCTCTGTTCGAGACAAACGCCCGTTCGGCTCGCGTGACGTCAAGCTCTCTAACACGGCGTGAATTTGATCACGTAAAGCGCGTGCGAGGGTTCGAAAGTAACTTGAGAGTCCGCCGTATCCACGTCGATCACTCCTTCTGCGGCAGGATCGGCGTCATTGTTGATCCGAACCTCCATCTTCAAATTGAGGTTTCCGCCTGGGCCGCACACGCTGTAAGTCTCATTGTCGAAGGCACCCGAATATTCGTAGTTGTCGTCCAGCGGCCCTTCCTTCTCGACAAAGAACGAACTCATTCCCGGCGTCCCCGTGAGGTAACATGTCACCTTGTGCACGCTTTTGACGTTAGCATCGAGTCTTGCGTAGCCCAGGAGCGTGACTGTGTCCAAGCGGTACTTCCAGCCAGCCGGACTATTAACCTTGATGCTGAGCTGGCAGAACTTGCGTTTACCAACGAGCTGCTCGTCTGTAGAGACGCCGAACTCGCTGAACTTTATCGTCAGCGCCTGTCCGTCCACGCTGATATCTCCCACAGCGGTACCCTGGCGACAGCCTGCGCCATTGTACGTGAAGGATTCGATGCGGGCTTCGGGCGGAACATCTTGCGCACATACGCATGCTCCCAGAAGCGCAGCCGCGATGAGCAGCGACGCCGCCATTCTCCGCACCGCCGCTGTTGCGCGTTCCGCCATAGTCATCCTCCAGGCCTGGAGCGGCGTAGTCTTCGTCTTGCTTCCTCCCGGGTGTTCCTCTGTCTCTGAAACAAAAAAACTGCAAGAGAAAGAAACCTCAGCGATCACCACACGATCGACTCCTCTCGTGGCGCGGTAGCAACACCCGCTACGAGATGTCACGCAGTCCTCTCCGTCTTCTTCTCTCTTCCTCTCTTCTCCTCTACACCTGGCAAGCTCAACAAATCGCTAGGCGCACTACTCTCGCCCGCTAGGAGATCTCACGCAGTCCTCTCCTTCTTCTTCTCTCTCTTCCTCTCGTCTCCTCTACACCTGGCAAGCTCTACAAAGCGCTAGACGCGCTTATAATCCACCGCTTCACTGCCATGCCCCATCTTTTTGAATGATACCCACAACCAGCAAGCAATCGCCCGTACTTCAGTCTACAACACGCTACACTGGCATGCTCAATAAGAATGATAAGCGCCACCAGTGAGCGACAGGCTGATTCTGATCGGCTGATTCGGCTGTCCTTAATTTTGTCTATGAAAACGGGACTGCAAGACCCGCTATTTGCGTCCTAGAATGAGTGGGACGGTGGGGTTTATACATGTGTTTGGACTCGGGTGACGAGGGCAAGCAAAATAAGGGCCTCGCCACACCAATCTCCCGAAATGGGCAAAAAGACAAAAATGTGGCGGGTGCATCTGGTCATGTTATTGGGGAAGTTCATGCTCATTTTGCACATCTCGAGAGTGGTGTGGCGATGCCCTAAGTCGTTGAAAAACGGACAAGTACAAAGGAATTAGGGCATCGCCACACGAATCTCGGAATGTGCAAACTTCCCCAGGCCTTAGAACCTGGCCAGATGCACCCGTCACATTTTAGTCTTTTTTCACATTTCGAGAGTGGTGTGGCGAGGCGCTTAGAGTACGGGGGTGAGGTCTCGCCTACGGTAATTCTTCGCCTCTTGCCATTGATCACGTAGGTGAGACTTCACTGCGAATGAGCCAAAGACAAATAAACAAACCACAAGGGGCCTGGCTCATTCGGTGGACCTGTGAACTGATGAAATGCAGTCCTGAGTTCAAATCCAGATGGGCAGGGTCAGCTCAGTGATGATATATTGAACGTCGTAGCCCGTCTACAAACGGATGGGAAATCAAAAAAGCAATCGGCATGCATCATGTGGATGCATTTCTGCACCAGTTGCCTTCAGAGGAGTCCAACAGGCTGAATCTGTTGGGAGGATGACAAGCACAAATAACAAGGGATTTTTTTTTATTTTTTTTTACAAGGGAAAAAATGTAAATCTTCCCCCCCGACGAGACCTTTGTATGCATTTCCCCATTTGGCAGCCCATTGTCCGTCCACCGAAAAACTCTCTTGCTTTCAGGAGTTGGCCTGTGGTTGTCTCCCACACTACCGTAGTTTCTCCATTCCACTGGGATCCCCTGACCGTTACCCGGGGGCAACTGTCGACAGAGACCTGTTGGAGAGTCTGTGTCGCAGATGGCGGAAATCCCCCAAAATGAGGGCTCTTGAAATTCTATGACAGCTCACCAAAATGGTCACTTTTTCCTGAGTGGTGCGGCGAGTCCAACAACAGCCGGCCCGCCGGGGCTTGGAACAGGGCAGTGGAATCTATATCAATCAATGTGTTAGGACGGTCGTTCCCCAAGGAGGGCACGCACGAACTGTTACACAGAAATCGTCCAAGAGACAGTCACTCTAAACAACAAAAACAAAAGGAAAGGAAACCGGAGGCGGGGTACCGGTGCGCTAAGCGTCGCCTCGGCGGCGCTTTCGCTTAAGCACGATTAGGACGGGAGGCAGCGTAGGGCAAGGTTGAGGTGGATGGCGGAGGTTGATGGGTGTAATTGAGATGTCTTACATCTACACGGGAAGGGAGGAAGGGAGGAGAAGGGGAGGAGGGTTGTGGCATGGCCGTCTGTGAAATTGATTTGCACTCGTAAGTTATGGCGCCTATCTCCAGCTGCGAGATTCTTGCAAATGGACGATCGGTCGGTCAGCGCTTCTTTACCAGTTTTCTCAAGAAGTGTCGCCAGCAGCTTATGAATCAGGAAGCGCACTCAAGCATGGGAACAAAGGGGTAATCTCGTTTTTTCCTTCATTGGGGATTGGTTTTTACCCGATTTCTTCCTGGTTTATTGAGGCTGTAGGTATTTCCTTTGTGATTGTTTTTTGTCGTCTTAAATTAGGTTAGGGTCCTTTGACTTTTGACTTATCGTTTCCCCGTTGTTGAGACGTCATGGCTGTCGTGGTTACTAATGAAGGAGCCCCAGCCTTGTCGCAGGCCGAAACCATCCGAATTAAAGGCATTCTGTCGGACTGCTACAACGAGGGTCTCCTTCCTGACGAGCTTTTGTCCAGTCAGGTGGAGACTGGGGAAGACTTTGTTAGAGTCGTAGTCAACCCAGACCACTACAGGATACATGAACAATGGCTCCGGGAAAATGCCGTAGCCGTCTCTTTTGGAAGTGACTCCTCTTCCTTGCCGATCAAAGTGAAGATTCGTCTTATCCGTATTTATGAGAATGGGTGGGCAAAAAGCAAGGTAATCTATGCTCCCCCCAAGAGAGGAGTCTTTCACAATGAAGGTTACAATCTAGTCACGTATGTTGCCTCTTCCCCAAAAATTGCAGAATGGATGCTCTTGAAGAGGGAGGATAAAATTATTTTAGATCGGAAGACGTATTCTATTTCTTTTCGTACATGGATGTCGGAGAATGAGTTGTTCGAGTGGCGGGAAGCACACAGATACAAGTTCTTCTGGGTACGTTGTATGTACGTCCCAGTGGCGGCGCTACCATACTTAGCCGCAGCTGTCAAACAGGCGTTTGGGACAATTGTGATAAAGCGTGAAACGTATTCGGAACCAACTTCCCCCGAACTGAAGAACGTTCGGTTCTATCTCGAACCTGCGGCCCGCTTCCGGTACAAACCCTATTTAATAATAGACATGGGAGTAGGAGGGTATGTAGAAATCGAAGTCGTGCACGCTCAAACACCGTGGCGTAAAGTGTGTAGACAGCACTTTCACTCGGAAGAGGATGACTCCTGCCCTGCAAAAACAAATCAGAATCAGCCAGAAGCGGCTGACAACCCGAATCCAGCACCCAGTTTAGCTAAGGATAATGACGCGAGTGGCTCCGTTCTTTCGGATAAGGAGGGGCCGGGTCAGAAGAGGTCGGACGAAGGGAGGGATGAGGGGCGGAAGGAAACGGATGGTGGCTGGCCAGACCCCCGCTCGTTAGGGGATGGTTCTGAGGGTGGAAAGGAGACGGAGGAAGCGGGACAAAAGCCAGCTGACAGGGAACAAGGGAAAGAAACAGGTGGGGATCCCTCACCGGAGGGGCAATCGAAAGATGTCGAAATGAGGCATGTGTCCCCCTACAAAGATGCACTGTTAAAACCACTACCAAAGGAGAAGCAAAGGAACAAGAAAGCGGCCGTCAAAAAGAGGAAGGAGAAAAAAGTGGCCCCCAAAGTGTGGAGGCGTAATCAAAAGATTAGTTCCTCGGTAAATGTGGACGACTCATCAGAACACGGTAATGGCTCTCTGACAGAGAAGGAAGCAGGCTTGCTTGAGGACAAGGGAGATCCTAAAAAAGGTCCGGAAAACTGGGAGAAAGTCGGGGACAGAATGTTCCCCCCCCTGGCTCGCAGCCCAGTCCAACACTCAAGTCGCCCTCGCAAGCAACCCCCTCCCCAAAACGGTCTGAACGAACTGAAGTCCGAAGCACAGGCCAGGCACCCCGGATTGAAGAGGAAGGTGGCCTAAGAAGAGAGGCCCGTCCTGCAGATCAGGAAGTGATTGTGGCTTCCGCACAGGAACATGGTAGGGGTTCTCTGATAGAAAAGGGAGCAGGTTTGCTGGAAGGCAAGGGAGATCCAAAAAAAGGTCCGGAAAACAGGGAGAAAGTCGGGGACGGAATGTCCCCCCCCCCTGGCTCTCCGCCTAGCCCAACACTTAAGTCGCCCTTGCAAGCAACCCCCTCCCCAAGACGGTTTGAACACACTGAAGTCCGAAGCTCAGGTCAGGCACTCCGGATTAGAGAAGAAAGTGGCCTAAGAAGTGAGGCCTGATCTGCAGACAAGGAAATGACTGAGTGGCCCAAAAGGAGAATAGGGAATAATCTCCATTTCTCAGTGGGTGAGCTTCACACCGAATTAAGCCCCGCAGCAGGGGACAAAACACTTCAGAGTAACCACATCCAACCCCTGAGTGACTCATCCTCCGGCAATGGTATTACCGAATAAAATTAATCTTGCTAGCTGGAATGTTCGCGGGCTTGGGGATCAGGATGATCAGTATAAGAGACAGCAACTGTCCTCCTGGGCTTACAATGAGCACATCCACATAATCTGTCTACAGGAAACCAAAATAGGTCCAGATAAAATGTTGGACATCGCTAATTGGTGGAGAGGGCCGCAAATATTGGCTCCTGCGGATGGAACTAAAGGGGGAGTTGTTGTTTTAATAGATAGAAACCTGGAAGTTGAAGTTATTGATTCCTGTGCTGATACGGAGGACCGCTGGGCATGGATAAAGTTGGCGGTAGCGGAGGAAGATTGGGCTATTGTTTCTGTCTATGCCCCAGTGAACTATTCCAGGAGGATTAATTTTCGCTGACCTGCCAAAAGTTATCCTTGACACGGAAAACCTCCTGCTGTTAGGGGACTGGAACTGCACACTGAATCCGGGTTTGGATTCCCCTAACATCTTTCCAATAAGAGAGGACGCGTTAGTTCTTAACTCCTTCATGGAATCTCATAATCTGTCGGATGCTTATAGAACGTTGAACCCAGACTCACACGGTTTTACATGGCAGGGCCCTCGGCCCTCGCCCAATGCTCCTCGCCCGAAAAGACGTCTGGACTTTATTCTGGCCAGAGGAGACCCATGAAACCGTTGCACGGCTGTAGAGGTCTCTATCGCCTCAATGTCTAACCACTTACCGGTGGTAATGCAGGTCTTAGCTAAGGACGAAGTGGACAAACATAGACCACCTTTCAGATTGAATGTCTCTATCCTAAAGGATCCAGGGATATCTCAGTGGGTCGAAAAACAAATGAAAGATTGGCTCCTAGCAAAGGAGTTGTTTGAGGACCCCGAAGAGTGGGTGGACACAGGTATAGGGATTCTACAGTCAGCGATGATGGAATTCTCTCGGATGAAAGCAACTGCTCCCAGTTGGAAGGAGAAACAGTTGCGGGACGAGATTGCTCAAGCGAATGCATTTGCAAGGGATGACCCCTTCCTGGAGTACTATTGGTCTGAGAAGAGAGCCGAAGCCTTAAAGAAATTAGAGGCTCTAGAAATTCAAAAGCATGCAACATGGGAGGAGTGGCTGAAGGTTAAAGGAATTGTGGGCTTGGACAGAATGACCAAAGACACGTTCAGGTCGTTGATCCTGAGCAGATCTAGACCAGTTTTGAGAGAACTGTCCCACCCTTTTGCCCTGAACGCCCCTCCAGCTATTAGAACTTTAGATCTACGTGCGTATGCGATGAACTATTTTAGGGATATAGTGGCTTCTAGAAGGCCGTTCGATTCTTTTGACACTAACTTGGCGGAATGTCATTCCTACTGGGACTGCCCGCTAAGGCCAATCACCCAGTCGAGGTGTCGGACCTTGGATGAACCCATTTCAGTAGAGGAAGTTACTCGTGCGGCTCACCGTATGGCCAAAGGCAAATGCCCGGGGCCTGACGGACTACCCATAGAGTTCTTTCTCTCCTCGTGGGAGGTTTTTGCACAGTTCTTCTGCGACATATTCAACGATTCACGACATACGGGCACGCTTACAAAAGGGATGGTTAACGGAATGATCTCCCTGCTATACAAAAAAGGGAACAGGCGAGACATTCGCAATTTGAGACCGATTTCGATCCTAAATGTATCCTACAAGTTGTTGGCAAAAGTGTTAGTGTTGAGACTGGCCGACATCCTTCTCGAGGTGGTGGGAAGGGAACAGGGTGCCTTCATTCAGGGAAGATCAATATTTCATAATATCTTGTCGACGGTGCAAGCGTTAGAAGTAATTGTGAAAGAAAAAAGAGAGGTGACCATTCTTATACTGGATATGAAAAAGGCCTACGATAAGGTGGGGTGGGCCTTCGTAAATACCTCCCTGATAATGTTGGGCTTTGGAGCCCACTTCATGACATGGGTTAAAGCGATGTACTCAAGGGCAACAACAACAATGCTAGTGAATGGCCTCCAATCTGAAACCTTTCCCTTGACTCGTTCCTTGCGCCAGGGATGTCCTTTGGCACCCTTGATCTTTGTCCTTCTACTGGAAATTTTACAGGCCAACATTAGACACAACCCTCAAATTAAGGGTCTGCGCCTTTCCCCCACTGTGCACTGGAAAGGTGAGGCAATAGCTGATGATTTAACGATTGTCAACAATAATACGCCAAGTTCGTTATTGGAACTGCGTAAAGTGTTAGATAAGTACTGTGTTTTGTCAGAAGCCTCCATAAACTGGGATAAATCAGTGTTTTTCCTCTCCCCTTTGTTTGAAATTCGAGTGGATTGGGGACTGAGGCGTGTTCCGACTAACTCCTCAGAAAGATTTCTGGGCCTGCAAGTGTCATTATCTAATTGTGAGAAAGTGCAAGATAATCTGCTAGTGGATAAAGTTTTGGCACGAATTGCTGGCTGGGAACGGCGGACTAGGCTCTCGCTTTTTGGGAGAGCCCTGGTGATTTCGGCTGCAGCTTTTTCGTTGCTCTGGTTCCCACTTACGATTCACGCTTTGAGTGACACTGCATACAAGAAAATAAAGAAGGCCGCTACCAGGTATTTGTGGAAGCCAGATGCCACAGTGGATCAGGGCTGCTTGTCAAAGGTGGCATGGGAGGTGGTGGCTACCCCAAGGAAGAAGGGAGGTCTAGGGATCCTTGACCCCCGGCAGCAGAACACCGCTCTCTTGTCCAAATGGCCAATTAAAGCCATGACTGATGTGGTACTTAAAACTTGGAAGGAGTTGGCGTAGTACATTCTGGGTAATGAATGGGAGCTGCAGGATCACTCCAGGGTGTGGATCTGTATGACTATCCCATCGTTTTGCAGTCGAAGACCTCAGTCCAAAGTATGGAGAAATATTCTTGCAGCCTGGAGTATGTTGCGCCCTCGCAATAGTTGGGCGCCCGCGACGAAGCTGGAGGTCCTCAATCAAGTCCTGTTTGAAAATAATTGTATCCGAAAACAGGATGGGGCCCTGTTCTCTGCCGTGGAGGCTGCAAGTAACTTTGGACTTAGTTGGATTAAGAAAGGAGTGATTCAGATTAAGGACATCTGGGATTTGGGAAGCTCGTCCTTTTTAGATCTTTCCTATCTTAGAAGGCGCCTACCGAGACTACATAGAATACAAGCCCACTTTACAGAGTTGAAGGAAGCCATCCCTCTAGCCTGGGTGAATATCCTGCAACCAGATGCGGAACACTTGTCAGGCACTTGGCTTACAAGGGACGATCATCAATCTGAAGTCTTTAAGGTCTTGGGACCAGACCTAGCCTCTGGAATGAGGGTGCAAAAGTGGAAACTGTCCCAGGGAATCGGAAGATACGGCACTCTGTCCCTGAATGATGATAACTATTGGTTAGACTCCACAAAAGAATTGTTGGAGGTACGAGTTTTGGAAAATGTACGTAATGGACGACAGTCTTCCGCTATATTGTTGGGAGCAACAAGCAATTTTTCAGTGGAACCTCTGTTACTGGGTTGGGAAGGGTTGGAAGTTCGTGAGAAAGTAGTACCTTTGGTCCAATATCGTCCCAAGCTAGGAGTACAGGTTTTGCAAAAACAAATTCAGAACACCTCGTTGAAGCTGGCTACGAGGAGGGCTGAGTTTCACCAATTGTCAGACGTAGCACCACGGGGTTTAGGCAAATTATGGAAAGCACTCATCAAGTACCCAGTCCAGAAGCAAGCTAGTTTGATGTGGCTTCAGCCCTTGTTGGTGATGGCAAAAGCAACATGGTTTTCTTCAAGAGGTCGAGACATTGACACCCGATGTTTGAGATGTAATTAAGGTTGGGAAAATATGCTCCACTTATGGTTGTGCTGTCCTCTGGCAAACGAACTGCTGATGTGGTGGAAACATCACTGGGAGGCAATGACAGAAGGGGCTTTGGAATGGACTGACTCTTGGATGCTTACAGAAATTCTCCCAGCAGATAAAAGCTACTCAGTGGGTTGGGGTTACGTAGCACTTTGCTGCAGAGGAGCTGTAATGAAAGTTATTTGGGCAGCAAGGAATGCTAGAGTGTTCAGGGGTGAAGATATTGTATCAAGACATCAACGTCGTCTAACCAAGCAAATTCTCAGAAGGATCATTCAGGCGGACTGGCAAAGAAGGAACTTAATCTGGTTCAGCAAAACCTGGGCCTGTCATACCGGATTAGCCATGTTAAACACGGAGGGTCGATTTTTATTTTGCACTTGGTTGAAGGATACTCATGACTGAGCCTACTTGGAGAAGAAATCTATTTTCGGTCTCAGTCCCTCTTTTTTCTTTGTGCTTCAAGAGCTTTTTTGGAAAGCCTAGCGAGTAGGACGGGACGCTGGACCCGGTTTCCAGCTATGAATTGAGTTAGGATGTGGTATCTGGACATTAAGGGAGCTCGGTTCGTAAGCGAAACTGGCTGAGGCTGCCAGGATAACCCCGGGTTGAATTGTAAGGTCCCCGGCCTCGTCCTATGGGTTTTTGTTAATGGATTACTTGCTTTCCAAAAACAAAAAAAAAAACAAAAAAAAAAAAAAGGAAAAAAGAAAACAGGGGCTAGGTCTCACTTAAACGAATTATTATGCGATACTGACCGTAGATAGCAAAGATCAACGGCATGAATCTCTTAATCCGTGCAAGTGGGACCTTGCCCCAGGCTATGTGGCACCCTAGGCCGCGGCCGCAGGATCCGAGTCCGCGGCAAGGATCCTAGGCCGCAGGCCCGCGGCCGAGTCCGCTCACGGCCGCGCGCCCTCAAAATCTGCGCGCGCCGTTGGCCTGCGCACGTCGGCCGCAGCAGGCCTATGCACAAAAAAAAAAAAAAAATCGAAAATTTGGGGGGGCCTGATTTTTTATATGTAAAAAGAAAAAAAAAAAATAGAAAAAAAAATATGATTGATTGATTGATTGATTGATTGATTGATTGATTGATGATTGATTGATTGATTGATTGATTGAT
>BFEA01000078.1:3381362-3389378 GCA_003427395.1 Chara braunii | reverse complement strand
GGTTTATCTCTATTTTTTTAATTTATTTTTTTTCTTAGCCCAGGTTGTTGTAGAGGTGGGATACTAGACGGATGGCAGTCACCAGCAGTACTCAGCCACTCGAATGTCTAGATGAACCCCTCTGAAGACCCCACGCGCCTGTGATGCGCCATCTTCCAACCCCCCCCCCCCCCCCCCCTTCTTCGAATTTTTGTTTTCTTGCAAACAGGCCGAAGAGGCCCCTTTTTGTAGTTCCATGAATTAATGCGCATTGTTCGTAATCAGGGAGGCCCGTCCTTCTCAGGACCTTCGTCATTTTTTTTGGATCGGTTTTTAGAATTTAATCTTTTTGCAATTCGCGAAATACATGGGAATTATGTGCGCCTTAGCGAGCGCGCTAGGGATTTGGCTTGGCGGTTAGGAATTCCAGAATAAGCGGACCTGACGTGTCCTTTTTGTTCATGAATGTTCTCGGCTTCGTATCGAAAAATTATGAGAATTCTTGTGTGAATCTGAATARACACAGGATTTTTTTCCACGTTCACTCTACGTGCGGGACTGATGATTTTCAATTTTGAATTAGCGTAGGATTTTGAATGAGCTGTAATTGTTTCAGTGCCCTTTTTGCTTTCGTGTCGGTGCCATGCATGCGAGCTCTCCAACCTTCCACCCCCCTCTCCGGTTTCCCGCTACCTTCGACACTCTCTTCTTCGCACTTTTTTTTTTTTTTTTTTTTTTTCCTTTTCTTTTATTCCATTTCCAGGGCCACCCTTCAACGTGCGCGTCAACGGTAGGCCCAAATCATTCATGGCATTCATTTCTTTTGTCAACCTGTTGACCCTCACTCTCCTCTATTCCCCTGTTGTCTTCACTTTCTATCTTCATTTCCCTCCCTCCATCTCCTTACCTCTATTCTTTTCTGGTAAAGAAGGCGAAACGAAGACCCAAGGAAGAGCCTCAGGGTGAAGATCATAGATGAAAAGAGGCAGTTTAGGACAAAATGAGTGATCAGGTAGAGTACATGAGTAGCCTTCTCCTTCTGTATCCTCCTATCATTTCGTTGCCTTACACAATTAATTTGTTTCTCCGTAGTTCATTAGCAAGCAGACTAGAAGGTTGTAGTAGTTTTAGGGAGTCGGGATATAGTAGGGGGCTATGTGGTACCCAAGGCCGCGGATCCTGCGGCCTAGGCAGCTGCCTAGGCGGCTCGCTGCGGGCCCGCGGCCGAGGCAGCACAGCCGAGTTTCCATGTGGTCGTGCCACAACCAGGTGGGGGCGCGCACGGGAAATCGACGCGAGCGCACGGCCTGCACACGCCGGCCTCTAACGGCCTGCACCAAAAAAAATAAAAAATATTGAAAGTTTGGGGTGTGGTTTTTGGTGAGTAGCAAAAATAATTAAAAAAATAGAAAAAAAAATAAATATTCATTGATTGATTGTTTTTCTTTTATTGATTGATTGATGGATTGATTGATTGATTGATTGGTTGATTGATTGGTTGATTGATTGATTGCATGATTGATTGATTGATTGATTGATCGGTGGGGGAGGGGTCCTCCCTCCCCTCCCCGGCACACAGAGACAAACATGCACACGTGCACAAACACACATTACACACACACACACACGCACAAACACACACACACACACACACACACACACAATCAATTTTATGTCTGTTGGCCTTTCTTCTGTTGTCTGTCCTCCCTCTGATTGTTTCTAAGTATGTTTTGTGTGCCCAACAGAGCACCCTTAAGTAGTGCCAAACAGTCAGTGGTTCCTTGTTTGGAGTGCCTACTGCACTCTTATGGGGGCCGCTTGGTTCAGGACGTATGTGTTGCCTGTAGGTGATGACGGATGGTCGTCGAAGTGTCCCCCTGGCTCAGCAAATGGTGGGAACCAACAGTCTGCGGGGTTCTATCGTGATGTGAGTAGGTCATGTGCTGCTTTGCTCCGTGTTGGATGTGTAGACTGTCTTGTCTGCGCTCTTCGGTGGTCTTGCTGCCCGTGCCGCTTGCCTTGTAGCTCGTCCTCGCTTCTCTGCTGCCTTGCCGCCTCCCGCGGGTCGTGCCTCCCGTGTCTTTTGCTCGTGTGCCTTGTGGTTTGGTAGCCTTGTGGCGGTGCCTCGCGCTTCGCTGCACGGTTGCTGAGCTGGTTGTCCGTGTGCTCTGTCGGTCATCAGTATCCTTTGCATGCATGCCTTGTAGTTTGGCTGCCTTGTTGGTGGTGCCTTGTGCTTCACTGCACGGTTGCCGAGTTGCTCGTCTGCTTGCCCTGTTGGCCTTCCGCGTCCTTTACTTGCTTGCGTGCTTTGTAGTCTGGTCGCCTTGCTGATGTTGCCTTGCGCTTCACCGCACGGTTGTCGAGCTGCTCGTCCGCTTACCCTGTCGTTCCTTACAGTCGTCTTTGGTGATAAGCGGTTGGGCTGCCTCTACTGTGTTTCCTGGTGCTCCACAGGGTTGCTGCCCGCTGCTATGTCCTGCTTGGGGTCGGGGACAATCTGCCTTCAACATGGGTCAAAGGGTTCATGACCCAAACCATCAAATACGGGGATTCCACAGATTGTCGAGGGTTCAGCCTCCTGATGAGTCGGTGCAACTCCGACGAAACAATCTTGTCAACATCGGTTTTTTATTTTTTATTTTTATTTTTCTCGGTCTTCGCTGTTTTTGGGTACTTGTATTTTTGCTTTGCATGCTTTCTGTGTTTGAGTGATGTCTGCCCTCTCGCCTCCCCCGTGCCTTCCACCCATTGTCTTTTGTTGTTGCCTGATGTCTTATACTTGGGATATTTTTCTGTAATTGCATTTTTTTTGTTTTTCTTTGTTTTTTTTGCATTTATGTATGGTCTGCCCTCCCACCTCCCCCGTGCCCCCCAGTCCTTGTTCCCTTGAAGCCTTCTGCAGTTCGTTGTCGTTGCCTCCTTGACGTTTGCCTTATTGTGCTTCCTTTCCCCGTCTTGTGGTGTCTATTTGATCGTGTGTGTTGCAGTTCGCCTGCAAAGTGCAGTGGGAGCATAGATGGTCGTGTAGTCCGGCATAGTCATTCCCAACCTTACCGTATAGGTTCCGTCTGCACCACGCCTACAAGTTTTTGTTCCTGAGCTTGCTCGTGTAGTCCGGCATAGTCATTCCCCACCTCCGAGTACTGGATGCGTCTGCACCACGCCTACAAGTTTCATTCTTAAGGTACGCCGATATATTATTTCGGATCTTGATTATGATGCGGTTTCTGTATCATACCGTAATCATGTCTTATTATAAGGGTTACACACTTAACAAACATCACACATCACACACATACACATACACACGAGGGCACAAACACTCACACACACACACACACACACACACACACACACACACACACACACACACACTGTGACACACACACACACACACACACACACAATCAATCAATCAATTAACCAATCAATCCATCAATCAAACCCTTTTTTTGTTGGTTTGTTTTAAATTTTTGCATCTTCATTTTTTTTTAAACACCTAATTCCCCTACAAAAAACCGAAAATCATTTCTAAAAAAAATACAGCACAACTCAGGGACCATATCTCTCATGATAAAAAATGCCAAAAAAAAATTCATGCTTTCCTTTTTAAAAATTTTAATATACTTTGTTTAAATAATTTTCGATTTTCATTTTTTGAAAATCTTAAACGAAGTCGGATTCCAAAATAAAAAACATAGGATTGTAGGGTTTTCCAAACCCTACACCCCTATATTTTTCTTTTTTGTTTTTTATGCATTTTTTTTTGGGGGGGGGGGGAATATTGAAGAACCAGGCCGCGGACTGGGCCTCATTGGCCGCGGCCGCAGCCGAGTTTTTCGGCCGCAGTGGCCGAATTGCCCGCGACCTAGGCCGTGGTTGTCACATAGGTAGGGGGATACAAAGATGAGAGGGTAATTTACCTGGTAATTCCCCATCTCCAGAGCCCCACCTAGGCTCCGGTGGAGCTCCCCCAATCAACGGGGGTCAAACCTCTCCCCATTAGGCCTTGGTGCGGACCCGTGGGTTGCAATCCCACCTGCCGCCTTCCTCTCCCGAACCAAAGATCAGACTGAGAGGAAGAAAGGCTGAAGGAGAAGATTTTTCGACTCTCGAGATCCGGGAAGGGTTCTCTCAGGCTCTCGCGGAGAGGGTCTTCAGTGAACCAAGTCGCAGCTTGAGTGATCGTAACGATACCAGAACCAACCTCTAAGACAACCCCAAAACGGAAACCAATCGGTACCCAAGTGCAGAGCCAACTGCTATTTGAGGAACCAGCGGTCATGCAGTTGTGAAAACAACTGCTGTGCTGTTATGTAAGTAAACTTCGTAAAGCACATGCTGCCTGGTAACTGCTGCTTCACTATGATGTAATCGGCTACCGCGCCGTTCTGTACCCAGTTGCTAAACTTTCATGTCTCAATCGTCAAGCAGTAGCAGCTGCTGCACAGCTGTGAAGTCAGTTGCTGCACTGTCGCTGTACTGGCATGAGCCACTGCTAAGGGTAGAAAACGAAGGTACTTTAATTCGGAACAATTACTGCTGAGAGAAAGAAGATTATCAGCACTCTGCCCAGGAAGAACAGTCTTTACCAAGGGCAGGGGACAACACTACTTTAACGTAGTAGATCATTGTTGTTCCAATCTGGCAGCAGTAGGGGCTTTTCAAAATCGGTCATCGCTCCGTCATGAAAACAGGCAGCAACATGGACCGAGGCAACAACAGTTATTGCCTCCTACTAATAAATAGCGGATTCAGTCTGAGTCTCTGAGAATCCCCCAGCAGCACCCTTGGGCTTTTAGTGGTCAAGCAACATCATCCCTCCAGGCTCCCGTGTCGTCAAATGCACCAATGACTCGAGCTCATACATTCTTGTTGTGACATCAGCCCTACTGGCCATCTCAGCAGAGATAGCACATTTTCATGGGCCACCGAAGACGAGTTCAGTCCCCGCTGCGGACTCTCAGCCTGGTCAACCTGCTATTCAGGCGGAGTCACAATAGCTTGCCCTCGTGCCATCAGACACCGCCTTCAGGGGAATCACCAATCACTGAAATCGTTCCTAGTGATATCCAGTCAATAGTGGCGGACACAGTCCTCAAAAGAGGAGGAGGCAAAAACCCTGAGTGCAGGCAACAGTCTTTACACAGGCCGCACCGTTGTTGTGGTCGGATATTCACCACCAACTTAGTAAGCGCCCCCTTCTTGGTCAACAACAAAGCGTCCTCAGATCAGCCTTCAATTCCACCCGTTAGCGTAGGCCTCAAGGTTGAGCACTGGTCTCGAGCTCGGCACAAGACTAGGACCATAGTCTGCAAGCCTTCGGGCACAGGCCGTAGTTTCGACACAGCAGTATTCAGACGCACGGCAACAACTCATAACAGTTGCCTCAGGCAGTTGGTACACACGTCGGCAGACTTTGAAGAGAGTAGTGGGCTCGAGAGCCACTCCGGCCCGAATCCGCCCGATCATCCAAATAGCATTGCCCTCCAAAAGCAGTCGTATGTTCATTGCAGTTCGAGGTGTAGCAGTTTGCCTCAGACCATAACACCAGCCCTACCCTGATCGAAAAGCCTCAGGCTCACTGGCCAACCTCAACCCGCAACAGCAACTTCAGGGAACAGCGGCCTCAGAAAATGGCTGAGCTGCCTCTGTACCAACACAGGCTCTCTAAGAGCAGCACCGATGATCTCACCAAACACTGTTGCCAGGCATTACTCCCATCTGCTTTGTGACCACAGTCGGGTAGGCCCAAGTGAACCTCCCTCCCTGCTTGATCCCTCTCAGGACCCTCTGCCTCCCATTCTTTCCTTAAGCCAGCTCCTCTTTCTTTCACCTCATACACAACCTCCCTCTCTGTCAATGTCGTTGAGCCCTCGCTGTTGGCAGTCAGTGGCAGTCAGAGTTCTGTTAGTGGAGTTGCCGGCTTGCTCAAATCTGCCTGTTAACAGCAACTGAATCCACTACTCCTGAACACCATCCCTTCTTTTTCTATCGCTCCTCTCTCTTCCCCTCACTACTTGCGTTCGATGCAGTCAGAGCTATTTCGCTCATCTAAGGTGTCTTGGGCTGAGGTCAGTACTCCAGCAGTTCAGGGGCTTACCAACTGAGCCAAGCTCACTGAGTCACTGGTGCTTGAACAGAGCCATCATAGAGGCCTCTGAACCTTGCTGCACCCGGCTAGATTCTCAGTCAGTCGGGGCTCGGACCACTTTGTGTATGTATCTGGTTTACAACTAAGGCCACGTTCAAAACAACCATAGAAGATAAATAATACATGAACAAATACTAATAACGGGGTGGAATGCATGGTTTTAGCCATAGAACTGGCTGACGTAACGACCAGCTGTTCTGACCTGTTCAAGGTAAATACCCTCCTTCCCCCCCCTTTAGGGTCAGATCCCACTACCCTGGATTATTCATTTTGCACCCTCGATTACGAAGATCAACGGTCATAAATGAAAATAATAGGGGCTAATGGGATCTGGCCCTTAGTCAGATTTGTGACTGGTAAACAACGCATCCCTCCCGCGCCTGATTTCAGGGAGGTATTTGGCCGCCATGCCATCCAAAAGCCAAAATAAATAATAATAAATAACTAAAATGAATAAATAAGCAGCAGTCAAACACCAAGCAGAGCCTGACTGACTGGCCTGTCAGGTGAGCCATTGCGAACTCCTCAGTGTCCTCACCCCTTCCTTCGAGTTCTCCATCCCGGTTGCAGCTGCTCAACTGGCCATCTAATGGTCCTTCCTGGTCGCATGAACCGGCTTCTAATCCTGACCAGAGGCAGCCTGCACCTAGCTGGGTTACGGCCTACACAGACATGGATGATAACCAGGAAAATCGGAGGTGGATCAAAACTGATCTGATAACACTGCAGTGTCGGTCCCTCCTATTGAGACTGCGGCACTGCCTACTGCGCAGGCAAGCTCCCACTGTTTCCACTCTTTCCACTGTTTCCACATCCCCTCACCTCTTTCTTCCCTCCTATTGAGACTGCCTACTGCGCAGGTAAGCTCCCACTCTTTCCACTGTTTCAGTGTTTCCACATCCCCTCACCTCTTTCTTCCCTCTCGGCAGACGCCGTCGACTCCGGGCTTTGTGTGGAAGACCTTTGCAACAGTAATAGCAACTGCTGGTAAGTAGAATAAAAAGAAATAGAAATAAAATTAATACGCAAAACCACCCAGCAAAATGAGTAAAACCACGGTCGAATGAACGGGGCTGCTTTCCCGGTTCGATTCACCTACTTCAAGAGGCTCAGCATCCCGGGGTTAGTGAGAGCATAATCAGTGCACGATCAGCGCAGGCCACAATCTCAGAGGGAGCAGGGAACGGCAACAGGGGGCTATGACAGAGGTTTTGTCAGAGATTCACCACCACATCAGGGAGCTGAGGTACCATGCCTTCGTCATCCTCTTCCTCTTCTCTCTCTCTCTCTCTCTCTCTCTCTCTCTCTCTCTCTCTCTCTCTCTCTCTCTCTCTCTCTCTCTCTCTCTCTCNCTCTCTCTCTCTCTCTCTCGCTCGCTCGCTCGCTCGCTCGCTCGCTCGCTCTCGCTTGCTCCCACCGTTGTCTGCCGGCCCTACCATTTGCACGCACCTGGCCGATAGCTGAGTTGGATTCATGCATGATCCAATTACATCCGTGGCGGAGAAAAGTAGAATTTATGGGAGAGCAAGGCAAGCTAAGCCAGGCAGGTGCCGTATGCTGCCCTGGGAATCTGTTCGGTGAATCGTAGGAAGAGGGGGGGGAAAAACAGGAGAACACATGACGGGCTGTGGCAGACTGTTTGGTCGGAGTTCCACCTACTCAGCAGGGGGCTAAACTGCCTCATTCATCTACACCTGGTCCCAATAATGGCTAATCGGCTGGCGTCACCGCACGTACCCGGTCACTATTGCGACCAGGATAATAATGATAACTATGAAAAATAAACTAACTAAAAATAATAAAAAAAAGGAACGAAAACTACGTGATCACACTCGTCTGATGAGGCAGACATCACCAGCCCCTCCCGTTGTCCCCATCTC
>BFEA01000078.1:3361362-3376362 GCA_003427395.1 Chara braunii | reverse complement strand
TTTAAATACAATTGTTTAACTTTTACGATTTCAATCTTACTTGGCACCCGCTACCCAAGAGATAGACCACTGGATCTCCCGATCGGCATCAAGCAGAGTCTGCTATGTTCGTAGGGGAGGGGCCTGAGGGGAGGCACGGGGGATTGGTCCGCTTTATCCCTGGTGCTACGAGTCGTCCCCTGACCGGTATCCTACAGGCTCGAGGGGCCGTAAAAACACGGCTCTGGTATGCTACGGGTTTCCCCGTATGCCTATARGTAGGAGTAGTGGTAGGTAGGTATTGTGAAAAAAAAAATTTGAGAGAAGACTATAGTTTAAAAAAAGGAAAAAAAATTGTTGGGTTTTATTGGTTTTGTTGGGTTTTCACGAGTCCAGTGTTTATACCCTATTTCGTCTAAGTTACCATTTAATGGCGGAGGAAGAGGACAGGCGGGGTCGCTCATAGTTCGCGGACATCCACTTTCCAAGAAGTGTCCGAGTCGAGGGATAGTTGCTTTAGGAGTCGGCCCATTAACGGCTTAGGGTATGGGTTCGCCCACATAGATCCAATTTGGTGGTGACACTTAACTCTGAGATCCGAGTTTTGTGTTTGGGCTAGGGGGAGGATTACCTCAACATACCTCCTACAAGATTAGAGATGTGCAAACTAGGAGATGTTTTAACCACCCCATGAGTCTTTATCGAAAGGTGGATGGTATAATAAACCTTGATCATGATCGACTTAGGCGTCGCCACCAAATAGGAGATCGGCACCTTCAGAAGCCTGGTTCGATGAAAAATTAGTTCTGAAGTGGACGCATACAGGCGTCACTCTCACAAATGAAGTTCTCAGCATAGGAAACATGGACTCGAGGTAAATACATAGGGTATGTGCCTTTCTATTCTATTTGGTCAATATAGAAACGGGATGAATAACTTTGGCAGCCCGTCTCACGTCAAGTCAAGATTGGAACAACCTAACTTCCTTTCGGTTGAATCAAGGTTATCAACTAAGCCAAATTCTTTCAAGTTTATTTTATGGTACTTTTTTTTTATTAAATTCGACCCGAGGTGGTCGGGTTTTATTTTAACCTTGTGATATTTAATTTGGTGATTCGAGTTATGGTTGTGCAACTCTGCGCACTATCTAGTCTCACGTCGTCCGGATTTCCGGACGACGCCTTTTTGGCACCCAAAATAAAAAATAAAAAATTATGGCAGTGTTGCGCATGGCCTAGAGACCCCCCACAAAAAAATTTAGATTTTTCTGAGCATTTGCTGATAGGGTGGTATTTGGGGAGGGAGGGGGGGGTAGAAGAGGTTTTGGTGGGGATAGGAGGGGTATAGATGGGGAATTAATCTTTAAAGATTTTTATTATTTATTCTACTGGCCCAAATGATCCAAACATTTGGTGGCATACACCTAATGCAGGGTGGAAGTCACATGATTTTTTTCAAAAAAAAGAAAGTTTTTTTTTTTTTTTTTTTTTTGACATGCCCTGTCCTGTCCGACGTCCGACCAGACGTCCGGTCGGACATCCCGGACGGTCAGGGGGGCCCCGGACGTCCGGCCCGGTAACCTAGGATATTCAGTTATTTTTCTTACCTATGTTGAATCTTATATATATTCCTACAAGCCACGATCAATTTGTTTCGATATAATTATATCTGATCATTGTAACTTCCCTTTTGAGTTAAGTGTCTAAGGGACTATGACTAACTTTGGGCTTTACGCTCGGTTGGGAAACTCCTACTTAACCGGCATTTCACTCCGCATCTAGGATATCAGTGTCCTAGAGAATAAACGACGGTCAATTTGAGACGGCATTTTAATCAAACATACCTATACTTCAACGAAACGAGCAAACACCCTCTGTTAATCCACCTGTTCAATTCCACGTAGGTCAGTAGCTCGGTAGGGATTCGTCCCTGAGGGTGGGGATAGCCCCTTAGGGAAGGTAAATTGTGCCTCGCGGGAACCTATCTAATCTTACTAGATCGTGAGAAGTACGATTGTCGAACGAGGTTACAACAATGTTGTGGCAATGCAACCTCGTCCATCTCGGCGGTTCGCTGGATTTCTTATACGTTGCCCTGAAGTTTTCTCTGTAGTTGGTTTTTACTCTTATGTGACACAAACGAGAGGATTCTCGCCTTTGTGAAAAGGTGGGGGCCGATGCACTCCACACCTTATTATCTTTTTTTGTTTTTCGATTGAAAGTTGTATGGTAAGGTGCCTAGTTTTTTTGAGTCCTCATTATGCGTTTTAATTTTTTTTCCCTTCCTTTTTCATTCTCTCTTATTGTCTTTTCGAATGGTATAGGGATGATATGTGTAAGTGTGCATTAATTGTTCTCTATCCGTTTTTGCTTTCGATGGGTGTTTCGTAGGAACATGTATTTCGAAAACATGAAAGCACGAGGGATCGATCGATCTGACTCACCTGTTTCTCATATTATGATGAATGAATATGTATGCGCATGAGTTTTGCTTGTGTAGAGCCTAATTGTGTGATTTCGTTTCGTTTCTGTTTCAATGAATGCATAAGTAGTTTTTCTAATATGTGCACGACGTCTTGTCATTTCACTTAAGTGAGGAGTAATGAATATATGTGTATTTTTTAGCATTTCTTTCTTGCTCTTAGTAAGTATTGAGTTGGGCGTATCTTTTAACAACGAGGAAACAAGTGACTCCGCCTACATCGAATCTCAATGATGCAAGTATAAATGAGTTTGAATGATACTTCTCTGATTGTATTTCTTTTTGCCTTCATTAAAAATGGGATGATCATTGACATGAATTGTGCATCTGTAGTCTGATCGATGACATGGCGCCTCACTACGGACAAAAACCCTGTAGACATTTGTTTATTGCCTCCTTCACTACGTGAACGACTCACGGTTGTATTTTTTAAGTTCTTCTTCCTGAACTCGATCATTAGTTTTTTTCGTTACCCTTCCCTCTCGAAGGAGAATCAGGCATGAACATCACGTCATATTGCCTAATTTCCTTCACGTGGGTTGTTCCCCGAGTTGATGGCATCGGTTCCACTTGTTTTCTTAATGGTGGATGGGTGTGTGACTAGCGGTCGATGACCATGTGGAGTGAGCCCGCTGGATCCTGTAGACCCTGACTTTGTGAATATCTTTGCCCATACCCCTTCTCGTACTACAAGGATAGGGCACATGTCTACAAATGAAACGTCCACGAAGTCGTGACCCAGATCGGTGGCCTTTATCAGTTTGCTTCTAAAACGCAGTGCTCTGGTTTGTGAATTCGGGATTTGTGATTGGTGTCACCATTTTTACTCCTTTCACTATTTTGCTTCTTTTTTTTTAATGACTTGATTGTTATTCCTTGCGAGTTGTTGTACCGTACTGGACGCGCACTCTCTGTTTCGACCGCCGACATACTGAAGTGTTGAAGGAATGGGGTTTCTACTACATGACACACAAAGAAAAGCAAGTGGCGGAGAGAGCAGTTAGATTGCATCCCTCCGATTCTCATTGTGAGCTCTATGAGACGCGTCATCGGCCCCTCGTCCGAAGTTGAGATCCAACATACACGCCTGCTCGATTTCAGCCAGGGAAAAAATGTCCCGTTGCACGCCACAAGGTCCAGAGGTACTTTTGGATAAGGTAGCCATTGTTATAGGATGTGTGCACCTGTTTGTCATCTTCCGCTATCACTTGTTATTTCATAATCAAATCGGCATGGGAGATTCCAGTTCCGACTTGAGACTCCGCACTCAATTTTTCCCAAAATCCTTAACACTCCCCCATTGCTGCTTTCTGGACCCTTTTTCGCACTTTCGTCACTCCAACCGGAAAGCAATGTAGGACGTGAGGTTGGAGCGTCACGGTGGTCCCTCCGCAGGGGTGGGATTTGTTGAAAGGAGGCAACCCTAGGGCAAAATCCAACTAGCAAAGAGGGATTCGATTGAACGCATGAATATGGGTGTTATGTGTGGTAGGATCCAGGAAAACTCGATTGGATTACAATTTTAAATCTCAATTTGAAACCCATCCAGATTCAGGAACTTGATCTGATCCGCTTTGCTAGAGGGGCCTTGCAAGTCACACCAGTGGCCAAGTCCCACAAATAGCGTTAAGTTTCCACAACACCAAAATCTGGATGTGTTTTGTGGAGGTGGCAAAAAATCCTGTTGAGTTTTCTCAACTGCACATCTCCATGATCTCCACAAATAAGTCCAACTTGAGATTGATGCGTTGAGGAAACTCAATGTTGCTACTATCTTCCCCTGAAACATAACGCATAGGTTTTTTTCTATTCGAATATAATGCATGCATGTTCTATTAGAACGGCCGTCATTTCCAAATACAACGCACACATACACGTTATATTCGAATTTTAAAACTTTTCGAGAACTCGAATACAAAACATAGTCGTTATGTTCGGGGGTAGACGGTAGTCGGACTTGGCCCCAGGGTAACTTATCATAAGTAGACTTTCGCACGTTGTCAAGTGATTGAATTGGTTGAGCTTGTGTAGTTAACAAAAGGGGAAAAAGAGGAGGGGGCGGAGGAGGAAGAACTAAAGTTGTGGCCTTTAGAAAAATAATTACCTGTTTTCTAGTAATTACAATTTTGCAATAACCCATGGTATGCCTCATACTAGGCTCATAGAATATCTAAGGGCCTTGCCAGGCCACCACTCAGACCTGGGTTGAAGGGGAAAAAATACCCCTACATAGATTCAGGGTCCGAGCGACTGACCGTTGACCAAAGTCAACTGCCTGGTGCCCAACAATCAAAGTCAAAGTGGACCCAGCCCAGGTTACCGGTCAGACACACACTTGTTTGCATGAAGGTACCAAGACAGCATCAGGACCAAGTAGAAGTCTACAACTGTACACAATCCAGACCCTCGGTTGTGAGTCAATATGTACGACTGTGGGTGTGAGGCCAGATCGCCTCGTCAAACACTACACAAGGCTTGGTCTCCAGGAGGTCCACATTCAGTCTTGCTATGTTGCTTTGACGTTGGCTTGATGCTGGCTTGATGTTGGCATGATGCTGGCTCGACGCTCATTGTGCGCTAGCACTGTGGACGACGACGCAGCGTTGTGGTGATATGTTGGCGCCTTCTTTCTGAGCGTTGACCTTGCTAACGTGGCGCATGCCGTCAGTTTCCATTGTTGATGCGGCACACGCCACCTTTCTTGATTGCTGATGTGGCGCAGGTCACCTGTCTTCATTGCTGATGTGGCATTGGCCACGTTATCCACATCAGGTGATTGGTTGCGACAAGGAGGGAGATCGGGATCGGTGGACGATTGAGGAAGAAAGTACGTACCTGACGTTGACGTTGATATTGTGCGTTGCTACTTGTCTTCATCGTCTTCATTGTTTCCATGGGAGAATAGTGCACCGATATTGTGGCAATTCTATGTGATCATGACTTGTCAAATTCGTTACTGGATACTGTTTGATGGCGTGGAGGCGAGGGAACGCCCGGAGAAGGAGTGGGTAATGTTGGACTACTCTCTTGGTGACCATTGATTATCTATTTCACCCTCTCATTGTCTATTCCCCCTCCACTCTCTTTTTATATTAGTGACAAGACTTTGTATTAGAGATCAGATTTATGATTGTTGAAGAGTCGGATGGAGACATTGTCCAAATCTGAATTAACTTGTGCTTCGACGCCTGACGAGTATCTTCTAGTCTGGGGTTATTGCAATTTGGTATAAGAGCATACCTCCTTCGTCGTGATGTGCTGTCAGGCACAACGTGGCGAACAAATAAGTGGGAGGTGTCGCATGTGTTACGGATGAACGCGTTTATAAACACGCGCCGTTAATATCACACGATTAGACATTGAGTACCGCACGTGCGCGCAGCCTCCCTTGAAGGTGATGATGTGGACACTCTGAAGAAGAAGATAGCGACATTGCTTATGTGGTGCTTTGTTGCCGACGTGGCATTGGGATATCGGCGAGAGCATCGTTGGCAACAGACTGAGTTGGCGCTGGTAAAGAGAGAAAGAGTATGGATATTGGGACCGCTCATGCTGTGTAGACCGCCGTACGAATACAGGACGTACGTACGTAAGTACAGGCTCATATGGTAGTACGGACCGTATGTACGGAAAAAAAACAAAAAAAACAACAAACAAAAAATCCGAAAAAAAAAAATGTTATGCAGAAAAATAAACTGAAACAATTTTGCCTCAGGGTGATATTGAAATTCGTTACCAAATTTGAGATAAAAAAACAAAACGATTCTTTTTTTCTTTTTTTTTATTTTACGGGGCTGTACATACGGCCGTATGGCTGTTCATACGGTCGTACGATAAAACCCCCGTACGTCGTACGGGGTGCAACACAGCGCTCATGTGGTGCGCTGCCTACGTGGCATGACGTAGGGTGCTCACGTGACATTCTACTACTATTAAGAAAGACATTACCAAACGTGGCATGTATCTGTGTCGTGATTGTCTGCGGACAAAGCGCTCCACACTTTGTAGAGTTGTTGTGTTGGCATTCCAAAGGTGACACGTGGCATGTATGGCACGCTGCTGTGGGTGAGGTGTTGATCGTGCACTTGTGTGTCGGCAGATGGTACGGCTTCCCGATTTATTGTAGTGTCATGTATCGACCTTTGTGTCTGGTTGCATTGGTTTTGCAGAGAGTACAGTCGTAAACGAAGGAATGCTAACAATTGATTGTTGTTGGTTGTGTTGGCTGACCTACTCACTTTTTTTGTTGTTATGTGGTTGCTATGCATACTCATCTGTTTGTTGTTGTCTTGATCACATTGGTCGTGGTTGCGGTACCTGTACACTTTTTGTAGAACGTCATCATCACACATACAACTTTTCTTTTTATCACGTTATGTCGTTGGTTATTTCTTGTTATATAATTTGCGTGTGGCCATGAAATTTATTTCTGTCTTTTTAAATTATTTATTGTTCGGCATTCACACGTTGGGGAATATAACTTATCTCTAGCAATGTCTGCATGCCTCCATTCTCACACGTTTTATACCACTTTTCTTCTTTCTTATCCCTCTCACCGTTTATGTCGATGTAAAAGAGGGCGATCTTAAAACTCGTGGTTAGATTGATGCGAGAAGATAGACTTTGTTAGGCCTTCTTCGCCAACTGCTCGGCTAAATACACGGTGCCGAACCAAAAGTTAAACGGTTGGTGCACGAATGGTTCAATCTGCGTGCTGCAGAAGGTGAACTTGAAGACGTGTAGACAACAATTCGGATGCTGAAAAACTGGAAACAATGGAAAGAAAGTCGAGGAACTTATCAAACAAGGGCGAATAGCCCTTCACCGTTATGTCGTTGAGAGCCTGGAAAATATGGATCAAAGAAAGAAAGAAAGGAAAAAAAAAAAAAAACAAAAAGGTGGAAGTACCGTGGAACCAAAATTGTCTGTAGAGATCATGGAGAAAAATGTCAGGCAACTAGAAAACACGCTAAAGGTGGAAAAAAAAAGGATAGAAGAATTCCGTCGAAAACAAGAACAACAAGAAAAAAAAAAAAGAATGATGGATGAATTACGACAAAGATTCCATTGTGAGAAAGCAGACACTGAACTTGCATCCATTCTGGAGTCTATAATGGTTTATCTCGTACACCTTGAGAAAAAGATAGATAGTAACATTGCCTCACTGGAGACAGTGACCAGGCTTCTTAAGGGCAAGGATAAGGTTAGGATTAAGGGGGAGACCAAGGGGGAAGAAGTAAAGAAAGCACCCCACGACAAACTCAATGAAGGATGCAATGAAGATGGTAACCCCTGAAAAACCCGAAGGTTCTAAGAAGGAACCTGAGAAGCCGGTGGAGGAGAAAGAGGAACCTGCCAAAAAGGAAGAATGTACCAAAGAAGCTGAAAAACAAAAGAGAAAAGAAAAAGTGAAAATGAAATCGTCATTCACATACAATAATAATAAGGGAGAAAATTTATTGTTGTGGATTGCAGAAATCAAGACTTATTGTCGTACTGTACCTGTTGAGTCTGAGAGTGAGGTGGTCTTCTCTAGGTCGTGTCTGAGAGAAATGGCAACGAATGGGTACTGTCTGAAACTAACGTTGTTGGCTTCAAAGACATTCGTGTGTGGGTCAACACTCTAACGCTCAAGCAATTTCTCCAGAAAATCACGGAGAGATTTTTTAGAAGACCACAGCCGACAAGACTTTCGACGAACCCACTACGATAGGCCAGAAACGTTGGACTTCGGTAAACGCTTTGTCACGAGAGGTTGACCGTCTCTTGTAAGTATCTGGTCTTAATCTGCAACAACACCAGGTACTGTATATTTACTTAGGTGCCTTACCTGAGCCTATCGTGGAGAGCTCGTGGAAGAAGCAAAGTCTGGACAACATAACTATAGGCAATTTTGTGATCTTGCTCTCCAACGGGATCCAATGGGAGCAGATGACCACGCAGGTAAATGACACTTATGCTTCAGTGGTAAGATATAGATCGGTTGGTGGGTACGACAAGCAAGTCCTTTGGCGGCAAAAGCACTAGGACCACATATTCGTCGTCTTACGATCACACCGTTGCGAAGTTACCCCTCGACAAGTCCGAGGGAGGAGGAGGTAATGGCAGCAGCGAGTCTGGGAAGGGTGATGTCGTTGTTGTAGTGGCCAACAAGGGTGGTCCTAGTCAATGGAAGAAGAAAATGAGACCACGCTCATTCCCCAAGCATTTTGGCATCGTGTACGGGAAACCCTAGGAGAAGATGAGGATGACACGTAAGCAATGAGATTTCAAGATGAACAATCACCAATGTTTCAAGTGTGAAACTTTAAGGCACGTGATAACCTGGCGTCCCTTGATCCGGACCCCAAAAACAAGCAACTAGTAGGAGTAGCATTTGCTCCTATTGAGTTGAAGGGTTTAGACAAAGGTAAGGCGTCGACAATGCTTTCTGACCCCTCAACTCTTAAGGTAGAGGATAATTTTTCAACAACCTGTCGTCCTGAGCAACCTGACACTGTTCTTTGTTCTGTCTCACCAGACGATTCCCTTGAGGAACTCGGCAATGAACTAATAGCACTTCGAAGTTAGTGGGCTAACAAAGTTAAGTCTACGGATGAACGCATGATCGTGAATATTGAGATTGCACATACGCTAGTAGGTGCACAATTAGACCCAGGATCAACGTGGACTTACATCTCAGAGAAAGTAATTCGTAAATTGCATCTGGGAATGAAGGTAAGAAATCTACCTAGATTTATCACGTCTATGGTGGATGACAAGAGCACGATCCCTGACTCTCAATACGTCGATAGTGTCAACTGTTATTTTAGGACTAAGGAAGGAAATTAAATTATACATGAGATATCCTTCGGATTCCTTCCGAATTGAAAAAAACTTGTCTTTTGAAATCATAATGGGAATGGATTGACGCAAAGGAAGCCGACCCATAAGTCATGTTCAAGTAAAAAAATTAAAAGCTAAAGGACGAAAAGTTTGAAATACGAGCGATTAATTTGTACCATAGGTCAAACTCTGACTCCACCTTGTCTTTCTGTTGTATGAGTTACCCAGCCTCTCGATCGATGATCTCGAACAAGAAACAGGATCAAGATGTAATGATGTTACTCGTTGAACAAGTAGAAATCCGTCATCATCGTACCTTTCTACAATCACAAAACTTCTCGATGAATACAAGGATTTGCAGACTCGGCCGAAAGGAATCACTAAGCTTGCTGTTAAGCACACGATCGAGGTTATTCCCGGAAGCAAGGTTTGGAAGGGTCCAATTTACCGTACGTCTCCTAAGAAACTTGAGGAACTTCGCAAACAGCTGAAATAATGTACAAGTAAAGGATGAATTCGCTCGAGCTCATCTCCTTTTGATGTTCCAGTCTTATTCGTGCTAAAAAAGGAAGGTGAGCTTAGACTATGCATTGATTATCGTGGACTCAATTTCGTCACTATAAAGAACGTGAAACCACTCTCACGCATTGACGACCTATTAAACGAGTTGCAAGGATGCAGGTACTTCAGTAAAATTGACCTCAAATCACGGTACCACCAGATTGATTTGACTCATGAAGATCAACACAAGACAATTTTTCGAACTAGGTATGGTCACTACGAGTTCGCGGTTATGCTTTTTGGTTTGACTAATAAACTTGCGATCTTCCAAAGGTCAATGAATGAATTATTTCGTCAATGGTTGGGTCAATTTGTAGTAGTCTATTTTAACGATATTCTAGTGTATAGTAATACACTAGCAGACCACGAGAAACATCTACGAATGGTTCTGCAAAAATCGTGCGAGGGAAATTTCAAACTGAACCCTAAGAAGTATGAGTTTGCTAAGTTTGAAGTTTTATACTTAGGGCATATAGTAAATGAAGAAGGGGCTAAGGCCCAAAGAAAAGAGGATCACAATAAGTAGAGATTGGTCCCAACCTAAAACTGCAACTTAGCTGAAATATTTTGTAGGACTTGCTAGTTGATACAGGAAGTTCGTCAGAAACTTCTCTTTGATAGTTGCTCCTATTAGAAAACTTTAAAAGAAGAAAAAACCTTGATGGTGAGACGAAGATTGTGAGCAGTCGTTCAGGAAGTTAAAACATCTATTGACTTACTACCTTGTCTTAAAAATTATTGATCCTTCTCTCTCTTTTATTATCACAACTAACGCAAGTCAGTATGGAATTGGGGTTGTGCTACAGCAGGACGACGGTAAGGGATATAGCCCTATAGAGTTTATGTCTATGATACTTCCGTCAGAGAAAGTGGTCAAATCCACCTACGAGAGAGAATTGTATGTCTTAGTTATTGCACTGGACACCTGAAAAAACCACCTGTTAGGGAGACACTTTACTGTCTACTGAGATCATTCTGCTCTGAAGTGAATCAAAACTAAACCTAGACTCTCAGATAAGTTAGTTAGATGACTTGCTTTCACCGACACCTTCGACTTTGAATTGAAACAATCAAAGAGAAGTCTAATGTGGTTGCAGATGTCTTATTTAGACGTGCAGATTTCTTAGGAATTATTGTCTCTTACCTCGATCATATCGGGAATGAACGAAAGGAACAAATCAGAAAGGAATATAAGTGTGATCCTATTTGGATTCCTATCATTAAGATCCTACGAAAGAACCTTGAACTATTCCCAGAATATCGAATGACTGATGACGTACTCTTCCACGTAAATAAAATCGAAGAAATATTATGTATTCCTCACCAAGAATATATCAAGAGTCTAATCATTTGGGAATGTCATGATGTTGATGGACACTTTGGTTTAAAGAAGACGCATGTTGATGTACGAGAACGTTTTGAATGGAAAGGAATGAAAAAGGATGTAATAACCTATGTGCAAACTTGTCTTGTGTGTAAGAGAAACAAACACTCTCATGAGAATCCCTTGGGACTACTGAGACCACTGTCTATTCCAAGTGAGTCAGGTAAGTCTATCTCCATAGACTTTATGAGTCTCACCAAAAACTGAAACGACAATAGTCAGGTAATTATCATTGTAGATAGATTCTCAAAGTATGCTATGTTCATTCCTTTGTCTGTCGAAGCTTGAACTGACTTGGTCATCTAGAAGTTGCAGATGCGATGGGTTTCCGAGAACGAATTTCCGAAATCTATTATTTCTAACAGGGATGTTCGGTTCATTAGTATACAATGATAGAAGTTGAGGGAAGTCTATGATACTAGGTTGACCATGTCGTCCGACAGACACCTTGAAAGGAATGGCCAAACTGAACAGATGAATCGTCCGTGCCAACAACTCCTGCGCATGTACGTAAGACCTGATCAAATAGCTTGGGATGCGAACTCACCTAAAATCGTCAGTGCATACAATAATAGCATATACATTGTTATAGAAAGAACACCCAATGCACTTCATAAATGTTGGAAATCTAGACGTCCCAGCGATTCTCTACATATGGGAAGTTCTTAAGGTGATCGGGGACGCAGATGGACCTTCTGACCGAATTGATGTACCCCCTCACCTCTGAACCTTTGTTGTCTTTCACCCGTCCAAACTCTTGCTATATGTAGAGGGAACTAAGTTTCCTAATAGACCATCTATGTTTCAACCCCTTACTGAAGCTAGATGGTTCAACAAAAAGGAACTTCTACCTACTGCTCCTTACATTGTTGCTGCATATGAATGAGGGTAAAGGGAAAATTGATGTGCTTCTAGAATGGAACTCGGAATTTGGGTCGGCACGAATGCAATAACCCATGAAGTATGCCTCGTAGAATGTCTAAAGGCCTCGCCAGGCCACCACTCAGACCCAGGACGAACGGGAGAAAAAGACCCCTACATAGATGCAGGGCCTGAGCGGGCGACAGTTGACCAAAGTCAACTGCCTAACGCCCAATAGTCAAAGTCAACGTGGACTTAACCCAGGACGGCCGGTCAGACGCACACACTTGTTTGTATGCAGGTACCAAGACATCATCAGGACCAAGTGGAAGACTGCAACTTTACACAATCTAGGCCCTCGGCTGTGAGTCAATCTGTACAAATGTGGGTGGGAGACCTGAGGCCAGACTGCCTTGTCAAACACTATGTAAGGCTTGGTCTCCAGGAGGTCAATAGTCAGTCTTGCTATGCTGCTTTGACGCTGGCTTGACGCTGGCATGACGCTGGCTCGATGCTGGCTGGACGCTGGATTGATGCTGGCTGTGCGCTGGCACTGTGGGCGATGGCACATGACTGTGGCGACGTGCTGGCGACTTCTTTCTAAGCGTCATCCTTGCTGATGTGTCCCATGCCATCTGTCTCCATTGCTGATGTGTTGTGTGCCACCTGTCTTCATTGCTGATGTGGCGCAAGCCACCTGTCTTCATTGCTGACATGGCACTGGCCATGCTGTCTACATGAGGTGATTGGTTACGACAAGGAGGGAGATCAGGATCTGCGGACGATTGAGGAACAAAGTACTTACCTGAGGTTGACGTCTATATTGTGCGTTGCTACTTGTCTTCATTGTCTCCATGGGAGAATAGTGCCGCGTGGCACTTCTATGTGATCAGGACTTGTCAGATTCGTTATTGGATACTGTTTGATGATGTGGAGGCGAGGGGAAGCCCGAACAAGGAGTGGGTAATGTTGGGCTACTCTCTTGGTGGTCATTGATTATCTCTTGCACCCTCTCATTGTTTGTTCCCCCTCCACTGTCTTCTTCTATTGGTGACGAGACTTTGTATCAGAGATCACTTTCATGATTGTTGGAGACATTGTCCAGATCTGAGTTAACTTGTACTTCGACGCCTGACGAGTATCTTCCAGTCTGGGCTCATTGCAATTTTATTTGTGTCGTTTTAGTCAAATGGGTACGGTATATCCATACCTGGTCCAGCATTTCTCACTGTCAGGGCGTACTAACACTAGCAATTTAGTCAATGCATCTGACCACAATGATGACCTACCCGGGATGCATCTGACTGCAATCATGTCCACAGCTATATTACCAGAGCGTCTGCGAGTACTTCCCCGCCAAAAAAAGAACCCACCAGTACCTTTGTCTGTTCAAAAATACTCGGCCTCCGACCTTTCAGGAGGCCGAAACGAAACGGCGGCCGCCGATCAGATTGATCAACGTCGGGCTCGGCCTCCTGAAAGTTCGGGTACTGGCCAGGACTTATCGAAACCGGACGCCAAAGGCACCAGTACCCTCGGCCTCCCACCTATCAGCAGGCCGAAACAAAACGACGGCCGCCGATCAGATTGATCAACGTCGGGCTCGGCCTCCTGAAAGTTCGGGTACTGGCCAGGACTTGTCGAAACCGGACGCCAAAGGTACTGGTACAATAATAATAATAATAATAATAATAATTTTTTATTTTTTATTTGGCAAAGAATTTTGATCCGGCCCTGTGGCAAAAGTTCTTCAGCCAACCTGTATTGCTCGGTTGCCTGGTTCGGTCGCAGGAGACAGACAGGGGGACTGTTTGTGGGAGGAGCATCACTTCAGCTCGTATATCTTTCTGAAGATCTCTCCACCATTGGTGGGTGGTATTGCATTAGGAAGGACAGAGTTTTCATGGGTGTATGGTTGGGTTCGCAGAGGACTTTGATCCTCCCTTTTTGGTTGTTCTTGTTGTCTTTCCGTGTGCTAATTTCCCCCCTTTCCTTTATCAGTTCGGTGGTTTTTCTGTGTGGTTTGGTTCCTTCAGCATACAGAGAAGATTGGACTATCGTGGTTTGTTCGGTTTTGCAAGTCTGGTAAGATTAGGTGGAAAGAAATACAGGGACGGACCAAGAGGAGGAAGGGTTGAGCAAAGACTATTGGCTAAGTTTCCATGAGTGGACCAAGGTGGACCCCTCAATTCCAATGAGACCAGCGGATGACTTCCCTGACCCCTTCCCCCCCACCACCAACAGTTTGGTGGATTTGAGATGGTACAGGATCTAGAGAGGAAAGGGGGAGCAGGCATGGGACAAAGGAAGAGAGGGTAGGGCAGGGCATGAGATATGTATCTTAAAAAAGAGGGGAGCCAGTTAAACCACCAGTACCTCGCTCAGCTATTGAATCCGAGCCTTCCAGCACGCTGCGCGCCAAGTCCTGCCCCTTTGTCGCAATTTTCTTTTTTGTTTTGCCTGCGGCCTCCAGCCAATGCGGTCGGGTAGGCCGAAGCCGAAATGGCGCGGCGCGTATACGCGCGGCAGCCGATAGCTGGGCCAGGTACTGGTGGTTTAACTACGTTGTCAGACATTATAAGGAATTGACAGTTGGGACTGGGGCTGATAGGGGGAGGGAGGAACTAGAGTGTAGTTGCAATTATCTGGCGCCCGGTTCTGGGCGAAGAGGTTCTCCCCCTCTCCCTTTTTCTTTTTCATGCCCTGCTCAGTCAATCCCCTGGGTTTCCAGGGCAATCAATGCTGGCAGGAACCTCCCACAATTGTTTCTCTAATGTACTCTAATTCAGTCTGTAAATGGGAAGCTGGACCCGCTTTCCAGCAGGTGATGCTCCCCACCAATAGATGGAGCCTCTCCCCAGGTGCTAGTGGTGTCTGCTCTTATCAGCACCACTAACACTGGTGGGGGC
>BFEA01000078.1:3335227-3342727 GCA_003427395.1 Chara braunii | reverse complement strand
CACCCTGCAAGTTAGCCCCATGGCCGCAGAGCGCATTATCCCCCACCATCGCAACCACGGCCCCCTGCCACCAGAATTTTTTAATCAGAAAATTCAATCCCATTCAAGAACATGTTGAGAAATAAAAAAGCTATGAAAAATAGAGAGACGAAAATCAGAAATACAACCACCAACAATCCAACTCAGACCTCGCTACAGACAAGAAACCGTTGCTCAGGCTTTCAGTCCTCGTACCAGAAATCGCCAGTTCTCACACCCCCCTTCCTAGAGTTACAAGGCAACACAAAATGCCCCAGCACCGAACTAACTGTTTTTTTACGGACAGGAAGTATCTTCCTCCCTCGACAACTTCCTTAGTTGCAAACCCCCTACCGGATTACAAGGTCACCGCCCTAGCATCAACTACGTTGAAAGAGGTGGTTATGCCTTCCACCCTCGGCATAACTCCAATGGCCTTAAACTCCTCTTGGTCACAGAGCCACTTCTCCAGCACCGGCCACTGTCGCCCCACCCCACACTTCTAGTAGACTTACCACCCTGAGCAACCTTTCCTCTACTGCACGAGCCCACCCAAAATTCCTTCCAAGCCGTATTTCTGACTTTCCCCTTCTCATTTAAGGAAGCCAAAAGGAAAAAGGACAAGAACTAGAACCACTAACAATTTGTCTCCTGCCCTCACCACAGACGAAGGACACGCCGCTCAAGCTTTCAATCCTCGTACCAGAAATCATCAGATCCCATACCCCCCCTGCTAGGGTTACAAGGCAACACAATAGCCATTTCGTCAAAACGGACATATTATATTTTTTGAACGAAATCAAAACTGATTTTTTTTGCCAAAATCCGGTCGGAATTTTTTGCTCATGGGGGTCCGGSGTTCCMAAAACGCAGGACCCCCCTGGTYTATGGTTGARACCARAWAMAAAAAAAAAAAAAAAAAAAAAAAAAAAAGTATCTGGTCTCAACCATAGAATAGGGGGGTCCGACGTTTTGGGAACGCCGGASCCCGAGGAGCAAAAAATTCCGACCGGATTTTGGCAAAAAAAGTTAGTTTTGATTTCGTTCAAAAAATATAATATGTCCGTTTTGACGAAATGGCTATTACACAAACTGCCCCTGTACCGACCTTACTGTTTTTTATGAACAAAGAGTTTATTCCCCCTCGACAACTCCCTTAAGTGTATGGCCCCTTGAAAGGTCACAGGGTCACTGCCCCGGCAACAGCTACGCCGGGCAAGATGGTTATGCCGTCCACCCTCGGCATAACTTCAATGGCCTCAACTCCCCCTAGTCACAGAGCGAATGCTCCAACACCAGTCAATGTCGTCCCACCCCACCCTTCTAATAATACACTAACCACCCGAAACCGCCAATCCCTCCTCTAAGTAAACCCCCCCCACTTCCCATCTGCCTCTAGTTCGACCTTCCCCCTTTCGTTTGCAAGACCGCATCATCGTAAATTTGAACTACAACTTCCGAAAAAAATTGAAGAAATGAACTACAACCTTTGGAGATTTCCTAGATGCATATTGAGTACAAGATTGAAAATTGGTTGAAAATCATCCGCAACTTTGTGGTTTCCAAGATGCATATTAAGACAGGAAATATCCTTGAATTTGGAGACAAACTAGAAATTAAAAAAACATTTAAAATATCATTGGAATATACCATCAACTGCCCCAAATAGGACTTTCGACCAATGCTATGAAAATTACAAGTTGAATTATCCGATAAGAACTATTATTGAGTACTTTTGAAACTTACGACAAATAACTAGAAATTAATCCTTAAAGAAAATCTTGAGAATGTAATTCGCCAATTACTACCTATTTGTAATCAAATTTTCATATACAATTATCCTGCTAAATTTTCCATCACAAATTGTAATTCAAAACGAGCAGATCAGAGTCAATCAGCACGGACCATCAATTAAGAATCAAAAATGAATTCAGCATGAATTATAAATTGTGAATTCAAACAAAAAGCGATTCTTTCCCACGTGGGCCACTAATGGTTAACGACCACCAAAGATTTCATAATGAAAGATTCTGAAGGAAGTTCCGGGTGGTTTCGATGACAAGTTTTATGTTTGTTTTTTTTTCTGCCTGTTTTTTCAGCCACTTCAGGTCATTTCAGGAATTTCAGGTGGGGACCCTGAAACCGCCGTCATAACCTGAAGTGGATGAAGCTTCTGAAAGGGGTTTCAGGTACCCCTATCCAACCATTTAGATGGGGGTACCTGAAACCCCTTTCAGAAGCTTCAACCACTTCAGGTCATTTCAGGAATTTCAGGTAGGGACCTGAAACCGCTGAAGTGGTTCAAGCTTCTGAAAGGGGTTTAAGGTACCCTCATCCAACCATTTAGATGAGGGTACCTGAAACCCTTTTCAGAAGCTTCAGCCACTTCAGGTCATTTCAGGAATTTCAGTTGGGAACCTGAAACCGCTGAAGTGGCTAAAGCTTCTAAAAGGGGTTTCAAGTACCCCCATATAATCATTTGGATGAGGGTACTTGAAACCCCTTGCAGAAGCTTCAGCCACTTCAGGTCAATTCAGGAATTTCAGATGGGGACCTGAAACCGTTAAAGTGGCTGAAGCTTCTGAAAGGGGTTTTGGGTACCCTCATCCAACCATTTGGATGGGGGTACCTGAAACCCTTTCAGAAGCTTCGGCCATTTCAGTTCATTTCAGAAATTTCAGGTGGAGACCTGAAACCGTTGAAGTAGCTGAAGTTTTTGAAAGGGGTTCCGGGTATCTCAATCCAACCATTTGGATGGGGGTACCTGAAACCTCTTTCAGAAGCTTCAGCCACTTCAGGTCATTTCAAGAATTTCAGGTGTGGACCTGAAACCGTTGAAGCGGTTGAAGCTTCTAAAAAGGGTTTCGGGTACGCCCATCCAACTATTTGGTAGGGACCTGAAGCGGCTGAAAGTAACAAGTAAATAGTGTGTGTTGTTAACCATCTCTCATGTGGGCCAGATCATAGTAGTACATGATGAACAGCCATGCGAGCTACGAGAAACGATATTTGCCCTACCCTCCTCCTCAACACCAATTTACATCATTCTCCTCAAACCTTAACCCAACATCTTCAGGGACAACACCGAAAACTTCAACGACCATCTCAAATCCTCCAAGGAGAGTCAGAAATGGTGTGGCACTTCCTCACCGAGCCCGTCAGCGATTCACCACAGAAGATTCGAACCACCATAGTAAACACTTATCAATTGTTGAGGAAGAGGGAAACACACAATAAATGACCTCAAACATCCTGGGCTCTCGACCACCCCCATCCTGTCGTATAGCTCCCATGTAGCAACGCTTCCAATGCATGGCTGGAAACTCAACACCGCAACCCCGTGTAGTTTTTTCAAAGGAAAGACAAACACACTAATCATTTTTATTTAATTTTCTAAAATCCAAATTCCAGAGACACACTCGCCATGAATCTATACTAGTTCCCCAAAAAAATAAATGAATTTAGACATGTTATTTCTCACGTCCTATACAGTCACGAGGACGGTTGACTCTTCGTTATTAGGGTGCCTCATGTTTGGGGATAGACTATGGTGGGGGTTTCGAAAGGATCAGAGAAATTGATGGATTCTCCATGCCTGAGGATCCTCACAATTGGACTTTTTGACTCGCCTCTGGACTTGCAATCACGTACATGTGCAGGAATCCAGAATTTAGGTAGATTCTTTCAGAAAAATCCTATTGTGAATATGCTATTAGGTCGTCTACCTTTCTTAGGACGTCAGCCCATCAAAGGAGGACGCAGTAAGCTTTAGATTAAATATCACGTCAGCAAATCGCGAAGCGTCATCAATTGCTTTAAGCAGTTTTTCCAAGGGCGTCTGCATCAAACCTTCTTGGTTGAGTTGTATGCATGATGAGGAGGTAATTATTACTGCTGATGAGGCCATACTCGCACTAAGGGCGTCTAAAGACACTCCTCAGGGATGTGACTCTAAGGATTTTGTCGTCGTTCCACCTGTCCTCGAAGCCAATTTTTGAAAAAAAGCAGTGAAAACACTTTGAGGACGGATCCTCGGGCTTCGAGGATTTCCCAGCCAAATCGTCCTTGTTTGCAAGGGACCTCTCCAGGTCTTTTGGAGCTCGAGATTCCGCGATTCATGGGGTGAAGGCATCGAGTCAAAAAGAAAAATTGGAGGGCGAAGGTGGTCCAGTCGTGGTCCACCGGCCGGAAGACGGACATCGCGGTCCCTCCTCATCGAGAACGTTCTCCAACGGCCTCAGAGTCAGTTTACCGTTGGCTGCGATTCACAGGATGGCCCTGTTCGCTCCCTGGGCAGCCCGTCGGTGGGGCCGTGGCAACCATCGGACGTCTTCGGCCAGCTCCTGCAGGGGTCGTGACGTTCAGGTGGGCTTCCAACGGTCGAATATATGGATTTTGTAGTTGTTCGCCCCCTGTCACTCCTTGCAGGAATCTACTTCCTTGGCGTCTTCCTTCTTGTAGTGTGTCGTCACTCTCCACGAGTGCGACAGTGCAAGTGTGTGTTCGGTTGCCCTGTCGTCCATGACTGACCTGTACCGTAGGCGTCCTTTATTGCTGCTCGTCGTTGTGCTGCTGCTTATGGTTGTTGTCTTCCATATCTGCTTCGTCGGGCGCGTTTCTGGAAGGAAAGTGACGCTGCAAACGTCGAAGAAGGCGAGGAAGATGGACAACCTTCAGACAAAGACCACGTTGTCGGTAGGGGTGGGGGGATCTTTACGTCAGCGTTGCACCGGTGTGGAAGGCGGCAGGTGGCTGTACGACCCGACGTTGTACACCCACCTACCGTCCCATGAGATTGAATTGCCTCCGAGTGACAACGACGCCGACGACCGTCGATCCTCAACGGTTCCTCTGGGCAGCGGTTCGACACATGATTGGATGGGGAGCCAATTGTTCAGACAGGCAACGACGCYGACGTACACTGATCTGTTGGAGGGACGGACCCCGACTCGCTATGACACAGGACTCGTCGATTTCCTCTTCGGTCCTAAGTCAGGGATTCGTCAGGACGTGACGCACACCATTGTCGTGAACCCTGCTTCAGGCAGCAACCACACACTGCCTTAGGTGAGAGCGGGGGGGCTTCCAGATAACTGTGGTGGGTGTTATCGTGAGTTGGCAGACGAACGGGGATTCGTTTCACCAAAGCAGGGGGCGGTGAGCAGTGCAGGTGTAGCCGCTTCGAGGACGAAAACAACGGGATTTGTGGCCTGACAATCGACGATGGTACGATGGCTACCGGTGATGGACGAGGGGACGATGATGATTGCTCCGCTACAGAGGTTATGGGTCGACATGTTTGGGACGATCATTGGGGACAATAGCGAGAGGGGTGGCGAGGATGAATATCGGGGGCGACCATATATTTGTGGATTGCGATGGTGGAGGGGGCGAAGATTGCGCAGAAGATGACGACGACAATGACAACGTTGAAAACGACGACGACGAAATCGAGATTCTTCCATATGGGAGGACGTGGGGAGGGTCGAGGCCCACGAACAAGTCTACAAAACCACGCGCGGGGCGAAAAGGCAAGAAGGCTGTGGAGGATACGTTTGCAGGAAAGGGAGTAAAAAACAGGGATTTTTGGACCGTGGGGCATATGATTGCTCTGGTTTGAGCGAAAAGAGGTCAGGATTTGCATCTCATCGGCCTGGGCACAACTACAGACGGATGAAGATGTAGAAGTTGGACGACGTCGAGAAGAGGCTCGTGAAGATGGGGGTGACGAGTAGGAAGGACGCCGACTGTGGGGGAAAATGAGACAACTTGTACCAGCAGTTCAAATCCGTGCACAAATTCATGGTAAAATCCTTGAAGCAAAATTTCTTCACACTCGTGCCGGAGGAAGGAGTGCAGGTTCGACTTGATGAGCGTGTGTATTCGAAGATGAAGGCTATGCCGAAGGTCAATCACACTACCCACCCAACGAATCTCGCTGACATGGGTGCGTCTAGAGGGGTTCAGATGCCCAAGCCAGGTGGCATTCGGAATGATTCCATGGCAAGTGAGCTATGAATCCCCCCCGACGGTGGCCATGTGCGGCCTAAGCCGCAACCCCGCGGCTATGGGCGCGGCCAGCGGCCATGAAAAAAAAATAATAATAAAAAAAATTCAAACAATTCTGAAAAACAAATATATTATGCACAAAAATATACTTAACAATTTTTGTCTTGGGGTCATATCCAAAAATTTTACTAAATTTAAAATTGAAACAAAACACATAAGTTTCATAATGTTTTTTTGAAAGAAAAAAAAAAACAGCTTTTGCCTCAGGAAAACTAGTTTTTAATTTTTTTTTAAATTCGAAGACGAACTCAAAACATAAAATAAAAAATTGCGCAATTTAGATTTCGAAAAGATCTACACCCCTATATTTTTTATTTTTTTTTGAGACTTTTGTAAAGTTTAAAACAATCCCTGAAAGTCACGACCGCACCCCACCGCGGCCGGAGCCGTGATCACGGCCTCCCTCCGAGCTAGATCCCGCGGACGCGTCCGCGGGTGTACTCTAGTAGTGAGGGATGTGGGGACGGACAGGACGACGATCAGGGATCGACGAGGGATCTGACTTTCAGCGGTGGCATTGCTGGCGGCCCTTGCGGGGGCGACAAACGGAAGAATTTCAGACAGCAGACTCTCGAATAGATCTTCGACATAATGGATAAGCATGGGAAGTTGATGCCGATGACGGTGGACAGCACGGGCAAGAGGCAGTCCTCGGTTCTAACGAGGCAATGCGACATTCTCGAACGAGAGGTGGAGGTGCAGAAGGAGCACTCGAGAAGTTCGACCAGGCGAACGTCATGATGTGCGATGCCCCTTTTAGATTGCAAACAGCGATCCACAAGCGATCTTAACGTCACTCGACCATACATCTCCGAGGTCGTAGGAAAGACATGCCAATGGATGGATGTCCTGGGTGGGGATAGGCCTTCGCGCCCCTTCAAGACTGTTTGTCAAGTCTGGGGGGGGTGTCGGGGATGGGGGTGCGGGGTGTTTTTAAGGGTGGCAGAGCAGGGGTGGCTGGCAGGCCCTTTCGACCTCCACGCGGAGTCCTCCTACACGCTGACATAAAATGTTGGCCATGTGAAGGATGACCTCTAGCGGGTAGGGAAAAATGGTCTATACACGGTCTACGAAGGGGTGGACTGTTATGGACAGCGAGGCGTGTTCATGGTGCACTGAGACACCATGCACGGTTCGGGCACTATGTGTCTGAAATCGGATTCAACGGGGGTTTTGAGTTGAACGGTTCAACTCCCGTTCAATTCCCGTTGCAACTCCACGTTAAACCGAGTTGAACGTGGTACAACTCGGCCCGCGGATTTGTTTTTTTGCAGGTAAAACATAAGTGAAAAAAAAAATTAAAAAATATGGGGTTGTAGATTTTTCTGCTCTCTACATCCCCATATTTTTATTTTTATTTTTTTAGCATTAAAATTATTTAAAAAAAATAAAAAAACAAAACCAGACTCAATA
>BFEA01000078.1:3305171-3322979 GCA_003427395.1 Chara braunii | reverse complement strand
ACACACACACACACACACACACACACACGAACACACACACAGACACAGAAATACACACACGCATACACACACACACACACAAGTAAGTTTTTTTACTTTTTTTTCACATTTTTTTTCCACGCGTATCCTGCCACGTGTCCGAGGCCCATTGGGCTCGACCCGTTGATCGGATTTCAACGGGAATCCCCCGTTGTACCGTTCAACGGGGATTCAACTCGGACCCCGGGGGTGTACAACGGGTACAACGGAGTTGTACAAAACCCGTTGAGAGTTGAATGGATACATAGTTCGCTCACCTTTCCATGCCACAATCCTTCCATCTACTTTCGCTATCCGTTGGACCTTTCTGATCGTCGTCATTGTCGCCCCTCCAAGGGTAGTGCCCCGTCATACAAATCGTCCACGTCCTTTCTTTCTGACCGCCTTCGAACGCCGATGTCCATGTGCCCTTCGTCCAAGTTTGCTTAGCACCATGGCGGTTTTCATGGGCCATGTGGCAGGGGGAACGAAGTCGTGTCAACAAGGCACCGTGGGGCGCGTCGGGGAAGGACAAGAGAGATAGCAGACCTGGCGAGAGAAGGGAGGGCCACAACGGTCGAAGCCACGTGTCGAAGTTGAAAAGGCAGTGCGTTGATGACGCGAGCTCGAAAAACGACGATGACTTCCGATTAGAGGAAGTGGCGGTTGTGGATGCATGGGGGACGGCAAGGGGCAAGCGATTGGGTTTTGGGTGGGATAAGGTGTCGAGGGAACAACTGGCTGCTCTCGAACAAGCCATCGTCGGCGGTGCGATCGGAGCGACGGGAGCGTCGCCCAGGACCTCCAAGGCGCCAGGGATTGTCATCACCGAGGCGCACGTGCACAAGCAAGTTGAGGGGCCAGGTGAGGCGACAGTGAGCGACGATTGTGTGACAATCGTCCCGGTCACTAGGGGCGGTCGCGTTGACAAGGCAGTGGTCACCCAGGGCCAGCCACGTCGGGCAGTCACCCCACATTAGGCGGGGGCTTCAGGGGTGGCGAGAACACCGTCCGCGTGAAGGGTGCGGAGGCAGGCGACAGTAGAACGGCGGCGGGAGATCATCATACCTGTGCAAGCGGAGTCTCGGAAGGTCCGGAAGATGGGGAGGTCGATGATGTCCGCCGCCACGATAGGAGAAGAGACGGAAGGCGAGAGGGCAATGTTGAGGACGACCGACCACTTGTCAGCAGGCTGAAGCGAGTGCCAAACCCAGGCTATCTCGAGGAAAGGTTGAAGTTGTGGGTTGATTGGGATGTTTTTTGGGGTCAAGGCCCTGGGAAACCCTTGAGGGAGGAGGTGGGTGACTGAGCGGACTACTTTGTCGCCATCGCCAACAGAGAAAAAGGAGTTTAACCACCATCCATGCTCAGCCCAATGATGTGTTGCGCTTCAAGATCAAAGACCATGCGCAACGTGAATCGGCTCTGTGCAGAGCGTGCAATGGCTGGATCTTCAAGTCATCGTCGATGTCGAATGGCTTCGCTCGTGTAGAGTTCTACATCACTGTGGACTACGCTACCGACGTCGCACGAGCTGTTTGGTAGGGCTTGGAATGGTCGAAAGTGGTCTCCACGACCCTAATCTACTACATGTTGCAGATGAAGATGAACATGCCTTTGTGGTTCATGGGGGTGAAGATTGTGGACATGCCCGAAGATGATGGCATGGCGGTGCGGCAGGGGGAGACAGTTCTTCGTCTGGTGTCGACTGACGGAGTGTTGGACAAATGAACTCTGGTGCGGACAATAGATGAACGGTGGCCGTTTGAAACAAGACAGGTTGTCGCGACTTGCGGATTGTCTTCGGGTGTTGTTGGGCATGTGCATGTGGATCAGGCGCATGGGTGGCGACACCTCGACCTTTCGCACTACGAGGCGTCATTCTACGTGTCCATGATCGCCAAACCCAAAGGGTCCTACATCTTCAACTGGTGGGGACACATTGTTTACACCGCCAACCTCATGTTAGATCAGCTTGCGAAGCCCCACCTTACGCTGGTAGAGTACCCGCATTGCATCCTGGAATGGGCTGATTGCGGGTTGGTGTGCAATCATAACGCGGCCCTGAAGAATGTAGCGGAAGCCGCAAAAGAAGATTGGATTGGCAGCGGCCCCACGACAGTTGAAGATGGAGCTGACGACATTTGACAGTTGGGTTCCTATGCGACCGTCTGAACACGGTGAACGCGCGTTCGCGTTCGAACACCCACGTTCAATCGGTCGTGGGTCGCGTTCAAACGCGTTTAGACGCGCCGCGTGGCAGGGTACAGGAAAAAATCGAACGCACACCCCCTGCCAGCATGCGCGCGTCGTGCGCCACCCTAGGGCACGTGACATTCACAAAAAAGTAAAAAACAAAATTGGGAAGTACCCCCACCCAGACATATATACACGCACTCACATACACACACAAACATATGCACACACACACATGCAGTCAATCCTTTTTTTTATTTTTTTATTTTAGGGGTATGTGTGTTACAGTGTGTATACAGGGGGTGGGGGTGGGGGGGGAGGGAGAGAGAGAGAGAGAGAGAGAGAGAGAGAGAGAGAGAGAGAGAGAGAGAGAGAGAGAGAGAGAGAGAGAGAGAGAGAGAAAGCAGAGAATCCCCTTAGCACGACTTAGAGGGCCGATGACGGCAATTGGGAGGGTCCTCGCAGTAATAAAGCATAACCCTCCACCAAAATCGAGGCAGGCACTGCCAGTCAGTGAGTGCGGATTCCAGCACGAGCTCGCCGAATATTTACTCAGGATTCAAATTCAGGTCTGTGTTTCAGCAGTTATGGGTTGCTCACGTTGCTAGGCTGTGTTGGTCCTGCACGTGATTCTCAAGGCTTGGCTTGGCTTGGCTGCACTACTCACGGAATGTGCAAAATTAGAATGAATCTTTCTGCAGAACGTGGAATAATACACCGCCATATGTTTTGTCTTTTGTGCAACTGGTGAATAGAGGCGCTTAGGGCCATTGCACACATTAAAGAAAAGAAAACGGGAAAAAAGAGAATAGTGACCCATAACCGAGATGCACAAACCTGAATTCAAATCCAGACTATATATTCTCTGCTCACGCTGGCAAGTTGAAGTTTGAAGTTCACCTCTGCTGCACGTGGGGTCCTAGCTAATTTGTTGTAAGGGCTCCTCGGTAAAGAGGCTGGACACAAAAAGGAAATGAATTTTTGTGCCCACGATTTTGGGGTGTTGCGTGACCCTCACTTTACTCCCTCTTGGTTTCTGAATTTCAGAAATGGGGGGAGTGTTTGGCCACCCCACCCTGAACTTTTTTTTTTTTTTTTTTTTTTTTTTTAATGTGTTGCATCATGTGCGTGTGCGTGCATGCGCACCTGTGCTCTGCGCTGCATGTGCCGCTCCCCTGTGCATGGGATGCGCCGCAAGTAGGGGTCTGATACTTTTTTCTTTTTTTTTTGGTTTTCCGAGTTTTTCCTTCCCCCCCCCTCAAAAATAGGGATGAGGGGGATACCCCTTAACCCCCACTTGCTGAATCAACCCACCTCCCATCTCTTCCCCCCTCAGTATTCCTACCTGCGCTAAACCATTCATGTTGTAAACAAGCGTTCATTGAACGTGCGTTCACTGCGTTCAACTTTTTAACGCATAACCTGCGTTCAATGAACGCGCGGTTACATAGCTGGGTTCACCTGGAGTAGCGAACTTCACATCAAGCGAAGAAATGTGCGTCATGAAGGGCAGGTTAGGGGTGGGGGGTTGGGTGGTGGGGGGGGGGGGTGGGGGGGGATTGGTTTGGATTTTTTACGGTGTCACCAATCACCATCCACCTTTGCAACGTGCAGATGGTGCCCCTAAGATGGTTCTCTCCATGTGCATCCACTAACACCGACATGTGCGGAGGTCGTGTAGCGACGTTGGCGGTTCAGTGGGGCAAGCCATATTGGCGGATCAGTAGAGGTATCGCTCAGCGTGGCCCAGAAACGACGCATCTCAAAGGGAACCCATACCGCCTCATAGATGCATTGGGTGGAAGTGCGCGGTTAAACGAGGTGGCGACGTAAACACTCCGCAACGCAATAGTTTTATTTAGGTTACTTTTTTTTTTTTTTTTTTTTTCCTGTATCGGCGAGGTGCATGTGCTCCACAGCCTCGTATGTGATCAAAGTCGACGCCAAATCCGCGTTGTATGTAACTCGTAGTCAGAGACCGTCATCGGTGTGAGCCGCGAAAGGCTAGATAATTTGAAGAACTTGGGTTTGTCTCTTCAAGATTGTAATGTAAATCAATTAATGTCATTAAACACTGTACGTGTTACCGACTTCTATTGGCATGCCAATGATTGCTCACACAATAGTGTTTTTCTTATCTTGTGTGTGTGATTCTCATGTAATCCATGCGTGAATGGTCGTCGGAGTTTCGTGCACATTTTGTCATGTATGTTGCCCTTCGTGCCATCTCTCGGGTCGCAGCTTCATGAACATCGCATGCACCAGACAAAAGCAAAATAAACATACATAAAGGAAGATAGCGACGTTGTTGCTAAAAGGACCGAAATTTCATGACTTGAAGTTCGTTTTCTTGTTCGGCATGCACTTTTTTGGTGGAACACCAATGCATCAAAGAATGACATTAGCAAATGCAGACAAGCTCAGGCGAGATGCATGACAGGTGTTCCATGTAGACGGCAAAAACAGAGTTCGTCGACGGAAAGGAAACAGTCGAACGTATGAAGACAACCTTACACATACGTCACAAAAAATACATTACTTTAAACCTTAACGAAAGCAGCGCTCTAACAAGGTCTCATGTATCGCAACCACAAATGTTAAAGCACATGCGAACTAGCCCGCACACCAACCGAAAGCCCGCACCTCACCCCAACCCATCCCCCTCCCCCCTGAGCTCCCCCAATGATCGACGAACAGGACTAGCATATTAGTATCGACTACAAGAACGAAGAACGAAAAACAAGCCATCTGCAACGGAAAACCCTCCAAAACACAGCGAAGGACGACAAAAACAAATCACGTGTAAAAGCGAACAACGCAAGCGCTCTAAGCGATGACGGCGGAATACAACGTCAAGGAAGTCTTCAACACGATAAAGAGGCAGAAGGTATGACGGATCACATTTGTTTCATTCGCTCCGCCAGAGCACTGTAGAGTGTGAACGCCTCGTCCGTGGGAGCCGGCATGCTCACTGGTTGCGAGGGACGATGAATCCCCAGATCTTGTCGACGCAGCACACCGCTCTAGTCGGTCTCCCACAACAGATTCTCATCGAACTCGATACCAGCATCGAGAAGAATGTTGTGGAGAATGTAGACGACCATTAACGGCTGCGGTAGAGTGTCAAGGTTCGTCTGGTGCGTCCGCAGGAATAACCTCCACATCCCCTTCAACCTTAGGAACTCCCTCTCCACAACCGCTCTTACGACCTTGGACTTCTTGTCGAAAATTTCCTCGTCGAGGTGCTGATTGATCCCTCCGTTGGCACCACTACCCATTCAGAAGGAGGATACCCGTTGTCCCGCAAGATGTATCCATTTGTCCTCACCCCGCCCAACAGCGTGATAGGCGGTCCACGAAACAACATTCCCTCTTTCCTGGGCCTCAACATACTTGACAGCTGGATCACCTTGATGTCGTGGAAGCTCCTCAGATATCCAACGACCATGTCAAGAACGTGCAGATCTAGGTCCACCACCACCTGCACAATGACGGAGAGACGGTGTTTGCGGTCGAATTACTTATCACCGGGCGCGTTAGCCGGTTTGTCAATGTAGATGTATGTGCAGTCAACCGTGTCATGGCAATTGGGAAAGCCCTTCTCCAAAAACGCTAGCAGCACGACGTGTTTCCACACCCCCGTCGACCAGGATATCTTGTCCGAGTAGACCGTCAACATAGCGGATGTCACATCGTGCCCGATGAGAAATGTGGAAGCTTTGCCTATGCCGAAAGATGATGTGTTGTTGTCGTACGTCTCTCCTGTAGCCCACATATATAGTGCGTACGCGACGATCTGCTCTGTAGAACGTGACTTAGGTCGGGTGAAAGTTCCATTCATAATATTGAGTTGGGAACGGTCGTTTTGTTGCTCTTTAAGTTAGTCTCCACCTCACCTCAGAGTGCAATATGTAATGACTGTGTCTTGGGATCACCCCTACAAGTGAGTTTTTTGCTTTGGTTTCGGCCGCTTGTCTGAGATTTATCTATCGTGGCAACAAATAGATATAAAAGCACACGCATGCTTTAGTTATATACTTTACTTTAAATAGTTTATTACCAATCGTTTTTTTTAGCACAAAACCAACGTCCCCTACATTCCTGTCGCGTATTGAGGAAGGGGGAAGTGCACAAGCTCGGGTTTCGGGTAGTAAAAAAAGCTGAAAATCGAATGGGAAGGTCTAGTTCTAACGCGACTTAGGTCACTTCTGCCGCTCTGACATATACTAGGGTGATGTTCTCGTTCCCATCTATCTTATCTATCCCCGAGTGGCATGCCGTTAATCCATTTCTTGTTGGAATGAGGAGTCGACTTCCATACCTTCCGTAAGTTTGTATAGCGGAATTCGATAGTGATACAGAAAGTGACTCGTGGAAGTATGATCGGGTGCAAAACCGTTAAGAGGCATTGGATTACGGGCTTTTTACTAAGCCTGTACCTACAAACCCGTTCATATCCAATCAAGCTTGAAACCGCTCAAGTCTATCCTCATGTGAGCTACTGGGTTTCTAAAGTTTGCTCTTCACACCGTTTGGTGTCCGGTAAGTGACAGCCCTTCCCTGGCCTCCTGGAGGCCTTGTGCCGAGAGAGGATAAGCTTTCTTTCTGCTATCCAGCACAATAAATTCGTCAACTAGTAGTGTTAACATCTTTGCTCTGAGTACGGATGGGTTGAAGCAACATAGAAAACGGGTGAATGAGACTATCACAATGATCATGACATATAATATATCTGGACACTTAGCGCACGCGTGGCAACTTGAGGCGTTGGGTGTTTCCACATTACAGGCTGGCGTGGAATGCACAAGTCGCTGGATTATTCCGAGGCTACATTCATGTTTCGTGTAGTAAGACCATAGCCACTGTCCTTTCTCTAGGCGGTAAACGTTTGTTTTGGCAAAGGAAGTAGCTCATTGCTATTAACATAGCAAGTGAACTTCAGCGGAGGCAGCCCCCAGTCAATGCCAAAGTGTGTGGATCTTGCGTTGCATTGGTAGTCTTGTTGTCGCGGGGGAATCTTCTTCCATGACATCTGGCCACAAGATGAGGATATGAAGAAAGGAGGGATCGAAGACACAACTAACCGTAGTCACAGGTACAATAGCGGATTGGTCAACATTGTCTGAGATAGAGAAACAGTTCTATAAAATGATTCACGAGGGTTGTGGAAGAACAAACAAGGCATTTTGAGTTGTCCTTATACTAGGATTCTCACCCCTTTCCACGTTCACATGGTGTAAGGGAAGGTATAAAGGAGTGATGAGTTGTGGTGATAATATAGTGACGATCGTTAAAATGCTCAAGACAACTGTCTTCTCCCAGTAGGTGGCGTACAATGTTTAACAGGTCAGCATCAGCAAAATAATACGGGCGACAAGGGATTCAAATCGTAGTTAAGTGGGGGATTATTGTTGTATTTCTTTACAGAGAAGGGAGAAAGTGATATACAGTGCCTACCTGGTTGGCTGTAGAATTCGCCGGAGTGCAAAAAGGAAGGTTGACTGCTAAAATACTCAATAGGAGGTCGAGCAAGATAATACTACATCTTAATTAAGTTCGTTGAAGTAGCGCAACGCTCGGACAAGTCAACAACGACAAGATAATAAGGGCAAGATCTGATTGACATCGGTGAAGTAAGAGACCTTTACACAACGCGAGGAGGGAAGCGACGATTATACAACGGCAGGGGGAAAACGATTTTCATTACCTGGTATCTGGTCGTCAGGGGAAGTCGTCCGTATTTTACTCAAGCAGCCAAGCTAACAAGGTGTTTACATATGGATGGAAAATTCACACACTTACTGGTGATAAGTGGAAGAAATTAGGGTTGTGTGGGGTAAGCATGGAGTAAGGGATAGGAGAGGGAAAATGAGGAGTTGGAAAAAAAGGGAGAAAGGTAAGGCAAGTCATTACTATAAAGATTGGTGCAGCGAACAGACAAGTCTGGTAACAAGTGATTCACATTGGAGGAAAGGGAGGGACAATTATTGGATTGCTACACAACGGGGAGGATAGTGAGTTATATGTGGATGTCGCGTGTCTTTTCCTCAGGCCAAGGTGGTAACCTAGGGGTGGAGGTCTCAATCACTGAAAAGTGATAAGTGGACGAATGTAGGGTTGGGGGGGTAAGCACGGGATGGCAAGTCACCACTAGATATATATTAAAAAAAAAGGGGGGGGTCTTTCCCCACATACTGCTGAGGTGGCTCTGCAAGGAGGAGAGGTAGGGAGGTCACACTGCATCTTTTTGAGTTAAAGAGAGAAGGTAAGCGCTGTAAAGATAGTTATATGTACTAGAAGGGTGCTCGTTTCCGAGATGACCTCATTGTCGGTGATTACAAAATGGCCAGCTCGGAGTTAGGAATAGAAATAATCCAAGGTTAACATCTACACATGTCACATTCAATCCTTCAGGTTTTGAAGTCTGAAAGTGGGAGAAGGACGAGAGAGGCCATCGCCAAATGAGAGAAGAACGGTCGGTGAAACGGTTGATGGTTAGCGAGTGAAGAACAGACAGACGACAACCACTTTGGGGGGGGGGGGGGGGGGGGGAGTATTGACGTGGCAAAGGATTTTTTCACACGTTTAGAATTCACGGCAACGATCAGCAACAAAGCAGACTATTGAAACGATCACTGTCACATTCAATCCCTCAGACTTGAACTAAGGAAGTCATCGCCAAATGAGATCAGAGAGGTATATAAAGAGTTTGATAGATAGTCGGGGAAGAAGATTGAAGTGGTTTTTGTAGGAGGAAGGAAATAGTTTGAAGGTGGAGAAGAGGTAAACAAAGGATTTTATCAATGAGGAAACAGTAGAAAGGCGTGTGAGAAGCAAGAAAGACGCAAGAAGAAAAATTAGATAAGGGGCAGCTTCTGAAAGGTGGAAAGAAGTGATGTCGTCAGTTATTGGGCAAGGAAAAAAATAAAAACACCGGTGCCTGTCGCGAGAAAGTAAGGAAAAAAGCAAGAGGAGGGAATTAATGTCAAGAGGAGGTAGCAGTGAAGTTACGGCAAGAACGGCAATGAAAGTATATTGTGTTACCGCTTGTTCACTGAACGCGTGTTTCACGTTCAGGATTTCAATGCGGTGAACGCGCGTTCACTGAACGCAGGTAAACGAGTTTGACGGGTTTGTGCAGGTGGGTTTTGGCGCAGGGGGGTGGGTTGGGGGCCGCATGTGTGTGTGTGTGTGTGTGTGTATGAGAGAGAGAGAGAGAGAGGAGGTAAGCCTCCAACCGTGCGGCTCACCTCATGGCACTTCCATTGATGTGATGAGCAAATTCGAATGAATATACCGCTACAACGTGGAAATATACACTGCCATACTTTTTTTTCTTTCTGTTTTTTTTATTTGTGTTTGTGTGTGTGTGTGTGTATGTGTGTGTGTGTGTGAGAGAGAGGAGAGCTCCAAGAGGAGGTAAGTCTCCAACATCGCGACCGACCTCATGGTACTTCTATCAATCTGATTAGCAAAATCGAATGAATCTACTGCTAGTAAAGGGGTTCGTTGTTCTGTACTAGTCGTAGTTGGACGTTTTCGTCCAGGTGTAAACGGGTTTGTTGTTCTGTATTTTTCGGTTTTCGGTTAGTAGCTACTGGGCCCAGTGTGTCCGGTACTGGTACTGACAAGTAGGACCACTAGTACTGACCCAGTTTCAGTTTTGGTTGTAGCCTTTCGTGTGAACTAGCTTGACTATATCTGCATCTATTGTGTGTGGTTCTACAGGACTGACGGACGGACCTGCGTGCAGTCTCCGGAGACCTGCCGCGGGGAAGGACGGAAGAGGGTTGGAGTGGAGAGTTCGACTAGTGTGGGAAGGAGGCGGGAAACCCCCTGAAGAGATGGCGGCGGCCATCGAAACGCATCGGGGACGCATTCCAGCTTGTAATTCTTTCTATTTGGCGATGTAAACATTCAAAGATGTTTTTCATTTGCAGTTTGGATGTCTAATGATGTTTTGACTCTGCGATACCACTACTACCATGTACTGCGCACGTTAACTTGCTTGGGGTCCAAGTCAGCCGGGTAGGGTGAGCGTGTTTACTCACATGTGACCGTTACTATTGAAGACGTACAAAGGAGGAGTGGCGGTAGCAACATCCGGTGGAACTGCAAGAGGATTTCCCGTGATGTCGAACGTCGACCAGCGAGACGAAGGGCCAGCTGGTGGTGGGGGCCATGAGGACCGGAGGCAATATAGGCCTCCAACATGTTTTGCATGCAACGAAGTGGGGCACTATGCGAATCAGTGCCCCAATCGTGCTCCGAGGCAGCATCACCAAGCGAGACCTTCGACTTTAGTGGATTCCCGAGGGTCCCGATCGCGAAGGAGGTATGATTCACGGAGGAGGAGGGAGTCACCGGAGAGGGACCTGGAGATACGGTCGACGGTGATGAAGTTAAGCACGTCGGTATCTGCCATGAACGAGCACGTTGAGCTACAAAATCGGAAGAAGGAGGAGAAGGAGCGAAAGAAACAAGAGAAGAAGGAGGGAGATGAACGTGAAGAAGCCGAGAGGATGAGAAATGAGTAGAAGGAAACACGTGCCGCGGAGAAAGCTCGCAAGCGTGCTAAAGAGCAGAAGAAAGCAGCCGAAGCTGAAAAGGAGCGACGTGCGCAGATGAAAGAAGGACGTTGAGATCTCGGTTGCAATCCGGCTAAATGAGATGGAGGATAGTTGGTTCCAGAGGCTGCATAGCCTGATTGGGCCGCTATACTCTACGGCAGACCGGAAAGGCAAGAAGAAGGTGTTATATACGTCAAGACAGGAGTTTGGCGATGAGAGTGAAGCGAGTGACACGAGCGTCACACAGGAACTAAGCGAACATACCGCGAAGCTGCATATCTCCGAAAAGCGGAAACGGGGACCTGAAGTTGTGATCGAGGACAACCCTCCTATGGAGAAGCCGTCCAAGTGTACGCCTAAGCAGGGGATATTAAAACCGGTCAAGCTTACGGCTCGCATGACCCGGGTGAAAGCACGGAGACCGACAGGCACTATGCAGCTGAGGAAGACACCCGGGCGACCACCAATGGTTCGATCGCCAGTGAAGACGCCAATGTCCGTGCGGAAGACACCGAAGACGCCTAAGACTGTTCGAGTAACCCCGCCACTGATGCCCCCGTACACACCTGTTACGCGTGGGGCCCTAGAGCGATTACGATATCGAAACAAGATGATTGATGACCTGAAAGCGCTCGATGTCATCGAACTACAGAAGCAATGTAAGTCTGAAGAAATACCCTACAATGGGAAAATCGAGGCAATACTCGATATTGTCGATATCAAGGTGTTGGCTAGATTCGGGACATCAGCACAGGGACCTGCAGTTGTGATCTACGTTGAGGAATCGGAAGAACTTGGAGGAGGCGCCGAGCACGATACCGCATCTGACGACGTGGAGGCTTGAGAACACTTGGAGACGCCGAAGCTTTGGAAGCTTTGCAAGTACCTAACCGAGTTGAGAAGGGAGTCGTACGTGTTTGACCCCAGAGTAGAGGAGCTCCTTTGTTTGGTGATCCTAAGTTTGACTTTGGATGGACGGATCTGTTGGCTGGGTAAGTGCGTGAAGTGCTGGTTGCGTCTGTATGATAAACACAGTTTAGATTTCCTTAGATTGACTAACAGTGTATACATTCATGCTTCACCGTATTATAAATCCTTGTACGTAGGGATGACCACGCGTAGCACATTAATAAGATGGCGTGAACACATATATGCTTGTCGAAAGCGTAGGCAATCCCACTTTCATAGATGGATTTGCTCATTTGGTATCGAGAAGTACGTGCTTATCCTAGTCGATGTTCTCGAGGGTACTGACCTGGGTAGTTTGGAGAGGTTGTGGATACAGCAGTGGACTCTGTTTTTTAATACCGTCGGGAATCCCAAGGTTACCGGGAAGGGGAAATGTAAGCCGGGACGGAAGGAACGAGTGGCCTTGCATAGGAAAGATGTGGGATCGGCTACTAGGAACTCTAGCTTCATTCCCGTCCGCATTCGCTTTAATCGTAATGAATCTTGGAACGTTGACCTGTTCCGCTTGCTTGACGAATGCCTGAAGACCGGGCGGACTGACGTCGTGTGTGAGTTTGAAGCTGGGAATGTTTGGAGCGGCGGTTGGAAGAGTACCGTAAGGAACTTCGGTGAGTCAAAAGTTGGAAACAGATCACATTGTCGAAGGTTAAAGGAGTGTAAATCTGACTTCGAGCGCGGGGGAATTTTTCAATTTATCCATATTGCAAATGGAAACCGAGGAGCGGTTATCTGAAAAGCGTGTTAATTAGGATCCTGCGTAATGCGCTGCGTCTCAACGAGGTGTACCGCTGGGGTATGAGGTCCCTCCTCAGGTTGTACAATGTAGTTAAGGATTTCTCCCAAAAATCAACCAGGAAATACTTGCGACGGTTGATCTCCCGAATTTTCCGGGACCGCTTCAAAATATGCATGGGAGCGGACCTGGTTTTTCGCATTAGATTTGACGAACATATTAAGTTGTCTGAGTTACGTAAGGTAGTCAATGATGGTCTGATGTTGTGTGGCTTACCGTCTTGTTACTTGCAATGGACCCGGAGGAAAGTCCGTATCGTGTGGTTGAAGAACCCATCCACGGCGGAGATAGTACATAACCATTGCATGTTGCGACTCGAAATGTGCTCACCTGCAGCTCCGCAGGTTTGCCCTACCCACAGGAGGAAGGCGACGTCCGCTTCCGTTTGAGTCAGCTAGACCGTATTTTCCCCCTGCTGATGAATGCTAAGAATGTTCCTCGTATTTTGGATCGCGATCGGGTGGTTAAGCTACAGACAGAGATCGCCGCACGGTTTGATGCTTGGAGGAACGGTCGTAAGAAGCCTCCATTGGTTGCCATCAGTTCACTTCGTGACTGTTTGTCCCCGGCGGAACCCAGTGTTGATGCACTGTACGAGCACCATGTGCTCGAGGTTAAGTCTCGCTTCGAAGGCTTGGTTCTTACTCCCCTGGATCGTAACCCAGGGGAGACACTGGTCTTGTGTCCTGCCTTGTTCTTCGACGGGATGATGAACACCTTTGTCCAGAACCCAGGATACCGGATCCGGTTGGTTTTGGAGAAGGAGACGTTGAGAGAGGTTCATGAGGACGTAACAGAAGCCGGGCTGGGTAAGTTTGCGAAATGGGATGCGTCTGGGTCATTCGGATCGGCATATATTATTCCCAAGCACAAAGACTTGGGGAAATATAGGCCGATATGCCCCACATTTAAAGAGCCCATGATCAAGACGGGGAGGGTCGTGTCTCGCACCCTTAACCACTTGTTGACCACTATTCCGCAGGTTTGGCACTTTAACTTCCCGTCGGTATCAAAATTGTCACAGAAGTTGCACGTTGCTAATAGTCGGATTTTACGTTTGGGGACAAGGTATGACGTGTCCTCCCACTCGTTTGACATTAAGGAAATGTTTAGTCGTCTCCCCCATGTCAATGTGTTGCGCGCCGTTGAGTGGCTTGTTGATTTCCACCGATCCAAGGATCAGTCGTTCATTCGGGTTAACACGAGAGGAAGAGGTGCTTCCTTCGGTATTACAATGGGTGGCGACCACCGGCGGAGGTTGAACCTCACCGACATATTAGCCTTCGTTAAGTTGGAATTGAAGCACACCTACACGTTTGCGACCGGGGTGCTGTTACAGCAGGTTATCGGGATTCCGATGGGGAAAACCACTAGTCCCCCCTTGGCAGCTATCTTGTGTGCCTATTCCGAGTTTCTGTATCTCCGTAGCCTGGGGAGGTATGCACTCTGCGTGTTTGGATACCGCCTGGTTGATGATGTGATCGTTGTTCCTGTGACCAAAGACCAAGAATTGGCGGAGCGACTATTGCTGGGCTTCAAGGATTGTTACCCGGAGGCGCTTACTCTGAAGCAGACAAATGATGGAGGGGGAACTTTTGACTTCCTGGGTTGCCAGATTCGGACGTCTAAGCTTTTTCCTTTTTTGAATTGTGTGCAGATGTCGAAAAACGAGGAGTGCGTATGGACTGATCAACCCTTGAGGATCCATAATGGACAGTCTTTCCTGTCGTGGGGATGCAAAAGACAGAAAAGTGTTGTGATCAGTGGTTATCTGCATCAAATCGATCGTAATACTACGATCGGATCCGAGATTCCATTGCGTGTACTCACTCTGAAAAAAAAGTTGTCAAAGAAGGATTTTCCGGATCCTTTCTTCCATCAAGTGCTTAAGCATCTCGCAGTTAGACAGGAGGGGATTTGGCAGTACACAGTTCGATTTTTGGAATAGCCACCTGTGCGTCTGCGCATTTGGGGAAATGATACAGCCTGGGAAGTTGCTGTGTTTTTTTAGTAGGAGGCAGGGAGTCTTTCTTGACCCTGTTACAAGATCTCGTACAGTAGGAGTTTGTTCCTTTCTTGATTTTGACATTTGAACAGGGCGCTGCTAACTGGAGTAGTACAGCATACTACTTTGTGGGTGTTGAGTGAATTTCGATAATTTGTGTTTTGCTTTTTAAGGCTTGGATCAATGGTGATCTGAAGATGATGCAACATAGCGGGCTCTCTTGCTTAGCCAGACACTTTAGTGAGAAAATTTGGACAGGGTATAACAATTTGGCCATGAGATCTGGGCTCGTCTTGAGCGAAGCTGTGCTAGTCGTAGTTGAACGTTTTTGTCCAGGTGTAACGGGTTTGTTGTTCTGTATTTTTCGGTTTTCGGTTAATAGCTACTGGGCCCAGTGTGTCCGGTACTGGTACTGACAAGTAGGACCACTGGTACTGACCCAGTTTCAGTTTTGGTTGTAGCCTTTCGTGTGAAGTAGCTATCTGCATCTATTGTGTGTGGTTCTACAGGACTGACGGACGGACCTGCGTGCGGTCTCCGGAGACCTACCGCGGGGAAGGACGGAAGAGGTTTGGAGTGGAGAGTTCGACTAGTGTGGGAAGAAGGCGGAAAACCCCCTGAAGAAATGGCAGCTGCCATCGAAATGCGTCGGGGACGCATTTCAGCTTGTAATTCTGTCTATTTGGCAATGTAAACATTCAAAGATGCTTCTCATTTGCAGTTTGGACGTCTAAGGATGTTTTGACTCTGCGATACCACTACTACTACTACTACTACTGCTAGTACATGGAGGTATACACCGCTACACTTTTTTTTTTTTTTTTTTTTTGAAAATTTGAATCCCCCCAACCGTACTCCACCATGCGCTCATATGGGAGGGTGGGTCGCGTTCGATAAATTCGCGCCACGTGGCGCGCAGCGCATTTGAATGGGTATGAACTCCGCCCAAGACCGTTTGAACGCGGACGTTCGAACACGAACGTGCGCTCAGCGCGTTCAAATGGTCACATAGAAAGTAAACATATCTCCAAGTGATATTTTGCCATCGACATGCCTCTCCCAACCCCCCCCTCCCCCTCCCAGCAACCCCTCCCTCCTTCACTTGGATGCCCCCCATTGGAATCCAATCGCCAACATCAAAATCATTGTAATCGTAAGCATAATAAACTTAAATAAAGTTGAAAGGAACAATCAATTCTAACCAAATAAACTCACTATTCGGGTCAATATGAAACTGGGATACAAGAAGATGAGAGGTGGGGAATCTCTCCTCTTCTATCAAGGAGCCATGCGCCATACGATGTTTAAGCAACATGCTTCCACCCCGTATACTAGACAAACGGGTCGCATGAGCACCAGACCCTTATTGTCTGCCTCAATAGAAGTGAGTTCAACTGTACCTGCAATGCAGATTGAAAGACCTAACACACAACAAATCTCCAAAATCAATTCAACAGTAACAACATGGCGGCTAGTCAATCTAACACAAATTGGTAGGGTTGAGGGATTAATTAAGGAAAGACCGGTCAGTCTGAATCAAGCAGTAGAAGCACACCTCCCTCTCTTTTGTCCAATGCCTCAGCAACATTGCTAGACATAGCCTGCACAAGCTTCAATGGCAGTGATCTCGACAGGGGAAGAAGGACGTAATTCAAAAGTAATGCAGCCTATGCAGTACTTAATCATGGGGGAAAGGGATGATGAGATGCTGATAGAAGAGGATAAAATGTTGGAAAACAGGAAAAGAGAACCGAACACAGACACATGTGACAACCATTGTGGGCAAACAAGGTCAGAGAGACTTTGCAAGAAAAATCATGAACAATCTTGCGCCCATCAGTCAATGATCCGGGATTTCGAGGCTATTTTTATCTGCACATTAGTATTTTCTAACATATTTTCTTTTACTATCAGAACAGAAAGTAGTTGATCATTGGGGAAGGAAGATGGAAATGAAATGGTATCCAACTGATAAATTAGCACAGAGATATGCAATATACACAAAGCACACCAGTAACTGAATCTCTTACGATGATAGTGTACATCGATCGGTCAATGATAAGATAAAGTGGCTTTGTAAAGGACAGGAAGCAATCTAAGAAATTTTCCTAATCCAACCAGTCACCCCCACGATCTTCACGGTTCTCCGCCTCTTTGATCAAGATAAAAAGAGAATGGATGGATGAAGGAAGCTCCAGTGGGATCGATCAGATGTACGTATATACCCATGCCACGTAAAAAAAGGTAGGGTCAGAGAAAACACGAGATCAAATGATGAAAGACTATTATTGGGTCAAACTCAGACACATTCCGGTGGAAGTACAAGCAACATTCATCCATGATTTTGGCCAGTAGTATAGGATAGTGGATTTCATTGATCCACTTTTGACATACGTGGCTAAGAAAGATGACGATGTTATGTTGGCCCTAGACCTACCCAATGATCAACCCTTCTTATTGGACGACATTATTTCGTTCAAAATGGGTCGGCGATTGTCTCAAATTCACATGGCACACAAGTTTAGACCGTGGTACTATAAATGTAGAGCAAACAATCATCTTTGTACGGAATTTGAGTGCCCTCAATACTCTCAGCACATTTCTGGCACGGATGGGATTTTGAAGAAAGATGTCCATCATCCCAACAGGTAGCTGCCATGCTCCCAAGCTGTATGTTCGAAAATGGATTCAACGCGGGTTCCTCGTTGCAAAATTGAACACGCATTGAATTCACGTTTGATTCTCGTTCAAATGCGCGTTGGACGCGAATGAACCGGGCCCGCAATGATTTTTTTTATGGGCTAAACATTAAAAAAAAAAAAAAAAAAAAAAAAATGGGGTTCTAGGTCTTTTCGAGGACTACGACCCTATATTTCTATTTTTATTTTTTGATGTTTGAATATATTTAAAAAAAATCAAAAATATAAACACAATGGAAAAAAAAAATTAAAAAAATGAAATGAGCGTTTTTTTTAAGGTTTCAGAGAGATTTTTGAAGGGCTAAAACAAAAAAATAAAAACCTGTGTAGCACGGCGTACATGTACGCGAGGTCCGCATACGTGCATATGCGTATGCACGTATGCGCATACGTGTTGCATACGTATGCGCGCGTACGCAAATTCAGGGCCCGTGTACGTGGTTACAGCGGGCTGTTTCTCGGGTTTGTCTGGGCCCAGTAGGGGTTGGGGGGTGGGCGTTGGGATTGGTGTGTGTATGTGTGTGTGTGTGTGTGTGTGTGTGTGTGTGTGTGTGTGTG
>BFEA01000078.1:3286955-3297683 GCA_003427395.1 Chara braunii | reverse complement strand
CCCCCCCCACAAAAAAAAATTTGAATTTTTTTAAAATTTCTCTTCTCCACCTTTTCTGTTTTTTTATTTTTTATAATTCGAAAAACTTATCTTTTTTCAACAAAAAAAAAAGAGGTTGTAGGGATTAAAAATCCCTACAAACCCAATTTTTTTTATTTTATTTTTACCCATTATTTAATTTAGGAAAAATGTGGTAAATTCTCGTCCACGACGCAGACCAAGTCGGCCGCGGACGCGGCCGTATATACGGCCGCCATCCGAGCTGGACCCCGCGGACGCGTCCACCGGTGTTTCATAGTGAAAAGGAGGCCGATGCAGATGACCCCACTCTTGGTGACGACCAACAACAGGACACTGATACAACCTTAAAAAGAAGCCCATGACTCTGATGTAAACCAAGAAGAGGAAAAAATTGTTGCCCTTAAAAAGACTGTCAATGCAAAGGGACCGAATCAGAATGCGGGGAAGAACTATGTCCAACTTCCCAAGGGAGTCAGAATCTCAACAAAACCGGAGGATGCGGCCACTTAACCGTGTGTCGATCTCCGGATCATTGAAAATGACTAACGGGGTAGACTCAAGAAGGGGGTATGTCTGCATTGCCAGAAACCGAAGTATAAGGTACAGGATTGCTATAGGCTGCAGGGAAACTAGACCCGGGCAGAGAGTCGATTTCAGCATACTCTACAACAAGGGAGATTGAATTTGATACAAATCAGCAGTCCTCCCTTGAAGCCCAATCTGCAGTTGGAGCCAAAACTGAAGTGTGCAATGTTTTGTATGTCGATCCTTGGGAGGAATCTGGGACGGTCGACTTCCACTACCACGTGGAGCATTGGGCTGAGATGAGACATCAGCGTGCCCAAGGGACAGTGAAGTTGATTTTCTTTAAACTTCTCATAAACCACCACTATCTTCATGTCTTAATTGACTGTGGTGCTACGGTTAACTTTATGTAATCTCATGGGATACGCAAAGTGTGTTTGGGAATGAAGCAAGTGACCTTGCAGAACCCTTGCCAAACCCAAGTTGGCAACAAAAACATTGTCTCTTTTACGCATGCAGTTAAAGGTGTGCGAACTACGTTTGACAAGAACAAAATTGTCACCCACCCGTTGAACTATTATTTCCTTGGCAAGTGCCCCTTCGACGCTGTCCTTGGCTTGGGATGACTGCAGTCCCAATGCGAATGGACCAAGTGGAATGAGTCACTTTTCATGGTCAAAGATGCTCAAGGAAACGAGTTCTACGTCCTCCTGCATGAGAAGCAAGAGTCCCAGTGACTTTTCTTAATGCTATGAAGTTCTGCAAGAAATGGCACAAGCACAAAGAGGACAAACAATTGTATGTTGCCATTGTTTGTCCTACCCATGTGCTATCTATTTTTTTGGTTAATACCACTACTACTTCGGCTAGTGATTCAACTTTTAGTACTTCTACTTCAAGCATCTCTACTTCTCTACCTTTTTCTAGTCCAAATGATCCTACTTTAGATTCGGTCGCTTTATTCGCAACATGCGACCTGATCTAGGTGATCCCTTTGTTGATCCTCCACCCCGACCGGTTTCACAAAACATCCAAAACCTACTCGATCGGTTCGCAGAAGTTCTGACCGAGCCACTTGGAGTCTCACTACGATCGGGCTGGCACACCATCGAGTTAGTCGAGAGTGTTGTTCCTCCAAAGGGCTGAGTATACCGAATGGGACCCAGCGAGTTGGGGGAACTCCGACGACAGATCGACGAAATGATTGACAAAGGGTGGATCAAGCCTAGTGAATCTGAATTTGGTGCTCCTGTTTTGTTTGTTCCGAAGAAAAGAGGCAAGAACGGCACGTGTATTGACTATCGTGGTCTAAACCGCATCACAACAAAAAACGCATATCCATTGCCCCGCATAGATGACTTGCTTGATGTCGCAGATGGGTGCAAGGTCTTTTCCAAGATCGACCTTAAGTCTGGCTACCACCACATTGAAGTCGATTCTGCGAACCAGCACAAGACTGTGTTCAAAAGACGCGATGGGCTTTACGAGTTTACCGTAGTGCCCTTCAGTCTCACGAACGCACCATCCACCTTCCAAAGTCTCATGGACAAGGTCCTCCGCGAACAGATTGGCAGGTTCGTGGTGGTATACCTCGATGATATACTAATCTTATGCAAATTCATGGAGGAACACCTGAAGCACCTCGAGGAAGTGCTCACTATCCTCAAGAAGACGCAACTCTATCTCAACCTAAAGAAATCTGAGTTTCGGAAGGATAGCGTCATTTATCTTGGGCATCGGTTGTCCAATGTAGGCCTAGAGCCTAAGGCAACCAAGGTTGAAGTCATATGGAATTGGCCTCAGCCCGCGAAGATCCGTGAACTGTGCTCTTTCCTTGGCCTCGTGTCATACTACCGAAAGTTTGTGTCCCGCTTTTCCATCGTTGCTCGTATGTTGTTCTGGTTAACAAGTAAGAATGTTCCCTACTCTTGGGACACCACATGCAAGGACGTCTTTCGAGCTTTGAAAGAAGCCTTGGTAAGTTACTCAGTTTTCCGCATTGCAGATCCCAAATTGACATTCGTAGTTACTACGGATACAAGTCAGTATGGAATCGGCACAGTGCTGCAGCGAGATGACGGCGATGACTTGCGACCGTTTGAAAATTACAGTAAACGCATGCCCAACGAAAAGGTAGTCACTTCCACCTACATGTGCAAGCTTTATGCTTTGCGTATGTCTTTGGACCATTGCAAGCACTATCTTTTGGGACGCTGCTTCAAAGTATTCTCAATTCAAGAAACTCTAAAGTGGATTAAACTTAATTAAAGAGCAAACTACCATGTCCCCTACGTTACTTCACTGTTGCCAAGAAATTGACATCTTCGACCTCGAACTAAGGCACAACAATGGCTGTTATGACCGAGTAGCTGATGCTTTGTCTCGCCACCATAAGCACATGACTGGCCTTGTGAAATCCTATGACCTCCGGAAGAAATTGAAAGAGGACCTCGTAGAGCATACAACCAAGGATCCGGAACTGAGTCTCATCCTTTAGCGGTTGGGGGCTGATCCTAGCAGCCAGTCCGATTTTCCCGAGTACGGAAGACTGATTTTTCGTTGCTACAGGAACCACAACCGTTTGTTTGTGCCCAACCATGAGCTTCTCTGATGAATCTCCGCACACACTTTCTAGATTTGGCTCATGGCCGGAGCGGACACTTCGGCATGACAAAGACGTACGCAAACCTGTTGAGACAGACTGATTGGTCTGGCATGAAAGAGACTGTTGAAAAGTTTGTGGCTGAATGTCAAATCTGTCAATGAATCAAACCGTGCAGACAAAAGTCCATGGGGCTACTCACACCCCTTCCCATTCCCAATGGTCCCGGGGAGTCCGTCTTCATCGACTTCACCGACATAAGAAAGGTAAGTAAGAACGGCTACTCACAAGTCATGGTGACTGTTGACCGATTCTCTAAGTTCCTTAATCTGATTCCTTTGTCACCTCACGCTTCAACAAAATTAGTGATCCGTGAGTTCCAACAGAAGTACATTCCGCAGTTCGGAACCCCGAAGACTCTTGTGAGCGATCGGGATCCGCGCTTCATTAGTACTGAATGAAAGGATTTCACTTCCCAACTAGGGATCAGGCTGTGTATCACATCTGGCCGACATCCCGAAGCCAATGGTTTGGTTGAGGAGATCAACTGGACTGTGTTTCAACTTTTCTGAGCCTTGATTATTCCGGATCAGGAAACATGGGATGAAGAGTTGTATTCCGTAAAGGGGTTGTACTACAACTCCGTCCATTCTGTCACCGGCATGACACCCAACAGGTTGCATTACGGTTGGCATCTCCGTAATCCGCTCTCCTACCTATTCCCTGAGAAGCCAGTTGGCTTAACACCCGGCAGGCCTGGCTTCATGGCCAAGTATGATCGCTTGCTCAAGGTTGCAATTGCAGCAATGATCAAGTGACAGCACGCCATTATCCATCATGCAAACAAGAGGCGCTGACCATCGGAAATTCAGGTAGGAAGCTATGTCTGGGTCAAGATGTCTGAATTTTCAGAAGAGGGAGTCTCTCGCAAAGTTCTCCCACTCTACTATGGTCCGTCGGGAGTTTTGGATGTGATTGGCGAAGATCACTTTGGCCCTTCGTACGTAGTTGATGTGCCAGCCCATCTGCGCACATACCCCGTGTTCCACGCATCAAAACTGTACCTTCTCCGTGACGCTAAGACGTTCGATTATCGCGAAGACATGATCCCTCGTGCAATCAAAGGTGGGCATGAGATAGACAAAATTAAATAGCACGTAGGGAAGGGACACAACACACAGTACCAGGTTCACTTCATGTATCACCCGTTGGACGATCTGTACTGGATTTCAAAGCAGGAACTGCTACGCAACGCACCACGCGTTGTTAAAGCCTACGAGTGACAAACTGCAGCTAACGCTACTCCTAAGATCTCCGCAAGGGTCACTGCGATGGAGTATTCTAGGAACCTCTTTGCCTTGCTTGCTTACGATGCCTTCGTCGAGGACTCGGAATGAGTTACTCACTCAAAGGGACCTCACTCTTGAGGGGGGGGTTGTGTGATGACCCGTCCAAGCATGGGCTGAAACACACGGCTGATTACTGAGTTTTGCCCATAGACGGAATGCTTTGCTGAATTTCCCGCCCGGCGCCTGCTACTAAGTCTGTGTGTGCACACTTGCTGGACTGCATGTCTGTCCTTGTGCTGGTTGGCTTGAGTGTGTGTGTGGCTATGCCTGTCTGAGAGCTGGTTTGCTTGAGTGTGTGTGTGGCCCGCAAGGGCACTTGCTCGCTCATTGGGCCCTCAGGGCCGGTACTTACCTGTGGCCGTGACATTGAGGGAGTGCAGCGGGATAAACACTCAAGTAGCGGGTAGGCCGGTACCGCACCTTAAAGAGGTAGATGTGCGGGTACTGAAGGCCGAGCAGAAGAAGACAAAAGCGGCATTTTTAGAGGCCCAGTAGTTGTAGGTTAGGTCTAGGCGGATACCAGTCCAACCAGTCTGGGTCTAGGGCCTGTAACGGCAATATCAGAGTCTGCAATGATGTTTCCCTCCGAAAGGGAGGAGGTACCGGTTGCTTGGAAGGCCAAACGGCCTGGAAGTCAAGGCCCGAAGAGGCAAGCAGGCCGCTATATCTCCCAGCCGGGCGAAGAGCCCGGCCTCATTCTCGGTGTGCAAGTTTTTGGCGGCACACTGGTTGGAGCTCCAGTTGGAGCAGCGCTATCCAGGAGCAGCGCTGCTGGGGGAAGGAGAAGGACACGGAGGAGGAAGAAGGACCGGAAGGGGGAGGAACTACAGGGGTACTTACCTGGCTATGGTGGCAGCCATCTTCATCACCTTGGTGGGCACTGCAGCAGGGAGTCCCCAACTGGGGAAATCTACACCAAGAAGCTTCGAGGCAGGGTCGGGCATGGCGGCCTGAGCTAGAGCAGCCATAGCTGCTTTGGGTTGTCGTTTGGGCATCTGGGCAAGGCCTAGTAGTCCGCCATCGCCTTGGCCTATTAAAGTGAGGAGTGGGAGAGGCGGCCATGGCTATGGTGGACCTCAAGTGATACCTGCAGTAGAAGAGGGAATCGGACATTGGTTCTGGATCAGCCATTCAACATTGTATTATTATTTCTTGTATGAATAAGAGGAGGGGGAGATAAGGAGGAGGAGATTGCTGGGCGAAGAAGAAGAGCCTTGTCATCTGTCTATGCTGGTGTACGTCATCTTCTTCTTCTTTCTTCCTTCTTCTTCTTCTTATTCTAATCCTCTCTCTCCTCTCAAGTTCATTCATTTCTTTCTGCAATTGGACGGCATTGTGCTATCTGATGGATGTGTATCTCGAAATTGGCCAGGATCATAACAGTCCGGCAAAATTTGGTGGAATCCGAAGAGAAGGTTGTCTCTCTGCAAAGAGTGGCTTCCACAGTGGTTTGCAAAAATAAATTAAGCAAGAACAACGCCTCTTTTTTTTGCCCCCTCGGGCCGACGGCAGCCAATGGGCTGAAGACCCTGCCCCTACAGTGGGGGTGGAAATCCTTGGAAGCATCCAAGACTGCCTATCTACTGGACTACACCCCCTCAGTGGGATACGTGGCTCAGGCTAAATCCTGGCCGTTGGTCGCTCCCAATTGGTGTTAAGAATCGATGGCAAATAGAGTCCGCCAGGGAATCACATTTCAAGGGGGTCGTTTCCTCCTCGGCTTTGAGGAAACTATGGCGGGATATCAAACGGATACCTTTGGCTAAGATGGGAAGTTTGGCCCGGTTACAGTCTCATCGTATTGCCCTTACAGCGAGCTGTCTGGCCTCGAACAGATTGCCGGTAGATTGTCAGTGTCGCAGATGCAGGAAGTCACAGAGGAGTCTGCATTCCACGTATGGTGGGGCTGCATTGAATCTAAGCGAACCTGGGTTTGGTGGGCCAAACTCTGGCAAAGGAATGTGGAAGATCAAGTAAAGTGGGATGAAGACTTTGTGGTAGATGGGATTCTTCCTAATGCCGAGAAGGTGGGCAAGGGATGGTCCTATGTAGCCCACACCTGCAGCCTGCAGGGCAGCCATTATGCAGGTTATCTGGAAACTCAGGAACGATAGATAGATTATTCCGGTCCAAGATTTACTCACATTGCCACAATGAACATGATTTTGGAGGGAGTTTGATGATCCCTCGTCTGGTCAGACTGGAGGAGAGCACGCAGAGCTCATTTGAAGAAAGCAGCTAAAGAACACTTCTTCCACACTTGGGGTCAGACGGCTATATTTTCGAAAGCTACGACAGCAGGTATCATCTTGGAGCCATGGCTGATGGGCCCTAGACCACCGTGAACACAGGGAAAGATCCCCCTGTTAGATTTCTACAGGGGAAGGGTAGCCGTCCAGAATCCTTTTCACCCCCAACCATAAGCAATTCATGGCTTCAGATAGTACGAAAAAAATATAAATAATTTATGAAATTGTTTTTTCTCTAAAAATCCATACTTTGATTCCTAAGACTCCATAAATTGTATGAGCAGGACAATGACGGCATTCACCTGAGCTTGGGGTAGAACGTTCTGGATAGGCTAGACAATCTCCTGCTGAATAAAGGCTAGGTTTCACTCAAGTTTGGTGCCAATGGGTGAAGAGATCCAGCCAGGGTTACTAGCCCTACGAGGGAAGGACAAATGAGGTGCTGAAGATCATCTGACTCCTTATTTATTTTCAAATGAGTGTAAGGGACGCTGGACCCCATTTCCAGCAGGTGCAACTCCCCGCGAATCGATTGGAGCCATCGGAAAACCCGACCTCTATCCCCTGGGGTTCTTACACCCAGGGGGCAGAGGAATGGTCCATGGAGATCATGTTATAAATGATTAAAAATAAAAATACAAAAAATACAGGCGGTGTATCTTCCCATGTTCAGGTGAAAATTTCTTTCTCATTTGGCACATTGCTTACACTCCACTTCACATTGTTTACGCCCTTGAGCTTTCATGGATCTACTTTACCTGCGTCACTATGCTCAAAGATGAGTTTTCTATGACATGGGCGACCACCGAGATCACGGCTGAGCTGTGGAATTCGTTGGTGTATTGGCACCGGATTTCGGACTTGCTTTTGTAAAACGAAAAAGCAAAATTTTCGAAATGCCCCTGAAGTTTGCCTTTATTTGTGGTGCCCCTCTGACGGCCGACTTACCTTGACGAATGATGTTTCCAGAAAACCCCTGGCATGGTTTGGGCCTGAAAAATGTTTCATATGCCCCTACCGGTACCAGTACCAAATTTTCAGTATGCCCCTACCGGATGGCCGTTGAGAACCAGCACAAAAGTTTCCCATATGCCCTTATTGGAACAGTCGATCTTTCCAGCGAGCCCCTGTGGCCGTTGTTGACACTTGCAGTCTTTCCCGTGGCCCCGGGAGAGATACTACCGGGGCATATCAGAAATTTGGCGATGAGCACACACACACACACACACACACACACACACACACACACACACACACACAACACACATATACACACACGCGCCCACACACACGCACACACAGACACACACACACACACACAGACACACACACAACAAACACACACACATACACAGACCGTTTTCCGTGGTGGCGCATGGAATGTCTACCACTTTGAATTCGAATTCCTGCTGCCACTGCTGCAAGGGCATCACAGAAAGATGGGTGCCCCTCGTGAGGGCATTTCAAGGACAGACCGACGAAACACCACCAGCGGTCCAGTAAGGGCATATCGGAAAGTTACGCCCCATGCTGACAGGGGCCTGCGGAAAATTTCAGAGGCCCGAGGGGCACCACAGGGTAAGTCGGCCTTCAAGGGGGCAGGCCACAAATAAATGCAAACTACGGGGGCATTTCAAAAATTTCACCAAACGAAAAATAAGGAAGAAGAAAGGGAAAAAAGAAGAGAAAAAAGGAGCAAGAAAAAAAAAGGGGAAAAAAAGGAAAAGAATCGGATTCCCCGAATAATATGCCTCTACCATACCCTTTTGCATTGAGCCATCATTAACTCCTCGTGGGAGGACAATCTGACAGCACCCGTGGCATCAGATAGTGTCCAAAGAATTCCGCGTCATCCGTTTGACTCTGACAGCTGTGAGACAGCACTAGTTTTCTCAGCATCGGAGGTGAATGCACACAACCTGGAAACTGTTCAGGTTCATAACACGGCATACGGCCTGGCTGCACTACGCTAGACACATGAAAATTTTCAAGAGTTCGCCTAGCGCTGTCAGACTCCTGGATTGGCATCATGTGCTGTCGTCCCTGCACTTACTCTGGACTCTCTACTCTCGTGAGCATTCTCTACTGTTGGACAGACACTACACTGCAGGGCAGCGACTATTTGTCCAAAGAGACCTGAGGCCAACTCTCGAATTTGCAAACCGCATGAAGGGACCCGTCGGCCTCGTTTGAAAAAAAATCTCCTGCAGGCAGGAACTGTGGAAACTTTGCAGGCAGGAACTCTGGAAACTTCGAGCAGTTTTCCACTGTTAGTGCAGCTATTACTCAGGGCCTCACTGCTAGACACATGAAAATTTTCAAGAGTTCGTCTTGCGCTGTCAGACTCCTGGATTGGCGTCGAGTGCTGTCGTCGCTGCACTTACTCCGGACTCTCTACTCTCGTGAGCATTCTCTACTGTCCGACAGGCACTACACAACAGGGCAGCGATGATTTGTCCACCGAGACCCGAGGCGAACTCTCGAATTTGCAAACCGCATGAAGTGACACGTCGGCCTCGATTGAAAAAACAGCTCCTGCAGGGGGGGACTGTGGAAACTTCAAGAGCTCGTCCCATGGGCCATTTCTGACACCTCTTGAAGCACCGGACCAAGCACAGTTTTCCACAGTCAGTGCAGCTATGACTCACTCTCCACTCTCGATGTTTTCGAGAGTGAATCTGACAGCTCTTCAATAGAAATCAAGGACGTGGCATCAAGAGTTAGTGCAGCGGTGATGAACTCTTGATTTTTCAAGATTCAAGAGTAGTGCAGCGAGGCCCTAACAGCTCTTGAATAGAAATCCAGGACGCGATATCAAGAGTAAAGAGTTAGTGCAGCGGGGATGAACTCTCAAATTTTCAAGATTCAAGAGTAGTGCAGCGAGGCCCATAGTGAGGTCCCAATCTCCTACCTCAGCTACTGCGCGCGACGAAACCTTTGTATCCGTTCGCCCCCGAAGTGACTTCGGGGCCAGCAGCACCTTCTTCGCCGTTTTGGGGGTATCCGATACAAGCTTTCCGCTGTGGGGAGGTTTAATGACTTTTCCCTGCCTGGAGAGTCATAAGACCTTCCCCCCAAACGAGAAAAAAAGTGCCCCAGGTCCCAAAATCAATTTTGGTGTCATTTTTGCACCCTGGCTGGGCAGGAAACGACTGCTGTGTAAAAATGGAGGGAAAGTGTTTAGCAGGGTGCAAAAATGACTCGGAAAGTGACCTTGGGGCCTGCGGCACCGTCTTCGGCGTTTGGGGCGAAACGGATACAAAGCTTTAGCTGCGGGGACGTTTTATGACTTTTTTTCTTTTTTTTTTTTTAACAGTTTTACGACTTTTCCCAATGTGAACAAACGCTTTGACAAGCATTTGTTTCTTTTTTTATTGCATCTCTTCTAAATTTTTAATTTACAATAACTGTGTCACACGGTTTAGGTCGACATGGCTCCGTCGTTTAATATTTGTACTTGCCGAACGAACGTTGATCCTACGGCCGCTCTGCCTCACATTAAGGTTGATTCCGCGGTTGCTCGGCCACATAAGCCCGGAAGCCCCTAATCCACTTTCTAATGCAAACTAACCCCCGGCTGTCCGCCAACCCCGAAGTAGCTGATCCACTTGCTATTAGATGCTCATGCAATCTAACCCCCGGCTGTCCGCCAAAAAACAAAAACATAACCGTTACAGGGATTCGCATAATAGGCCAACGAGGCTCTAAACTAATCTTGAGTCACGGCCGGCAGCGTCATTGACGACAATATCATTCACGAACCTCCTTCCGGTCTCAACCGGGCTTTTGAGCGGGGATTGGCGGTGGGAGGTGAAATTGACACAAGAACATAGCTTAGTTTTATGAAAGAAAAAAGATAAGAGGGGTGCGCCGAGAGGGGGGGCGAAAAGAAGAGAGAGAGAGAGAGAGAGAAAGAGAGAGAGAGAGAGAGAGAGAGAGAGAGAGAGAGAGAGAGAGAGAGAGAGAGAGAGAGAGAGAGAGA
>BFEA01000078.1:3273774-3286780 GCA_003427395.1 Chara braunii | reverse complement strand
AGAGAGAGAGAGAGAGAGAGAGAGAGAGAGAGAGAGAGAGAGAGAGAATGTGAGACGGATGCAACCCAGATCCAGAGAGAGAGAGATGGGGAGAGAGAGAGAGAGACTAAATTTATATATCTAATTGAAATTTATATATCTATCTAATTGAAATTTATATATCTAATGTCATTTACAAATTTGATGAACTAATAATCATAATATACTATTAATAAAAGTATATATATAATCTATGTATGTGCAATCAATAGTAGAGAAAGAGAGAGAGAGAGAGAGAGAGAGAGAGAGAGAGAGAGAGAGAGAGAGAGAGACGGAGACGGATGCAAGCGACCCTCATCGAGAGAGAGAGACAGAGACAGAGAGGGGGAGAGAATGTGAGACGGATGCAAGCGACATCGATCTTGAGAGAGAGAGAGAGAGAGAGAGAGAGAGAGAGAGAGAGAGAGAGAGAGAGAGAGAGAGAGAGAGAGAGAGAGAGAGAGAGAGGGAGAGAGATGACGCGGCTTGATGACGTACATTAGAAACGATGTGGGAGAGGAAAAAAATTGCACATGTTCTCCGGCGTAAACGTCAGAACGACAATAACCGGGGTTTACGGGAAGGAAACATTCTCCACTGAAGTCCTGCCTTTACTTCAGCACTGAAGATGGAGCTTATTTAGCGGGCACTGCAGCTACAAGAAGAAGCATCATTCTAAGCAGACTCTCCTTCGATCCGATGGCGCCTGCCTGTAGTCTGTCCACTCGACGACAGTGGACGACTCACCAATGATGATCCGTCTCGGCACACTCGTGGCTTGATCTATAATTTCCATGGACTCGAAGTTCCCCGGCTCCTGACGGCCTCTTTCTCTCTACTCGCCCCGAGTCGCCCCTACTCCCTCCTATTCCGATCTTATCTACCAAAGCGGCCCGCTTAGCGAACGAGCATTACAATCTCAGTGAAAACCTTTACCCACAAGGGAAATCTCGACTACGCAGTGGAACTGAGAGAAGAAGCCACTACGCAAATCCGATCCCTCGCGATGGTCGAAGCAACCGGCTATCGCTTTTCCATCCTCCACGAACAAAATCGAACAAATGCAACACTTTCGAGAACAGACTGATAATAATAATAATAAAAAAAAATAAAAAAAAAGACTGATAGCGCGGACAAGCAGCTCGATGAAGGAGATCAAGCAGCTGGACGAAGAAGAACAAGCAAGTCGATGAAGGAGTTAAAAGCAGATTGATGAGTGCCGCCAAGCAGCGCCGATGAGCTTGCCGATGAGGGCGGAGGGGGGGGTGACTTGATCTTGGGACGGACTCAATCGCACTTCTTCCACATGATGGTGAATATGAGCCTGAAGCGTAGATCCGTGGAATCGACGGTCATGATGCCCTGACCGTTGCTCACTCCGTCGTCAACGCGGACTTCGGTGTTGAGGTTGAGATTTCGAAACGTGCCGCACGGGCTGTACATCACAGCGTCCAGTGTGTCGGTGACCTCGTAATTGCCATCAAATGGGCCCGTCATGTTGAGAGTCGCATGCGCGGTTCCTGGCATGCCAGAATAATAGAAGCTTGTGCGATGAAGACCCCTGACTCCAGCATCAAGGGCGGCGAACCCCCTACTGGTAATGTTCCCCACGCTGTATGACCAGCCAAGGGGAAATGTCAGCCCGACTGACAGCTGGCAGTTCTTCCGGCGCTCCTGGATGCCTCCGTCCGTGCTCGCAGTGAAGTTGCTGAAGATCAGTGTCAGCGTCGACATGTTGGAGGAGAGGACATACTCGGAGCTGCCAGGTGGACATCCGGATCCCGCGTACGAGACCGAGTCGATCTGAACGTACTCCGGCCATGGCAAAGTAGCCGTTTCTCCGCTAACGCTCACATGGATCATGGACAGCAAGAGAAAAGCAGCCGCCGCCGCCGACGCCGCCGACGCCGAAGCCGCTGTCAATGAAGGGAACGACCGAACGCCACTGCGCGCCATCGTCCTCGCTTCCACCTTCGTCTTCTTCGCTCAGCGGGCTCCACAGCAGCTGCTTTGCTGGGGCTGTAGTCCTGCCCGCAGCGATGGCGTAGCTTGACAGCCTCGTTTGCCACGGGACGCCTTCGACGCCTTCGCTATTACCGTCTCTTTGACTGGATCTGGCTTCGAACCCTCGGCGCTTCCGGCTTGGTGGAACCCTCAGCGCGCCTCGCTTCGAATCCTCAGCGCACTCGCACTACACTCACTACAGCTAGAACGACACGCCGCCCCTCTCTGCGAACTCTATCACCTGCCGCCCCTTTCTGCGAACTGTATCACCTGCCGCCCCTCTTTGATCTGCCCCTTTTTGATCTCTCTCCGTCGGGGGGTCGATCGCATGATAGATTCTAGCCGCCACCGGCTGAAAAATTCCGCCGTAGGTCCTTTCCGCCTGCACTATGGGGCTAAATACCCCGCCGTCCGCCGATGAGCATGCCCACTACCACTATTTGCTCAGTCCCGAATTCCGCCGTAGGTCCTTTCCGCCTGCACTACGGGGCRAAATACCCCGCCGTCCGCCGATGAGCATGCCCACTACCACTATTTGCTCAGTCCCGCCTGCGGTGGTGCCTTACGTTTGTGCAGTGGCGACTCGACTCAGGTGTGCTCCTAAACGGCCTGACTGCCTCCTTGTCTGCCTGGCTTCCTGCCTGCCTCCTTGTCTGCCTGACTGCCTGGTCGCCAGGTATGTAGCAATGGCATAACTTTCCGTGGACTCTTCACTCAGGTCCTCCCTGTTTCATCGACACTTCCAACGGTTCAAGCGTCGTCCCCCGCTGCCGTATAGCGTACGGAACTTTATACCAGCCACATCACCTCGGGGATCAGCCACACGCAGCAGCGGATTCGGCCAGACCGCTTCGATTGGGAAAGTTACGACGCCCCCCCTCCGCAGAACCTTTCTATTTGTTTGTTTGTTTGTTTGTTTGTTTTTTTGGGGAATAGAGAGGGCCCATCCAGCCGCCTAGCTCAGTTGGTTAGGCACGCAAGTGGCATTCAGGAGGTTGTGGGTTCAAGCCCCACGACCGCCTGTGGCGCTCTTAGTGCCAATGGACTGTGATAGTCCTCTGGATACCCCTGATCGGTGATAGTGGAGTCTATGACCAACACGGGTGTGAGTGCGAGCGCGAGTGGGTTGTGTGTGGTGTGTGGGAGAGTGTTGGCCATAGCCACTGCTGCTACTCGATGAGGGGTGGGGGACGATGAGAAAGGGAGGCGCAGCTACTGGCAGGTCTCGGTCTTTGCGTTAGCCAGACCCCCACTGGCGGCCCCAACCCTACACCCTTAGCCACTTGGGCAAGGGGCAACATGCAATATCCCCTTCACAGTGAGTGGTAGCTATGCTTGCAGGGGTCCCCTATAGATAGCCTTAGGAGTAGGTAGGTAGTGAAATGCAAGAAGTTGAGAGAAGAATATAGAAGGGAAGGATTCCCAAAAAAAGAAGAAGAAAAAAAAGAGAGGGCCCAGTGCCCCCCAAAGAGGCAACAAGTGTGGGAGGACCAAGGGGGGCATAAACTACCTTAATACAGACTGATGAGCGAATCCAGGGGCAATGAGTTATAAACAGAACAAAAATAAAATATTCCCAATTAGCAGGGGCTGGTCAGTCAATGATGACAACCTGAGGACCTGAGGCTCTCGCCCTTTTGAAAAACAAGGACTGAAAAAAAAAAAAAAAAAAAAAAACAAGGACTTCAAAAAGAAACAACAAAGCCTGTTGAAGACCCTGTAAGGAACCTTCCCGTCATCTTTCGATCCCATCCCAGGGACGGACGCCACATTCGCCGTGTGGTTGTGGTTTATATGTCAATGTCATTATGATGACGACTCCTTTGTCTTCGAAAAACATAGTGCTCCAGTCTATTCTTGGGGAGCAGGACGTACTGGGAACAGGGCCCAGCGTCCCTTTTTCTTTTTTTTCTTTTTTTTTCTCATATTCCTGTAGAACAGACAGATATAGAACATTTTTTTAGGAAACCATGTGAATCATGATGTGATTACCCTTTTTCCGCTAAGAATACCCTGCCTACCGTAGTCACGAAGCAAGTGCTATGGGGAAGCGCGCGAACGTACGCTGTTTGTTATACTTCCTGCCTGCCATTGAAACTAAGTGGTAAGGTCCAAATCGGCGGATACTGACCGTATGGGAGTTGATTACCCATCTATTGATATTGATTGGGGGACAGGTGACTAAACTGAGGGCATGCTCACACTAGCACATACAATAGCAAATTATAGGGGGCTCGCCACACAGCCTTTAGAAGCCTTTCGAATGAAGGCATTTTCCGAAAGGTGTCAGACGTCATTCACAAGGCTGCTCACCAAAAGGAACCCCCCCCTTTGCCACACAGACTTTCGAAACACCGAGGCCTTTGGACATGCACATTAGGGGCTCCCTCCACTACTCTCTACATGTGTAAGACACGAGAGTGTGAATCTTTGGGTAGAACATGAAAAAAGATACACCACCATGATTTTTGTCTTTTGTGCATGCGCAGAATAATGGAGCCAGGCCCTTCTAATCTACCCTTTTTTTTCTTTTTTTTTTTTGCCAATAGGCCGTTTCAAGTGGGAGTTTTCACAAGACCACTCTTGGGCTTTTGAAGAAATGCTGGTGACAGGGGGGAGAATGGTGCTCCTTCCAAACGACTTTCGACGCGGAACTATCCGACACCTTTCGAAACTGTTTCAATGGCACTTGTTTCGAAGGCCTGTGTGGCGAAGATGCTGAGTCCATTTTGCACATGGCACTTTTTTCGAAAGCCTGTGTGGCGAAGATGCTGAGTCCATTTTGCACGTTTCGAAAGACTGTGTCGCAAGCCCCTATGTGAGCCAATTTGCGATTATACGACACTTTCCAGTCACAAAGCACACCCATATACGTCACAAAATAGAAAAGATACAGTCTCAACCTGCCCTAGGAATGCGACTATACCGGCCGAGGGGTCACACAGCACTATGCATAAAAACCCATCCCTTTTTCCGGGTTTTTTTTTTTTTTCCTTACGAGAGCTGCCCACCACCAAACGTAGAAGGGGAGGCACAGGGATTGGTCCTGTTGGCATGGTCCCTGATGCTACCGGCTGTCCCCTAGCCGGAATCGCCCACCTGCGGGTCGGGAGCAACCCCCGCATGTTCTCTCGTGAACATGGTTGTGGCTGCTACGGGGTTCCCCGTATGCCTACAATTAGGAGTAGTGGTAGGTAGGTAGTGTGAGGTGAAATTGAGAGAAGAATATAGCTTTTTTTTAAAAAAAAAAAAAAAAAAAAGAATTCTTCTTTTTTGTTTCCAGAAAGAAACAGGTCTAAAGCAATTGCGGGGACCTCCAGAGGTTCCTGCAAAATACGTAACCCCGCCGCTTTCCAAGCCTCGGATGTTCACGTGCCCATTTGCGTGAAAATGCAAAAAGTCACCTTCAATTTACGATTTGATGAAAATGCGTGCTAGTGTGAGTATGCCCTGAGAAACGGCTCCCGCTGAATTACTTCTACAACCTCAGAACACAACCTACCATCCCCCTCTATCCTCCGAATACCACAGAAACCCGTGAGGGTTATCTAAGCAGATCCAACCAAAGCCCACCAAACCTATCCTATTCTCTGCCAGGCTCTGCCAGGCCTCATGCCCCCAACCTGTTGGGTTATAGGGCAACACGACTCGCCCCGGCTCTGACCACCGTAGTCCAGCAGCAACCCCCAGCTGTCCCTTCGGGTGCAGGCCCAAAACATCCCCAGATCTCTCTACAGGGCCTCACACCCCGCCATCACCAGGTTACAGCGCAGCACCCCAGCTCCGGGCAGCGTCCTTCGGGCCTCAGTCAGCCCCCAGTCTTGAATGTGAACGGTTTGGGCCAAGCAGCTCACAACTTACCATGACTGCCACGTCCATCTTCACTCAATCATCCCCTGGCATCTGACATCCCTCTTCCACCAGACACAATGGGTGGGAAGAGCACTTTTCTTTTTCTCTCATTATGAAATTGTGTTTTGTTTCTGTTTCCCCTATTTCATGCTCCACCCCATCCATCCCGCACGGAAAAGTTAGAGATGACCCCCACGACAAAGCGTTTCTAGTCGTTTGCCCCTGGACCATGGCAAAAGGTCCATTAGGCCCCCCAAAGCTGGTGGCAAATGTTACGGATCCCCCACGCTCCTCAAGCCTTTCGCGGCCACCGACACCTTAGGGGGGCAAACGAATACAAAACTTTTGTGAAGGGGGGATCTAGAACTTCTCCCGTCCAACACATGTTCCCCACTTGTCACACTAGAGCAGCCGCATTGCTAGTGTCATTTCCCTTATGGTCACTTAGAAGGCAAGTGCGGTAGCTCAGTGGTTATGAGCTTTGGCATGGCAATGTGGAGGTTGGCAATGCTCAGCCGGTAAGACCTCCGGCATTCCAACAAGGAGGTCGTGGGTTTGACTCTGTTGGCCCTCAATCTCCCCTGCGCATACGGCAAGGTTGGAACCCCACGTATTTGTACCCAACCTAGTACCGTCCAATGCGTCCATAGACAGATCACCTGATGCAGTAGGTCAGTAGGTTGAGCTAGGGTGCTGCAAGAGAGAGGTCCAAGGTTTGCGTCTGATCAACCCTTTGCACCACATAGTACGCATATAGCTGGGGCGCCCTTTGAACTAAGTGGTGGGAGGATCGTCAGTTTCCCACAACAAATAGACCAGAGAAGTAGGTCAAGTTGATGACAGAGGTATACCTACGGATGACCGACACCCCCGACATGACAGGGACGGAGGTGATTACAGAAAGCGTTGTGATGACTCTCATGCGAGATACGAGAGGAGCGATAGAGATAGAGATCAGCGAGATGATTAACGAGGAAGGCTTGGAAGACCGGACAGAGATCGATTGGTTGACACCCGCGTGAGATTCGAAAGGAGTGATCGAGGTAGAGACTACAGAGAAGATTCGCGAGGCAGATATGAGAGGGAGGATCGAGAGATGGATGGTCGAGATCATTCTAGCGGGAGATATGATCGGGACAAGGGTCGTCGTGATGACTCTAGAGGGCGATATGATCGTGACAGGGACTCTCGATACGATTCCAGAGGGTGGAGAGAGAGAGGTGTCAGATCTCCAAGCATTGACGACAGAGGATCTGACAGGCGTCTCGAGAGCAGACCACTGACTCCTCGTAACACCTGCATGTACTATTGGTATGATGATCACGTGAAGAGAAATTATCCTGACTTGCAAGAGGCGATAGATGGTGGACAAGTGGTGCCTGACGATAAGAAATATGTCAAGTGGGCCAACGATAGGGGAGACGTGTCTATGCTTCTTTCGATGAAAGAAAATGTGGATGCAAGAAGAATGAAGAGGCACAGAGGCAAGGAAGCGGTTAAGAGCCAGAGTGTCTGGATAGTACTTAGCTTAGATAAAGAAAGTTTGATGACTCGTATTCGAGTCACAGCGACCAAATCACAGGATCTTCCTCAAGAAGTCGAACACATATATGACCCTGATGGGCAAAGAAGGAGGAAAGGTGGAAGGAGAAAGAGGAGTACTTTCCCCAAGGAAGAGAGGACCGAAGAAATTCGGCATGAAGAGTACATTAGATGATATAGACACGGTGGAGCCTCTCAGTGTCTTAGGAGAGCACTGAGACAACTGATGCAGTGCACCCTTATGGAGTACCGAGCGGCATCAAGGGCAGCACGAGATGAGTTTCAAGCAATTACTAGGAAGACGCTCATACTGTTAGGAGATGAGATACTTGGAGTTTTGACTATTGAAACCACCAGTGGTGGCCATATTCTAGTGAAAGAATTGAAAAATCCGTTATAAGAGCAAATAGAGTTCTGATGATATATATGGATGGAAGAGAGGGAGTTGCTTCGGGGAAATTTTATGTTCTAGGAAGTGGTGTCATTGGTACAGTACTCAACAACCAAGCGACTCTGCAAGGAGTGATAGATAACGACTGCGAGACGATTATTATTGACGAGGAGTTCGCAAAGCGCCTCAAACTCTCTTTGGACCAATTAAACAAGTTCGAGATTGAGACAACGGATGCGCAAAGGCAAGAGGTGGTAGGGGTGTACCACAAGATGACTATTGACGTATGTGGCGTTAGGGTCAGAATGCCTTTGTTTGCAGTCAAGGTGGCTTCGAGATCCAAAAGGAAGCCCGTGCATCGTCGTCGAGATCAAACGGTCGGTCCTCGCATTGAAGCTTGGTCAAACTAGCCGCACTTTTCAAATAGCCTTTGATAAAGCGTTTGTAGTAGTTGGCTAGACCGAGAAAATATGTGACACTCCTTGCTTCCGGCCACTCTTGGATGACTTGAATTTTGTCTGATAACGGACTAAGGCCCTCTAGTGTGACAAAATGACCCAAATACTCCAACTGTTGACGTACGAACTCGCATTTGTCGGGACTAGCTTTGTACTTGGCGCAGCGGAGTGCCTCCAACACACGTTGAAGATGCTCGAGATGGTCCTCCAAGGTCCTGCTATAGATGAGAATGTCGTCAAAGTAAACTGGCACAAACTGGTCCGATATCACGCAAAACTCGTTAGTCATCGCCGCTTGAAAAGTCGTTGAGGCTTTGGTGAGGTCAAAAGGCATGAAAATCCACTAAAAATATCCATACTGCGTCTTGAACGGGGATTTGTGGTGATCTTGCGGGCGTATCAAAAGTTGATGGTAGCCCGATTTCAAGTCCAACTTCAAAAAATACTTTGCGCCGCCCAAACGCTCAAGACGATCGTCAATACGAGGAAGCGGTCCGACGTTCTTGACGATTTGCACATTGAGTTTGTGATAGTCAATGCACAAGCAAATGTCCTTATTCTTGTTCTGTACGAAGAGAACTTACACACCATATTGTGAGTTACTAGGGCGGATCCAACCCTTATCGAACAAGTCATCGAGTTGCGCACGGTGAACCGTGAGCTTTTCTTCGCTCATGCAATAGATACAACCTTTCGGTGGCACAACAATGGCGTCAAGGATCTTCTCATGGGAGATTGACCGATCCAGTGTGAGGAAACCCAGAGAGGGTGTGCCTACTGTTTGCTGAAGCCAAGGGCTACAACGCCTATTACTCGTTGCACCCGCTTCCAAGGTCCTCAACAACCAGCAGGGTGTCGAAGTTTGCGTTGCCTGTCACGCCTCCACTGAATAGTTGGAGTAAAATTCCTTTTCTGTATACTTAGACAAATAAAATATATATATATATATATATATATATATATATATATATATATATATATATATATATATATATATAAATAAAATAAGCAAATTCAGCCTTCGCATGTCAAGATCAGCGTTTGGATCCCCTCTCATGGTCCCCTTAATGATTATCAGATTTTGAAGGCGAAGAGCAGGGCTTTGTCGTGCAAAAAAAATAAATAAAAAAAAATAGCTTGATTTAAAGACCCGTTATTTTTGTAAATACTCATAGTCTCATAGTCAAGGTCAAAGTTAAGACTTCTTTGGGCAAGGAGGGCGGTTCTGCAACCGAAAAGTTCTTTAGATAGGGAGGGCGGTTCTGCAACCGGAATGAACAATGACTGGCAAAAAACTTGCTTAAGACACTGGGAGTCTTTGTGCAAATTGGTCAATTCGGCTCGGAATAAAATCCTTACACAGGTCTTGAATAAGTAAGCCCCAATAAGTATATAATCTAAACTTCAGGTCTGCGTAGCACGACGAACGTGTTCGCGTCCCTTCACGTTCACGCGGACCTGTTCACATGTTCGCGCGAATAGCTCGCGAACAAGCTCGAGCGAACATATTCTTTTTTTCTGAAAAAAAATAAAAATTGGTTTTTGATTTTTAAATCATGATTGACTACGAATTTGAACATGACTCAAAGGCAAAACGTTGCTTGTATTGGTATTTTACATAACATATATTTTTTCAGATTTTTTTGAGACCTTTTTTTTTTTTTTTTTAATATTTATTGTGTTCTCGTTCGAAGGGTTTTTGACGCTTGTTGACGTTCGCCTCTGAAAGTAAACACGGTGCTACGTATGAAGTCGGCGCCCATACAGGTGCAAATTCCGCTGTGTACAGGTCACATTGGCCGACCGTCACACACACAAGTCCATTGACCAGTGTATTGACGCGGTGTACGTGTACTCTGCGCGGCACTCACGCGAGGCCGTATCTATCGACGTTTTTTACACGAAGTTTGACACGATTTTGGGCATGTCATGGCTGCGAAGTAAGGACCACCTGATGAACTTCTATCGCTGCACCATTCACGTTCGTGATCGGAACGAGATACTTGTCCCTTGCAAGCCGTATTGCATGGTTCCTCTGCCGCACTTGGTCTTGGTGGCAAGCATAAGCAACTCCATCGCACAACAAGACATGGAAGAAATGGGCATTTGCTTCTTGCACGCCCTCCCTTCTCCCGACGAGCCAGCAATGGAAATGCCACCAGAACCACTTATTCTAAAGCTTCTCAACTCATTCGGCGGCGTCTTCAAAGATCCTGCCGGAGTCGTACCAGATCGGTCAATTCGTCACGAGATCATCCTCGAAGATGGGGTCCTACCTCCGTGTGGATGTATTTACTCCCTGAGCGAAGAGGAAGTCGAAGTGCTTCGAACGCAACTCGATGACCTTATTGCCAAGGGTTGGATATACCCTAGCTACTCGCCCTACGGTGCTCCCCTTCTCATCGTTCGGAAGAAGAACAAGGAACTTTGGCTATGCACTGACTAATACAAACATAACGCGCAAACTGTTAAGAATGTTGGCATGCTCCCGCGAATCAATCATGTTCTCGAACATTTGGGCGGCGCCACGTAGTTCTCCAAGTTGGACCTCAAGTCGGGTTACCACCAATTCGAGATCCATCCATGGGAATACTAGATCGGTACAAGAACGTGTTAAAAACGCAATACTGGCACTTGGGGTGGGCCGTAATGCCATTCGGCCTAACACATGCCCCGACCATCATCCAAGTAGCAATGACAATGGAGTTTGGGATATGTTGGACCAGTTTGTGCTCATTTACCTCGACGACATCTTGGCGTATAGCCGAACTTTGGACTAGCACCTCGCGCATCTACTCGTCGTTATGGACTGTTACATACGACCAAGTATAAGGCCAAACAAACCAAATAAGAATTCGCGCAACAAGAGATCGAGTACTTGGGCCACTTTGTGACGCCACAATGCATATGTTCGCTTGCGGATAAGATCAAGGTCATTCAAGATTGACTGAAACCGACCAAAACTATGGAGATCCGCTCTCTCATGGGATTGTTCGGTTACTATAAACGCTCCATTGGGGGATACGTACGCATCGCCGTATCTTTGTCAAAATTGCAGTCTCCAAAAGTGCTCTCCCACTTCACCGACGAAGTCCGAAGTTCGCTCCATAAATTGAAGACGACGTTGCTCCCCACTCCCGTCTTGAGTATTGCCAACGGGAGTGACTACGGACGCTTCTAGCTACGACGTTGGTTCAATTTCAAAACACTACGATGGAGTAGATTGGCATTCGGTTTACTGCTTCAACCAAAGGTGCCTCCCATCAACTCGATTGATGATGTGTGGAAGAGGGAGTTTCTCGCATTTGTCACAACACTTAAGCGTTGGCGACACTGACTCATTGCGCATCGTAGGTTCACTTGGAAAACCGATAACAACACATTAACCTACTACTAGATGCAAGACACATTGAGTAGCACGCTTGCTCGGTTGATGTTCTTCATCGACTAATTCGACTTCACACAGGAACACATTTGGGGTCTCTCAAACCGAGCCATGGACGCTCTCTCGCGAAGATTAGATCTTTGTGCAGTGATCCATCACCTGTTCGACTTCAACGGCGACCTTCATCAATATTTTGTGCGTGCATACAATTTGGATCCAAATTACTATACTATGTAGAGTCTGTATGAGCAGCCTTCTTTGGATCACCTGCCGGTCTGCCACTATTTCATCGTTGACGGCTATTTGCTCCTTCATTCACGAGGCAAAGACTTACTATGCGTCTTACGAGACAGTCGACTACGGACTCGTCTTCAAGATGAGTACCACGACTCGTGACTCGCCGACCACTTTGATGCCAACCGTACGATCGCAAGACTTCGACAACGATTCAAGTGGCCCGACCTCATTACTGATGCCACTCGATCTTCCGAATCTTGTGACGTTTGACTTAGTTTGCCGACGAAGCAAACCCCACAATCGAAATCCCTATGACGAATTGCGCTCGTTGCCTATCCCTCGACAACCCGAGCTCTCCATTACTATGGATGTCCCTTACCCATTCCCTTGTGATCGCTTAAGGCATGACTGCGCTCTCATAGTCATTGACCGTTTGAGTAAGTACTCACAATTTCTTTCTTCCAAGTATCACGCCACAGCTCCCACGCTCGTGCGCCTCTTGCACACTGGCTGGATTTGCAGCCACGATATTCCGAAAGACATCATCAATGACCACGATACTCGATTCATGACGACATTTTGGAATTCTGTCATGAAAGAGTCCGGCATGGAGATGAAACCCAGTTCGGCTCGGCATCCACCAATGGATGGGCAAAGACGCTATGAATCCTCCGCAGCCCCGGTTTTCGGCGGCCCGCCGCGGCCGAGGGGAGAGGAGGATGGGGAAGGGGGTCGTGGATTGGGGTTCCAGAACCCCGACCCCACCCCCTTAAACACAAAAAAGTAAAAAAAAATATTTTCGGGGGGGTGGTTTTTTGTGTGTGAAAAAACAACTATAAAAAATTCGGAAAAAAAATTTATTGATTGATTGATTGATTAGTTGGTTGTTGATTGATTGGTTGATTGGTTGATTGATTGGTTGATTGATTGATTGATTGATTGATTGATTGATTGAATGGTTCGTTGATTGATTGATTGATTAATTGATTGATTGATTGGTGGGGGAGCAGTCCTCCGTCCCCTCCCCCCCCAGCACACGCACACACACACATACACATACACACACACGTGAATGCTGGTCATCTCCATGCGCACCCCGTATATATTGTATCATACCCC
>BFEA01000078.1:3238640-3255819 GCA_003427395.1 Chara braunii | reverse complement strand
AGAGAGAGAGAGAGAGAGAGAGAGAGAGAGAGAGAGAGAGAGAGAGAGAGAGAGAGAGGGATTTGTGACATTGAGACTTGGTGACATCGAGATTCAGACTTGACATATGAGCAATGACATTGTGGGCGAGCGTTTTGGGATCAGTAGCTGCTGTGCCACCTCTTCAACAGCAGCAAGCCACAATATCAACTCATATTGTGTCTTTGGCCAGTGTGTTAAGGCACTGGCCACGCACGCGCATGAGCAGCAGCTGCCCAGGTTCAAACCCGGGCAGCAGCAGCATCCCAGAGCTTGATAATATATATCCGGGAGCGGGGCGGGGCGGGGCAGCGGAGCAGCGTGGGCGCGTGGAGTGCACGCGCATGCGGCAGCCTTGGCCTTTACACCAATTTCCCGCTGCTGAGGGGGGGGAAGGGGGTGCGGGTTGGAGCGGGACCGTTCCCGCTCTGATACCAGTGTGCCGGACCCGCCGGGATGGCGGTCAGACAGGATGGACAAGAGGGGGTTCAGGAAGGAGGAAGTGGAGATGGAGCTGGAAGAGACAGCGCAGCTCCGACGCAGACTCAAAACACCGCACATACTCCAACAAGTGCAAAATGAAGAATGACGAGATACAGACTGCAGCTGGGGTATACCCCCAGCGGACTGACTGGACTGGACTGGCCTGGTACCGACAGTGGTACCGGGCAGGACTGGACTGGACAGAAACAGTACACGGCCTGTGGGGTCAGGCCACGGCCTGGTCCCACAGGCCGAAGTGGTAAATAGCTGAATAGGCCCTGGCTGTAGGCCAGGGCAGATGGAGGCCCTCTGCACTTGGTGACATCGAGATTCAGACTTGACATATGAGCAGTGGCATTGTGGGGGACTGTTTTGGGATCGGTATCGAAGACATTGGCTACCTCTCTCCTTCTCCCTCCCGCCCTCTTCGTCTCTCCTCCCTGCACCTCATCGATGAATGTCGGTGCCTGGTGCCTCCTCTCTGCGTGATAGCGCCTGGTCCCCCTTCACACCGTGTGATGAGGATGATGATTTTCAGTCCGTGTCAACACATTGATTGGGTCTGATTATTGGTATTTCAGTCCTCCGCTGTGCTATCCTTACTACAGCTGTGAGGGGTCCGTTCTGGGTTCTGGTCTGCACCATATTGCCATATTGGTAAGCAAGAATTGTTGAGCGGTGGGTGGTGCATCGAGCATGGAAAACAAGTGAAATCGCAGTGTAGTCGAGCCTTAAGGTACCTAGGTGTTCTTGTGGAAAAATCTTAGAACTTTTTCCAACCTAACATGAGGCCCATTACAAGTGCATGTTGCTGACTGCCACACAAATGTGACAGTTCACAGTTGACAAACAAAGTATCAGTTAAATCCAGTTGGGATGAAAAAACAGGGGATGTGCCGTCTGCTAAGGTGGGTTACACACAAGGGTTAAGCTGTATGAGGTGGCCGGACATCAGCTGACAACACTGGAGGCGTTTTTGGGAACTGCAGTCACTAGAGAACGGTGGACGCAGTTTGGTATCAAGTAACAGGACCTGCTGAGGGGTGCAAGGATTGACATCTGCACAGTGCATACAGAGATTGACCAACGTAATAAGGGAACCGACACAGCACATGAGCATGCACTTTTTTAAAGACATCTGAATCAAAAGAACTACGTTTAATTGATTCTTCAGAACATATTGACGATACAAACTTAAACATAGTACCATCTTAAGGCAGTCAAAGCAAAAAAGTTCAAGTGCGTGCGCGCGCGAGAGAGAGAGAGAGAGCGAGCGAGAGAGAGAGAGAGAGAGAGAGAGAGAGAGAGAGAGAGAGAGAGAGAGAGAGAGAGAGAGANAGAGAGAGAGAGAGAGAGAGAGAGAGAGAGAGAGAGAGAGAGAGAGAGAAGAGATAGCGTAGTAGGATAAGTGCGGAACTGAGCATTGAGCTTTCAACTTGATTCACGGACTGCAACAATAACGAAGAAAGATCGAGCGTTGCCTTGCCCAACGAATGAAATGAAGTATTGGCGTATTCAATCTCTTCAGGTGAGTCCCTGGAGCAATTCTCAAACAACAGACTAGCTAGAAGACACGATACATCATCTTGACGATGTGCAGACACTGTAGAGCTGCTGGGAAGCCCTACCTACCTACAACCTCAAGGAGGGCGGCAACAGCGTAACGATGGCTGTACATCTCCTCCTCCTCCATAGCTATCCCTCCCTATCTAGAGCCATAGACAAAACTCCACACCCACCTCTGCGCCTATCTATTTAAACCGCCGTCCCCGAGGACGTCTTGACAGAGTGGTTGTGATTCGCTGGATGCAGATCAGCCTGTCATCATTAGCACGTGCTCCAGTTGAGAAAGTAGATGAGCTTGAACTTCTTGTCCGTGGAATCCAGCGTCATGATGCCGTTGCGACCCGCCGGGCCGTCGACTCTCACCTCGGAGTTGATGTTGAGGTTCGGCAGGCTGTTGCACTGGCTCCACACGAGCAGGGCGAAGGCGTCGGTGTATTCGTAGTTGAGCTCCAGTGGGCCGTTGAGAGTGCGCTTGACGTAAGAGGTCCCCGTCTGTCCGGAGAAGTAGTAGCTGGTCTGATAGGTGCCCTCGACGCCGTTATCGAGCTTGCCGTAGCCGCGGCCAGTCACGCTTCCCAGCGACAGACTCCAGCGCTTGGGGTACTTCAACCCGAGCGACACCTGGCAGTTCCTCCTCCTGTTGGCCAGCCCTCCGTCCGTGGTGGCAATCATATCGCCGAAGATGAAAGTGACCGTCGAGTAGTCGTTGGACAAGACGTAGTTGGTGTTCTGCCAGTTGCAGCCGGAGCCCAGGTACGTGACCGATTCGATCGTCAGCTTCGGCGGCTTGGCGCTTGCAGGGACGGCCGCGCTCAGAAGTGAAACGACGACCACGGCCGCCATGGCGGCCACCACAGGAAAGAGTGATCGAGCCATCGCCGCTCTTCTCAGCTTCGCCCTCCTCCTCGGCCGGCTACTTCGTCCTTGGGCTGTCAAGCGTTCTTCTCTCGCGCAGCCTCTCGTGATGCCACAGTCGTTGGTGGACTTCGGTCTCTGGACTCTCTACTACCACGGTTCTCTGGGTCTAGGCAAGCGTTTGTGTTCGTCGAGAACCCCGCTCGTGGGCTCTTTATACACACAACGAAGGGCTGAAAATCAAGCAGAACACCAGTGGGCGATGATCCGCACGCCGTCAGCAGTTCCCCTCCCCTTACGTCGACTTCGTGAGCGAGCATCCACACGCCGAGGATATTGGCATCCAGATGACATGTAAGTGTAAAGTGCAAATCGAGCTCGAACTTACTCGACCGAATTTTGACAGTGTCTGCGGTCAGATTCATTCACCGAGATTGGACTATAGGTCTTTAGACGTAGGCCGTCAGCAATGGCATAAAGTACAGGCAGGGGATGCTGTTAACCGCACCTTCTTTGGTGTTTTTTCTTTTTCCTGTTTTCTTTTTCTTTGTTTTTGATTCATAAATTTAATTTTTTTTATTTTTCTTTTTGGGGGGTGGGGGATCTCTTGATTTATCTCTCTTGTAATGCAATAATGTATGGGCCTCGCTCCACCACTCTCCACAGGCACAAACGACAAAAAATATGGCGGTGTATCTGCCCATGTTCTAACGGAAGATTCGTTCCAATTTGTACATATTTTGGTGGAAGGTGGAGCGACGCCCCAGGTCATCCTTGCTCATGGTCCATGCGACAAAATATTCTCCTCGGTCCTTGGGGACATCCGTTAAAATTGGAACGATACATGGCCAAGTCCCACTACCAGCGTTGAGCTACCTTAACGCCTGAATCTGGACGTGTTTGTGGACAAGTGCGGTTCAGGAAACTCAACACCATTTCCACACATCTCCACACACGCGTCCAGATTCAGGCGTTCAGGTACTTCCCGTGCCCAAGGATGACACATATAAATGGAGAAATGGTCCAAATTTTTGAAAAAGAAAAAAAGAAATTAAAAAAGTCTTCTCTGTGTATCGTTTCAATTTTGAAGGATTTCCCTAAAAAAAAAAAAAAAAAAAAAAAAAAAAAAATTGAAGGATGTGCCGAGTCGCTAGCTTCCCATTCCTTCTCTCTTCTTTCGCTTATCTAGTGCAAAGATGGACACTTTTGTGCAGCTCGGCCCCACTGACGGCGATCCTACATTTCCAATCCCTGATCTTCCTAATAGTCTGTACTTTTATCACCCACAGGACCTCCTCCGTGCAAGCACGGATTCGAACCGGCGCCCTCAGCCTCAAGAGCTGAGTCTCTAAACCACTACAGCCATGACACGGTGTTCAAAAGTGGCTTCGTGCCGGTCGTGATATCCACCCCACCCCTGCATGGCTGTAGTGTCCTTCAACTCACACACACACACAAAACACCACACAAGGCAGCCGCCACACAGGCAGTAGTAGCACACTCCGCTCTCCTCCAAAACGACTGCTTATCCTACGGTTTTATCCACGGACCACCACATCCTGGTCATTTTCCAGGCTGGTTACCCGGTTGAAGTACAGTCTGTACTTTTATCAACCACAGGACCTCCTCCGTGCAAGCACGGATCCGAACCGGAGCCCTCAGCCTCAAGAGCTGAGTCTCTTAACCACTACAGCTATGACACGGTGTTCAAAAGTGGCTTCGTGTCGGTCCAAATATCCACCCCACCCCTGCATGGCTGTAGTGTCCTTCAACTCACACACACACACACAACACCGCAGAAGGCATCCGCCACACAGGCAGTAGTAGCACACTCCGCTCTCCTCCAGCACGACTGCTTATCCAACGGTTTTATCCATAGGCCACCACATCCTGGTTATTTTCCCGGCTGGTTACCCGGTTGAAGTACAGTCTTTACTTTTATCAGCCACAGGACCTCCTCCGTGCAAGCACGGATCCGAACCGGCGCCCTCATCCTTAAGAGTTGAGTCTCTTAATTACTACAGTTATGACACGGTGTTCAAAAGTGGCTTCGTGCAGGTCGTTATATCCACCCCACCCCTGCATGGCTGTATTGTCCTTCCACTCACACACACAAACAAAACACCACACAAGGCATCCGCCACACTGGCAGTAGTAGCACACTCCGCTCTCCTCCAGCACGACTCCTTATCCAACGGTTTTATCCACGGGCCACCACATCCTGGTCATTTTCCCGGCTGGTTACCAGGTTGAAGTACAGTCTGTAGTTTTATCAGCCAAAGAACCTCCTCCGTGCAAGCACAGATCCGAACCGGCGCCCTCAGCCTCAAGAGCTGAGTCTCTTAACCACTACAGCCATGACACGGTGTTAAAAAGTGGCTTCGTGCCAGTCGTAATATCCACCCCACCCCTGCATGGTTGTATTGTCCTTCCACTCACACACACAGACACAACACCACACAAGGCATCCGACACACAAGCAGTAGTAGCACACTCCGCTCTCCTCCATCACGACTGCTTATCCAACGGTTTTATCCACGGGCCACCACATCCTGGTCATTTTCCCGGCTGGTTACTCAGTTGAAGTACAGTCTGTACTTTTATCAGCCACAAGACCTCCGTGCAAGCACGGATCCGAACTGGCGCCCTCAACCTCAAGAGCTCAGTCTCTTAACCGCTACAGCCATGACACGGTTTTCAAAAGGGGCTTCGTGCCGGTTGTGATATCCACGCCACCCCTACATGGCTGTAGTGTCCTTCAACTCACACACACACACACAACACCACACAAGGCATCCGCCACACAGACATTAGTAGCACACTCCGCTATCCTCCAACATGACTGCTTATCCAACGGTTTTATCAACGGATTACCACATCTTGGTCATTTTCCAGGCTGATTACCCGGGTGAGGTACAGTCTGTATTTTTATCAGCCACAGGACCTCCTCCGTGCAAGCACGGATCCAAACCCGCGACCTCAGCCTCAAGAGTTGAGTCTCTTAACCACTACAACCTTGACAAAGTGTTCAAAAGTGGCTTGGTGCCGATCGTGATATCCACCCCACCCCTGCATTCATATAGTGTCCTTCAACTCACTAACACACACACAACACCACACAAGGCATCTGTCACACAGGCAGTACTAGCACACTGTGCTCTCCTCCAACACGACTGCTTATCCAACGGTTTTATCCACGGGCCACCACATCCTGCTCATTTTCCCGGCTGGTTACCCGCTTGAAGTACAGCCTGTACTTTTATTAGCCACAAGACCTCCTCCGTGCAAACACGGATCCAAACCGGCGCCCTCAGCCTCAAGAGCTGAGTCTGTTAACCACTACAGCCATGACACGGTATTCGAAAGTTGCTTCGTGCCGGTCGTGATATCCACCCCACCCCTGCATGGCTGTAGTGTCCTTCAACTCACACACACACACACACAACACCACACAAGGCATCCGCCACACATGCAGTAGTAGCACACTCCGCTCTCCTCTAGCACGACTGCTTATCCTACCGTTTTATCCGCGGGCCACCACATCCTGGTCATTTTCCCGGCTGGTTACCCGATTGAAGTACAGTCTGTACTTTTATCAGCCACAGGACCTCCTCAAGCACGGATCCGAACTGGCGACATCAGCCTCAAGAGCTGAGTCTCTTAACCATTACAGCCAGGACACTGTGTTCAAAAGTGACTTCATGCCGGTCGTGATATCCACCCCACCCCTACATGGCTGTAGTGTCCTTCAACTCACACACACACACACAACACCACACAGAGCATCTGCCACACAGGATGTAGTAGCACACTCCGCTCTCCTCCAGCACGACAGCTTATCCAACGGTTTTATCCACGGGCCACCACATCCTGGTCATTTTCCCGGCTGGTTACCCGGTTGAAGTACAGTCTGTACTCTTATCAGCCACAGGACCTCCTCCGTGGAAGCACGGATCCGAACCCGCGCACTCAGCCTCAGGAGCTGAGTCTCTTAACCACAACAGCCATGACACGATGCTTAAAAGTGGCTTCGTGCCGGTCGTGATATCCATCCCACCCCTGCATGGCTGTAGTGCCCTTCAACTCACATACACACACACAACACCAGCAAGGCATCCGCCACACAAACAGTAGTAGCATACTCCGCTCTCCTCCAACACGACTGCTTATCCAACGGTTTTATCCACGGGCCACCACATCCTAGTCATTTTTCCGGCTGGTTACCCGATTCAAGTACAGTCTGTACTTTTGTCAGCCACAGGACCTCCTCCATGCAAGCACGGATCCGAACTGACGCCCTCAGCCTCAAGAGTTGAGTCTCTTAACCACTACAGCCATGACACGGTGTTCAAAAGTGGTTTCGTGCCGGTCGTGATATCCACCCCACCCATGCATAGCTGGAGTATCCTTCAACTCACACACACACACACAACACCACACAAGGCATCCGCCACACAGGCGGTAGTAGCACACACCGCTCTCCTCCAGCACGACTGCTTATCCAAGAGTTTCATCCACGGGCCACCACATCCTGGTCATTTTCCAAGCTCGTTACCCGGTTGAAGTACAGTCTGTACTTTTATCAGCCACATGACCTTCTCCGTGCAAGCACGGATCCGAACCGGCGCCCTCAGCCTAAAGAGCTCAGTCTCTTAACCACTACTGCCATGACACGGTGTTCAAAAGTGGCTTCATGCCGGTCGTGATATCCACCCCACCCTTGCATGGCTGTAGTGTCCTTCAACTCACACACACAAATACAACACCACACAAGGCATCCGCCACACATGGAGTAGTAGCACACTCCGCTCTCCTCCAGCACGAGTGCTTATCCAACGGTTTTATCCACGCGCCACAACATCTTGGTCATTTTCCCCGCAGGATACCGAGTTAAAGTACAATCTGTACTTTTATCAGCCACAGGACCTCCTCCGTGCAAGCACGGATCCGAACCGACGCCCTCAGTCTCAAGAGTTGAGTCTCTTAACCACTACAGCCATGACACGGTGCTCAAAAGTGGTTTATGCCTGTCATGATATCCACCCCACCCCTATATGGCTGTAGTGTACTTCAACTCACACACACACACAACATCACACAAGGCATCTTCCGTGCAAGCACAGATCCGTGCAAGCACAGATCCGAACCGGCGCCCACAGCCTCAAGAGCTGAGTCCCTTAACCACTACAGCCATGGCACGGTGTTCAAAAGTGGCCTTGTGCCGGTCGTGATATCCACCCCACCCCTGCATGGCTGTATGTCCTTCAACTCACACACAGACACACAACACCACACAAGGCATCCGCCACACAGGCAGTAGTAGCACACTCCGCTCTCCTCCAACACGACTGCCTATCCAACGGTTTTATCCACGTGCCACTACATCCTAGTCATTCTCCCGGCTAGTTACCCGGTTGAAGTACAGTCTGTACATTTATCAGCCACAGGACCTCCTCTGTACAAGCACGGATCCGAACCGGCGCGTTCAGCCTCAAGAGCTGAGTCTTTTGACCACTACAGCCATGACACGGTGTTCCAAAGTGGCTTCGAGCCGGTCGTAATATCCACCCCACCCCTGCATGGTTGTAGTATCCTTTAACTCACACAGAGTCACACAACACAAACAAGGCATCCGCCTTACAGGCGGTAGTAGCACACACCGCTGTCCTCCAGCACGACGGCTTATCCAACAGTTTTATCCACGGGACATCGCATCCTCGTCATTTTCCAGGTTCGCTACCACGTTGAAGTACAGTCTGTACTTTTATCAGCCACAGGACCTCCTCCGTGCCAGCACGGATCTGAACCGACGCACTAAGCCTCAAGATCTGAGCCTCTTAACCACTACAGCCATGACACGTTGCTCAAAGTGGCTTCGTGCCGGTCGTGATATCCACACCACCCCTGCATGGCTGAAGTGTCCTTCAAGTCACACACACACACACAACACCAACAAGGCATCCGCCACACAAGCAGTAGTAGCATACTCCGCTCTCCTCCAACACGACTGCTTATCCAACAATTTTATCCACGGGCCACCACGTCCTGGTCATTTTTCCCGCTGGTTACCCGGTTGAAGTACAGTCTGTACTTTTATCATCCACAGGACCTCCTTCATGCAAGCACGGATCCGAACCGACGCCCTCAGCCTCAAGAGCTGAGTCTCTTAACCACTACAGCCATGACACGGTGTTCAAAAGTGGCTTCGTGTCGGTCGTGATATCCACCCCACCCATGCATAGCTGGAGTATCCTTCAACTCACACACACACACACAACACGACACAAGGCATCCGCCACACAGGCGGTAGTAGCACACACCGCTCTCCTCCAGCACGACTGCTTATCCAACAGTTTCATCCACGGGCCACCACATCCTGGTCATTTTCGAGGCTCGTTACCGGGTTGAAGTACAGTCAGTACTTTTACCAGCCACAGGACCTCCTCCGTGCAAGCACGGATCCGAACCGGCGCCCTTAGCCTCAAGAGTTGAGTCTCTTAACCACTACTGCCATGACACGGTGTTCAAAAGTAGCTTCATGCCGGTCGTGATATCCACCCCTCCCCTGCATGGCAATAGTGTCCTTCAACTCACATACACACACACAACACCACACAAAGCATCCGCCACACATGCAGTCGTAGCACACTCTGCTCTCCTCCAGCACGAGTGCTTATCCAACGGTTTTATCCACGGGCATCCACATCTTGGTCATTTTCCCCGCTCGTTACGCGGTTGAAGTACGATCTGTACTTTTATCAGCCAGAGGACCATCTCCGTGCAAGCACGGATCCGAACCGGCGCCCTTAGTCTCAAGAGCTGAGTCTCTTAACCACTACAGCCATGACACGGTGCTCAAAAGTGGTTTGTGCCGGTCGTGATATCCACCCCACCCCTATATGGCTGTAGTGTACTTCAACTCACACACACACACACAACACCACACAAGGCATCCGCCACACAGGCAGTAGTAGCACACTCCGCTCTCCTCCACCACGACTGCTTATCCAACGGTTTTATCCACGGGCCACGACATCCTGGTGATTTTCCCGGCTGGTTACTTGGCTGAAGTACAGTCTGTACTATTATCATTCACAGGACCTCCTCCGTGCAAGCACAGATCCGAACCGGCGCCCTCAGCCTCAAGAGCTGTGTCCCTTAACCACTACGGCCATGGCACGGTGTTCAAAAGTGGCTTTGTGTCAGTCGTGATATCCACCCCACCCATGCATGGCTGTATGTCTTTCAACTTCTACACATACACACAACACCACCCAAGGCATCTGCCACACAGGCAGTAATAGCACACTCCGCTCTCCTCCAACACGACTGCCTATCCAACAGTTTTATCCACGTGCCACCACATCCTGGTCATTTTCCCGGCTAATTACTGGTTGAAGTACAGTCTGTACTTTTATCAGCCAGAGGACGTCCTCCGTACAAGCACGGATCTGAACCGGCGTGTTCAGCCTCAAGAGCTGAGTCTCTTAACCACTACAGCCATGACACGGTATTCAAAAGTGGTTTCGTGTCGGTCGTAATATCCACCCCACCCCTCCATGGTTGTAGTATCCTTCAACTCACACACAGTCACACAACACCACACAAGGCATCCGCCATACAGGCGGTAGTAGCACACACCGCTCTCCTCAAGCACGACTGCTTATCCAACAGTTTTATCCACGGGACACCACATCCTGGTCATTTTCCTGGTTGGTTACCTGGTTGAAGTACAGTCTGTACTTTTATCAGCCACAGGACCTCCTCCGCGCCAGCACGGATCCGAACCGGCGCACTCAGCCTCAAGAGCTGAGTCTCTTAACCACTATTGCCATGACACGGTGCTCAAAAGTGGCTTCGTGCCGGTTGTTTTATCCACCTTACCCCTGCATGGCTGTAGTGTCCTTCAACTCACACACACACAAACAACACCACACAAGGCATCCGCCACACAGGCAGTAGTAGCACACTCCGCTCTCCTCCCGCAAGAATGCTTATCCAACGGTTTTATCCACGGGACAACACATCGTGGTCATTTTCTCAGCTGGATACCTGGTTGAAGTACAGTGTGTACTTTTATCAGCCACAGGACCTCCTCCGTGCGAGCACGGATCCGAACCGGCGCACGCAGCCTCAAAAGTTGAGTCTCTGAACAACTACAGCCATGACACGGTGCTCAAAAGTGGTTTTGTGCCGGTCGTGATATCCACCTCACCCCTGCATGGCTGTAGTGTCCCTTAACTCACACACACACACACAACATCACACAAGGCATCCGCCACAGAGGCAGTAGTAGCACACTCCGCTCTCCTCCAGCACGACTGCTTATCCAATGGTTTTATCCACGGGCCACCACACCCTGGTCATTTTCCCGGCTGGTTACCCGATTAAAGTACAGTCTGTACTTTTATCAGCCACAAAACCTCCTCCGTGCAAGCACGGATCCGAACTGGCGCCCTCAGCCTTAAGAATTGAGTCTCTTAACCATTACAGCCATGACACGGTGTTCAAAAGTGGCTTCGTGCCGGTCGTGATATCCACCCCACCCCTACATGGCTGTAGTGGCCTTCAACTCACACACACACACACAACACCACACAAGGCATTCGCCACACAGGTAGTAGTCGCACACTCCTCTCTCCTCCAACACGACTGCTTATCAGACGGTTTTATCCACGGGCCACCACATCCTGGTCATTTTCCCGGCTGGTTACCCGGTTGAAGCACAGTCTGTACTTTTATCAGCCACAGGACCTGTTCCGTGCAAGCACGGATCCGGACCGGCGCCCTCAGCCTCAAGAGCTGAGTCTCTTAACCACTACAGCCATGACACGGTGTTCAAAAGTAGCTTCGTGTCGGTCGTGATATCCACCCCACCCCTTCATGGTTGTAGTGTCCTTCAACTCACACATACACACACAACACCACACAAGGCATCCGACACACATGCAGAAGTAGCACACTCCGCTCTCCTCCAGCAGGACTGCTTATCCAACGGTTTTATCCACGGGACACCAGATCCTGGTCATTCTCCGGCTGGTTACTTGGTTGAAGTACAGTCTGTACTTTTATCAGCCACAGGACCTCTTTCGTGCAAGCACGGATCCGAACCGGCGCCTTCAGCCTTAAGAGCTGAGTCTCTTAACCACTACAACCATTACACCGTGTTCAAAGGTGGCTTCGTGCCGGTCGTGATATCCAACCCACCCTTGCATGGGTGTAGTATCCTTCAACTCACACACACACACACAACACCACACAAGGCATCCATCACACATGCAGTAGTAGCATACTCCGCTCTCCTTCAGCACGACTGCTTATCCAACGGTTTTATCCACAGGACACCACATCCTGGTCATTTTCCCGGCTGGTTACCCGGTTGAAGTGCAGTCTGTACTCGTATCAGCCACAAGATCTCCTCCGTGCAAGCACGGATCCGAACTGGCGCCCTTAGCCTCAAGAGTTGAGTCTCTTAACCACTACAGCCATGACACAGTGCTCAAAAGTGGCTCTGTGTCGGTCGTGATATCCACCCAACCCTTGCATGGCTGAAGTGTCCTTCAACTCACACACACACACACACAATACCACACAAGGCATCCGCCACACAGACAGTAGTAGCACACTCCGCTCTCCTCCAGCACGACTGCTTATCCAATGGTTTTATCCACAGGCCACCACATCCTGGTGATTTTCCCGGCTGTTTGCCCGGTTGAAGTACGGTCTGTACTTTTATTCGCCACAGGAGCTCCTCCGTGCAAGCACGGATCCGAACCGGCGCACTGAGCCTCAAGAGCTGAGTCTCTTAACCACTACAGCCATGACTTGGTATTCAAAAGTGGCTTCAAGTCGGTCGTTATATCTACCCCACCCCTGCATGGCTGTAGTGTCCTTCAACTCACACACACACACACAACACCACACAAGGCATCCGCCACACAGGCAGTAGTAACACACTCGCTCTCCTCCAACACGACTGCTTATCCAACGGTTTTATCCACGGGCCACCACATCCTGGTCATTTTCCCGGCTGTTTGTACTTTTATCAGCCACAGGACCTCCTCCGTGCAAGCACGGATCCGAACCGGCGCCCTCAGCCTCAAGAGCTGAGTCTCTTAACCACTAAAGTCATGACACGGTGTTCAAAAGTGGTTTCGTGCCGGTCGTGATATCCACCTCACCCCTGCATGGCTGTAGTATCCTTCAACTCACACACACACACACAACACCACACAAGGCATCCGCCACACAGGCAGTAGTAGCACACTCGGCTCTCCTCCAACACGACTGCTTATCCAACGGTTTTATCCACGGGCTACCACATCCTGGTCATTTTCCCGGCTGGTTACCCGGTTGAAGTATAGTCTATACTTGTATCAGCCACAGGACCTCCTCCGTGCTCGAACCGGCGCCCTCAGCCTCAAGAGCTGAGTCTCTTAACCACTACAGACATGACACGGTGTGCAAAAGTGGATTCCTCCCTAATAATCTACGGTCAGAGAAAATCCTCCGCATGTAGTTAGTAGGTACCCCTCGGCCTTGCTCTCTCACTGCCTGCGCTCAGTTCTTTCCATCTTTATGAACACACGGCACTCACAGAGATACGGCTGCGATCACACAGCCAGGTCACCAAGTTCTATGGGCCTGGCTTCAATACTCGCCAAATGTGCAACAAACATGAGAATGAATCTTGTGCTAGAACACGGAAAGATCCACCGCCATATGTTCTTCTATTCTTTTGTGCATCTGGTGAGCAGTAGAGCGAGGCCATAGGTCGCACGTTGACATTCAAAGTTCGGAGTTGAAGTTCAAATGAGGACGTGTTTTTTTTTTTCTTTTTTTCTTTTTTGTACGGTTTTGAATGAGTATGCCCTGCATACTGATGAAGAGAACAGGGATTCGAATCCGAACCCCAAAATACGGAAAGAGCAAGGGAAGGAGAAGATATCAACGCTGATACTTCTGCCAGCACATGCGCTCAAAAAAAAAAAAAAAAAAAAAAAAACGCCACCCTGGCTTGAGCCTCAGGGATAACTCCACGTGGACCGGCACACGAATAAGGTCGGCTTAATTTCAGGTCACTATCTAGGAGGCTACCAGAGTGGCCCGGGGTCACTTGCCCGGCCGGGCCAAAAACATTAAAAAAAATAAAAATAAAAATAATTTTTTTTTTTGAATTCGGTGAAGAATTTCGATGTGACCCTGAGGCGAAAGTCGTTCAGTTTTTTTGTCTTCATAACATAGTTTTTTTTGTAGATTTTTTGGATTTTTTTTTTTGTTTTTCTTTTTGCTGGGACCTTCCCTGGTCCTTGCACGTGCTGGCCACCCGGGACCCGGGCGGCCCGGCTGGTAGCCTGGGTCACTATCAATTTCAGGTCACTATCAGGCCGCTTGATAGCACGGACAGGACGATGGGCCTCGCTCCACTACACAACACTCTACATGCATCTGGACATTTTTCAGGACGCCATACACTCGAAAGTGTTGGACCGGTCCGAATGCACCTGGTCCAGAAAGCGCACAAATGTACTGGAGGGAAGCCCCAAGAAAGGGTTACGTCATGCGGTCACAGTCACACCACCTGTACCTTAAATGTATCTGACGGCATTCATGGACCGTCATGGGTGTATCTGACCGCAATGATGTCCACAAAAGTTTAAAAAGTTAACTTCTACAGTCTTCCCCCGAATACAACGTACGGTGATTATAGCTGAATTTAAACGGAAAGATAGACCAAATTCAGCTATAATGACCGTTCGTTGTATTTGGGGGAAGACTGTAGTCAGACTACGCGCCTACGTGCGGCGTACAATCATTTCATTACAGCCCAATGGATGGAGTGAGTAAATTGTTATCGCCGGGGTGGGTACTCTCTCCTGAGGGCCTCGCCCCACCACTCACCAAATGTGCAAAATGAGAACGAATCTTCCTCAAGATCATGGAAAGATTCAACGCCATATTTGCTCTTTTTTCCAACGTTCCCAACTCGATCATGGAAACAAAATGGGACACCTACGAACTGCTTAAATGCAGATCTGAGTTCGAATTCCATGGCAATCTGATGGGCGTGATTTTTTTTTTTTTTTTTTTTTTTTTTTTGGGATGGGCGTGAATTCCAAGAGTGCTGCTCCGCCAAGATACCATGCGTTGCGTGAATTCCAACAGTACTGTCCCGCCAAGATACCATGGGTTGCGTGTACCTGTTCCCCGTTGAGGAGAAGACAGCCCTGTTAAAGAAGAAAAAAAAAAAAAAGGCTTTGCGTGGGTTACACGCGTTGGGCCTCCCCGCTGTTCCTCTCGGTCGTTCCCGCACACGCCAAGTGTGTGAGAAAGCTCAAAAAGGAAAAAAAGCGAAGCCTCTTTTTTTTTTTTTTTTTTTTTTTTCCCTTGTCTCAATTTCGCATCTCACTACCTACCGACCTCTACTCCTATGCATGGCCCCTGCGCAAGGATGCCTTCCATAAATTGAGAAACCTTTTTCAAACTAAAGATACAGACGTGGAGAGCGGAGAAGGTTGGCTGCCCTGAATACTACAGTCTTCCCCCCAATACAACGTACCGTCATTATAGCTGAATTTAGACTGAAAGATACACCAAATTCAGCTATAATGACGGTACGTTGTATTCGGGCGAAGACTGTAGACAGTGAAACGCCAGACAAACCACACACCGACAGCGGTGCAGTGAGTCACAGTGACAAGCTACATCGAGAAACGGCCTTCGGAGGAGCATGCGTGAAAATTGGAACGATACCGAGAGAAGATTTAATTAATCAATTATCATGGCCCCTGTGCCGCTCCGACGGTGACGTGACGGGGGAAAGCATGGTATTTGTAAATGGGATGTCGATGGTGACGAGGAGTTAATATCACGTAGTCGTCAGTGAGGAGGAGTTATCGCGTAGGTCCTTCTCGATGAACGAATGCACTTCGCCGAGTCACTGTTAACACCCACTGTTTACGTGTTTCAGTTATTTATTTATTTGTATTGGAGATGACGTCGCGCGTTGCGCTACTGGGTCGTACATGGTGTTCTTGCTGGCTCATGCATGCTTGTCCTATCATGCGGAGTGATGCTGACGACTGCGTGAGCGGTACATGTCGTTCCTTCCTTCCTCTCCTGCGCAAGGATTACACGCATAAATCGCGAAATGGTCCTTTTTTTTTTCTAGAGAAAAAAAAGGAGAACCGGAAAAAAAAAAAAAATGAAAATCGAGAAACCGCCAGCGCCGCAGCGCGCGTACAAGTTTGTTGCTTCCTTGCTTCCCTGCGCAAGGATTACGCGCATAAATCCATAAATCCCTGTTTCTCTTTTTTTAAGGAAAAGAGAGAAGAACCCAAAAAATCAAAAGTCGAGAAACGGCGAGCGCGCACGTGAGCGATCATCTCCGTCCACGTCAGTCACATTTGCATGTGAGTCAGCCTGCACCATTTCGCACTACTGCGTTCGCCGCCATGCTGCTGACTTTCCCTTTCAGCCCGCCTCTTAGGTCTGACGCTATTCTGCCAACTGACGTCAGATTAGCTCAAGATCCATGCACCGCGCCAGACCGAGTATCCGGCGGCGGGTGAGTGGGAAAGTGAAGTGTGCAAAAAAAAAAAAAAAAAAAAAAAAAAAGAAAGTGAAGTGTGATGACCGTTTCTTATATCATGGTGGTGTTATCATGTGGGACTTGTCATCCGGGTTCTTTTTTTTTTATCCTTTTGGCATCCTAGTTGGCTGGTTCCCATTGTTCTGCCAATTGATGGAGCTGGGCGGAGCTGTTAGGTTGGAATCGTCATCTGGGATTGTCTGTCTTTTATATTTTTTGCCGTTGGTGGTGTCCCAGTATTTCAGTTTAGACCAGCCAAGCATGCGTTGAAATCATGAAGGGGTGTCCATGCTGGCGAGCACGAATGGTTTGTTATGTGGGATTGCTTTTTTTGTAGGCAAGGGTGTTGATTGATATCCTGGTTGGTCATTGTTGTCAGCTAGGATCTGTTATGTTTGTTTCCCCCTGTTTTGTTACTTTTTTTTTTTTTTTTTTTTTTTTTTTGGACCATTTCTCGATTTATGCGTGTCATCCGGGTTTGGTTACATTTGGCTGTTCCCTTCCTATTTCTTTGCCTCTTTGCCTTTTGGCTGTGTGCAAGTGGTGGGTCGATATGACACACGGGGGTGGGGGTAGCCGCCGGTCAACCACATCCACGTGGGCGGCTCCAACTGAAAGAGAGAAAAATGAATTGATATCTTTTTTTTTTTTTTTTTTTTTTTGTAT
>BFEA01000078.1:3221401-3238330 GCA_003427395.1 Chara braunii | reverse complement strand
AGGGTTGTAAGTGTAAAAGTGGAAGGATACTACAGGTGGAAGCTCCACTTATCTGTGTCATCTTTGCTCAGGGACTGTTGGCTTGTGCTCCACTGTTCCCTTTTCGGAGAATTCCCCTTCTTAGGGGTGCACCCCACTGCTCGGCGGCTGGAAAAAGTGGTTGGCAATAAAAAAAGGTGGAACGAGTTTGGAAAGACTTTGGCGGGTTTCCGTGGGACCCCTCCGCCGAAGTCTTTCCAAGGCTCTGGAAACAGCAAAACATACCCCAAAAGGAAAAGTCAGAGGGTTTCCCCCAAAAGGAAAGTTGGGATCAGAGGGTTCCCCCCAAAAGGAAAGTTGGGATCCGTTGGGATCCGATGGGGTTGCGGTGCATGATCTTCCTCTGTCGTTGGACACGGACACGTCTGCGTGCAGATGTGTGTGGCAGTGTGGAATGTGTGGAGTCGAATAGGTGGCAGGGTAGTTCATTCACCTATCCCCGGGATAGTTGAGACTTCTGGTATTTGAATTCCAATCACAAAAAAAAATAAAAAAATCCGGGGGCCTCATCAGAGCTTGTCCCTGTCCGCCGTCGGGACCAGAGACAGGGACGACCAGAAATAGGGACAAAGAACTTGGGATCTTTGTCTTCGGCGATGTCGTGTGCGGGTCTGTCTGTGTGTGCGTGCCCCCCCCCCCCGCCATCCCTGCAGTGGAACGCAGAAACCATGGATGCGGAGTATGCAGTCGGTTCGGGGGAGGATTGGGAGGATATGCTGTTCTTTCTCATTCTGACCGTGATGCAGTGGGTGAACAGGGACAATGCGGCGGCCATGGCTGTCCTCGAAGTTGTCGCTGTGAGGCCGTTCTTGTTCCGTGATGTGTCTGGGGTGCTGACGATGCTGGCAGGGGGGGCGATCCACGGCGTGGATTTGATGTGTTTGACGGAGTTGGAAGACACATGACTGTTCGAATACAGGGATATGGGTGGTGGAGCGAGGTGGAGGTGTTTGGAAGGACTTGCAGCGAACGGGGCTGATGTGTTTGACGGAGTTGGAAGACACATGACTGTTCGAATACAGGGATATGGGTGGTGGAGCGAGGTGGAGGTGTTTGGAGGGACTTGCAGCGAACGGGGCTGGAACACGACAAGGTCTTCAGGCGGTTTTGCAGACTTCCACGCTGCCAAAATTGATGACCCCGACCACAGGCCCCACACCCTGTGCCTTTAATGCTCGTCAGCGAGCCACACAAGGGCCCACATAGAAACCGTGCGACAGGACTGTGCATGTCCGCGGGGGCTTGCCAGGCCATAAAATGGTCCGCCGTGACGTCAGCCAGACCACACCCACTTGGCCTCTTCTTTCCAAAAGAGAACATGCCCCCCCCTCCTAGTCTGTTGGCAGGCCTTCCTGGAAAGGTCATGGAAGGATGACCTGGTCGGTTTCCAGGCCACCAACCATGTAGAAGCGCTTCTGACACCTTTCCCGCTACATCCTTACAAGGTAGATGGGGTCTGAAAAACCTTTCCAGTGTGGGTTTCCATGCGGGTTTCCAGATGAGTGGAGTCCGAAAAACAACTGCCTGGATTTTCTTTTTCCCAGGCCGCCAAGCAGTGGGGTCCACCCCGGCAGAGCCGTAATAATTTGAAGGGCTCCACCCACCGGGTCTTTGGGGTCTCATATGCAAAAAGCACCCTGCAGAAGGCACAGATAGTGCTATTTCATTTCAGTGGGGGCCGAATTGCGTCCAGATGAATTGAGCCGTTCTTTTTCTGGAATTCTCGGGACAAGATACCAGTCTGGCCCACTTCCAATTTAAGAACCCGTTCCTGCTCTGAAAGTAGCAGAACAACTAGTTTCAGCAAATCCAGGTGCTACTTCGGAAAGTGAAAAGAAGTTGAGACGCAGGTGGGGCCCGCCATTCTTTTTAAAAAGAAGGGGAATTTTCCGGAAACCGGACAGTCCTTGTCCTTGCTTCACAGTATCTTTCCAGGTTTAGCTGGGGGATAATTGGTCGAAAGCGCCCACGCCTAAACCTTCTCGGTTTGGGCACCCAAAACCCAAAACTCGGCTACTTGTTACCACCGGCCCAGTGTTTTCCATGTGGGCCATTGTGGGGTACTACAGGCCCACGTGTCCGTCCAAGAACCCTTCCGGATCATGAATCAGGCGTTGGGGTACTACAGGCCCACGCGTCGCTCCAAGGGCCCTACCGGATCATGAATCTGGCACATACACAGCTGAACGGCCGAACTTTGGGCGCCCAAAACCGAAAAGGTTCTGACATAGGCTCTTTCTACCAATTATCCCTTTAACTGGGGCCATGCCCCACCTGTCGAGGTTTAGTTCTGGTTTCCAGTATGCATGGGTCCCTGCCATCCGATCTAGAAATTCCATGGCCACAGTGTGACCGCGTCGAAAAATACATAAACTAATTGCCCGCTAGTGGGATAATAGGTATGCATTTATTATTATTTTTATTTTTATTTGTTTATGCATTTTTTATTTTTAAAGGGCGATGGCCTTGAGGTATTATCATCGGACTAACCAGCCTAGGTAAATTCAATCTTGTGTCTAATCTGACATTGGGTGGCCTTTTCGGCCCAGGGTGGCCTTGATTGCCTTCAGGGAACCCCCAATGGCGGACACCGGCCAGCCGGGCCAGGGGACAGCCGGTAGCAGAGAGACGGAGCATCATCTGAGTGGCCAGTCGCTGTGCCTCCCTGAGTACCCCTTCCCCTATGAACATCAGCAGAGACTGCTTTTTAATGCCAATTGGGGGGACCAACGGGCTATCTCTACGTAGCAGGCGCCAAGCATGCCAAGGAAGGTACATGAGGCCATGATGAGGCCAATGGGGATTGAACCCAAGACCTCCTGAATGCCACTTGCGTGCCTCACCAACTGACCTAGGTCGTACAGCATCAGCTACTTTTCGTTTATTCTTTTCCAGTCTGCTGTCCGCAGACTCCGCACCATTTTTTTGCTTCGTTCTTCTTTTCTTTTGCAACCTTCCGCAGCTTCCTCTTCCCATTTGTTGTCCACCAACACTGCACCTTTTCTACGATTTCAGCTTCCACAAATAAATGGTAAGGTTACATGTCGCCCGTCGGTCCCCCCAATTGGCATTAAAAGGCATTGTCTGCTGATGTTCATAAGGGGAGGGGTACTCAGGGAGGCACAGCGACTGGTCACTCAGATGATGCTCAGTCCCTCTGCTACCAGCTGTCCCCTGGCCGGTGTCCCCCATTGGGGGTGCCCTGAAGGCAATCAAGGCCACCCTATGTGAGATAAGACACAATATTGAATTTACTTGGGCTGGTTATTCCGATGATAATACCTCAAGGCCATCGCCCTTTGCACAATACATGTGGCCGCCAACCGCCGGGACCGTCACGATCCATATGCTCCACCGGACCTCTCAATCACTTGGAGCGATTGGCCGTGTGTGTACAAAGGGCCTCGTTGGACACCACTTGAAATGGAAGGATTCTTAGAAAATCATCGTTCAACAACACCCTAATCACTACGAAAACGAACTCCGGAATGTTTCCACATTTCGGGCTTCTAGGGTCCGCCCTTAAAAATAAGGGCGGCCCCGGCAAAACGACGGAAATCTCGAGGGAGCTGTCTGAGGTGACTTGAAATGTGAGGGTGGGACCCTATGGAGCTCGTTATTCATGGAGTCGCGTCATTCACGGCCCAGGCAAAATAGACCTTCTGACACCCCACCCTCCTCCCTTGAGATGTAAGGGCGGGTAAGTGTAGGGTCTTCCTCACGGGTTGTGGAACGAAAAACAAAGTTAGGGTAAATTAATCACCCTCGGTCGGTATGAATCTCAATCTCAGGAGAATGAAGGGTCCAGGCTCACTGGTGTTTTACCAAGGTGCCATGAGACACAATCTGCTTAAACAAATAGGGCCCAGTCCCTACTCTCGACCGGACAGTGGTATAAATCACAGTCGACCTCTTCACTTGAAGGGTGCGACTTCTTCGTCAATCACAGCAATGCAGGCTTCTTCATCAAATACAGCAATGCAAGTGGAATCAATTCGTCCAAATGGATTTCAGACACAAATGCAGAACAATGGAGGTAACATAATGCAAGAGGAGTTCCCCCCGTTGCCTGCTGTAAACCAGAACAGTCAAACGGTCAATAATGAAGAAAGAATCAAAGAACAGAGAGAAACAGAGAGTAGAGAGCAGGATCAGGAAATGGAAGAGTGTGAAGAAGAGGAGTAGTGTGACGAAGGAGTATTGACAGAGGAAGAATGCCTGACAGAAAGAAAAACGAATGCACAAGCAAAAAAACCAATTGGAGAGAAAATATCCTGGGCAAAAAGAGTAAGAGATTTCCTGCAAAATAGGACTCTCAATATAAAAAGGAATTCAGTGAATGTCCCCGGAGTACAGGCAGAAGAACTGAAGGTGTTGCTGAGGAACCTTTCCTCAACTAGGGCCTACTTTCTCACACTCTTTCTCCTGCCGTTGGAACAGAAGGCGGTTGATCAGGGAGGAAGAAAAACGTTGGTCAGATCCTATCCACTGGAAAAGATTGCTCAGAGAGATGAAATATATGTTAAACATGCGACCAATTGGATTTTTTTTGAAAAATAAGTATGCAGATCTACTAAAGAAAAAATCAGATGGATTTGTAAGAGATTAGAGAGCATGAAGGACAGCCAGGAGGCAGTGCAGGAGTTATTTCTCATACAACCAATCTCCCCCACTGTTTTCACTGTTCTAAGTCTCTTTGAGCAAGACAAACAAAGGATGGATAAGTGGAAAAGGATGCAATGGGAACGGACATAAGTGAGAGTTTATCCTTGGCTTCCAAAGAGGGTGGGTCCAGAGGAACGTCGAGACCAATTAATGAAAGACTTTTCTTGGGTTGAGCTCAGACACATCCCAATTGAAATACAAGCGGCCTTTATCCACGATTTTGGTCAGCAGTATAAGATCGTAGATTTTATCGATCCACTGCCTACCTATGTTGCGAAAAGGGATGACTATGTAATGATGGTCATTGATCTCCCAAAAGATCAACCCTTTTCATTGGATGACATCATCCCCTTCAAAATGGGGGGAAGGATGTACCAGATCCACACGGCCCACAAGTTCAGACTGTGGTGCTTCAAATGCAGAGCATACGGTCACCTTTCCACTGAGTCAGCCTGTCTGCAGCATCCTCAACACACTACCAACAGGGAAGGTAGGCTGAAGAGAGATCCCCACAGGTTGAATCGCTGGTTACCAGCCCTCGCAGGCTATGAGGGATGGGTATATTTGGATGACCTTGCGCAGAATGGACAACCTCGTGGTTGGACATGGGAGGGAAGAGGTGACCCTCGACGCTCCTCTCGACCGCCAGCAGAATGGGTCCCGCAAAATACTACACCGGTTCCAAGAACGAACAAAGAGTATTTAAATTCAAAAATGAAAGGTAACCAAAGCGCAGTGGCCAGTTCTTCAGGAACAGCACTACGCAGTGATCCCCCCTGCCCTCAAGGATCAAGCAGTTTGAAGAGTATAACGAATAATGAGGAGCAGGGGGACAAGGAGTGTCAAGCAACACAGGCTCAAGTAACAGCAAAAGCAGGAAACAGACCTTCTGGTAATAATAGTAAGGATGCACAATACGGGCAAAATGGTAATAAAGTATGGACAAAAAACAGCGGTCATCAGGGGGGACAAAATTTCCCCCAGCAATCCAGACATCTAGGCCCGCAGGCATCAGCCTACTTCCCAATAGCTAATAATCGAGTGGGGGCAATGGAATACAGACCGGTTAATTCAGGGAAAAAGCAGGGGGAGAATTCTCACGCTCCCACATCACTCTCAACCAAACAAGGAAATGGAAAAAAATACCAAAATATCACGGTACAACAAACGACTGTAACAATAGACCCTACCCCAATGAAAGTTGATGTGCTGAAAGAAGCTTTTGGATCTGAACCAATGGAAGTGGATCCATTACCGGGGGGCTCTCCCACGCCTCATATCGATGTAGAGGAGGATCCGAAGGGGAAAGAGCTGGGAAAGAAGGTCGATTTGACAGTGATTGCAGATTGGTTATTAAGTAATTTGAAAATAAAATATGGGGACTAGACTGATGAATTTCTGGATGATTCCTACAAGGATTTAGTACCTCTACTAGAAACAAGTGAGAGTCTGAGGGCTGTTTTGGAACAAGGACCCCCTGAGGGTGTCAGTTGGCAGCAGGTTCTTTACCGTCTTCTTGCTGTGGTAATGATCAGGTTTCAACCAAAGTCTCATCAACAACACAAGCCAATTGAATTTGTCCAAGATCGTAATGAAAAGGAGGGAGAAATGGTCGAATATGGAATAACAGATATTACCACTATGGGTAATCAGCAGACACAAGATTAGGAAGGGGAGCAGATTGACACAGGTCAAACGGACCAAGCTCTGAATAATAGTACTATTAATAAAGGAAAACTGAAAACGACTATTTCAGACTTGGTACATAAACTGCTTCCCTCCTCGATGCAAAGAGTTGGAGGACTGTCAACAGGGCAAACTTTGACTTTAAGAACAGGGTTAAATGTACAACTGCAGGAAGTTGTTTCTCCTATCACGGGGGGGAAAAAAATTCAGCAGCTCCCTCATCAAGAGGAGCAGTCACGGAGATCATCCCTCATTGAATGAGATCATTCTCCAAATGATGCGGAAAATCAGCAAAGACTACATATACAACAAGGGAAGGACGTATCTACGAAGGACCTTCTATTGGGTACTAATATGCTGACTGCAGGAAAAGAGTGCAACAGAAAACAACGGCAGTCCAACTTGAACAATAGACAAAGTCCAGACTCAAGAGGGGGAGGACCCTACTCAAACCAATCACAAAGACAAGGCAGACTCCTGCATGCAGTCCTCCCTCCCAGACAACGAGGGGGTATGTAGACAGCTCAAGGACAAAGACTTCTTGAAAGAACAGGAATCTGCCACAACAACAGGAGAAGAGGAAGCAATACATTGTCAATTGCAGAAAACACAGACAACGGAGAAAAATCAGATCGAAGAGGTGAAAGAAAGAAATGAATTACAAAAAGAGAATCTGAATTCTCAAAAAACTGGTCAGCAAAAGTCTCCCCTCCCCCCGTTAACCACTCCATCAGGAGGAGCTTTGGTCAACAAAAGACAGAAATTAGGACAACTATAAATAAGAGGATACGCAGAACAGACACTATCCCGACCAGACACTCTAATACTACCAGTGACGAAAAAAGAAGGGCAATGGGAAGTAGGACTATCGGAACCACGAAGATCGATACACGGGGAGGTTACAATGTTGGGTACGATAACAGGTATCCTAGGTGGAAGGTTGATAGAAGAGGCCAGATTCAAGACCGAAATATCAAAATTCATTCTTTCACATTTTCCAACAGGGAGAGTCTCCGTAATGATTTCGAATGACGAATCTCAAAGATTGGCTTTGAGGGATGTATACCTTAAGTTTGACCATGCCCGTACAGTTAGTCTGCGCAAGTTTACACAAGCTTCTCTAACTGAGCTTCAACAATTAAAGATCAAGGAAGGAAGCTTCTGGACAAAGACAGATGTTTCGGTCCTACTGATCCGTCTAATCCTTCATGGCCTGCTATCAGAGGGGGGTATACTAGACTCTGACAGATGGCTGGATTTATAAACTGAGTTTCGGAAAAGGTGAGTTTAAATATTAAATTACAGTGATGGGATAAATCAATGTATTTAATGCACTATATAACAAGGATAAAGAATGGAAACTGCTCAAGAGAGAAGCAGACATTGATCTTCGCTCACTCAATGTAAATGGGCTAGCATCAGCCAAGCAAACAAAGAGACAAGCAATCTTTGATCAATTGAAAAGGGTTGAAGGGAGAGACTGGCCTGATGCAGTCTGCATCCAAGAAACTCACCTGATGGATAATGTTGAACATAACCACATACACAAACAAATTTGGCCCCATAGAGCCTTCAGAGCACGTGCCAAAAAGCCAAGCAGTGCAGGGGTGGCTATCTGGATACCTCCTCACTCTAGGATACAGCCAGTATAATGGGCAGAGGACAAGAAAGAAGGAAGATGGGTTTTTGTGACCGTCATGTTGGAACTGGAAATAGTAACAATACTATGTGTGTATGGTCCAAACGAAGCAGGGGAAACGAGACAATTTTTTGAGATCATTAAAGGGATCCTTCCAGTTGGTATTCCAGTTATTGTGGCGGGAGATTTTAATGCTGCCCCCGATCGCCATCTTGATCGTTGGCATATCCCCTCCCCATCTCCCTCATACATAGAGCTGGATAAACAAATTATAAAAGTGTTAAGTCAATCTCTGAATCTTTTTTATTCATATAGGCGTTTACACCCGGCCAAACGCAAATATACATGCTTTAGGAAAAACCAAACATTGAAAGCAACGAAATCACGTATAGATTTCATCTTATTATCGGAAGAGTTGGAAGCAGAGATCTTTCCATGCAGTATTTTTCTAGGCCTCGACCACGCCATGTGTGTGGCGATATTATCTTAAAAAAAAAAGAAACGATCAAGGTAGATGTTTCTTCAAGGTAAACACGTCGTTATTAAACTTGGATCGGTTTAAAAGCTATTTAAAGAATGTCTGGTCTTTTTGGAGGGAACAAAAAAAGTTGATTAATGATGACATAAGATGGTTCAACAACGACCTTTTTTTTTTTGGCCGTAAATGCAATGAATATTCCAGATTATTAGCTGCTCAACGACATTTTGAGGAAATAAACCTCCAAACACAACTTCAACAGTTACAACAACAGGAAGAAGTCTCAACAGACGATTCAGAACTAGAGTCAATTGCAAAGGAAATTAATAACATTGAGCTCAAACTTTTATCATTTTCATAACATCGATGACAAGGACTCAGAATTAGAGGGAAGTTGAAAGGACATCACACTGAAGGTGTTATGGATGTTAGATTCTTTGCAATAACGAAGGCTAGAACAAGTAGATCAGTGATTGAGGCTTTCTCTGACCTTCGGGACCCACAAGGGCCCTGGGCCACTTCGACTGCTGCATGTACACAGATAGCAAGGAACTTTTACAAGGAACTATTCAAATCTGAATGTAAAAACATCCCCAAAGCACAACGAGAACAAGAGATAGATGAATTTCTGGTCCCTCTCACAAAATCCCTCTCAGTAGATCAAAAGTCGATGTTAGAATAATCCCTCTCTAAAGAGAAATTTTGGTCGGCATTGATACAGATGGAGGAAGAGAAAACTTCAAGAATAGATGGTTTACTTAAAGAATTCTGGGAGGGGATGTGAGAACATTTGTCCCAAGATCTTATGGACTTGTACCATGAAGTGTGGGATACAGGGAGTATGGGAGAGGTGGTGGGACAAGGGATTCTGACTCTCTTATACAAAAAAGGGGAGAAAACAAACATAAAAAACTACAGACCAATTACTTTACTAACAGTGGTTTACAAAGTAGTGGCTAAGGCTCTAGCAAACCGCTTAATGAAAGTTATAACAGATATCATTCATCCAACCAAGACAGGATTTATTGAAGGAAGAAATATTCAAGATAATATCCTATTGGTTAATGAATTAATCAAGCTGTCCAGACAATCAGAACATAATGCAACTTTTATTTTCATAGATTTTGAAAAAACTTATGACCATGTGGATTGGTTGTTTCTAGACAAATGCATGAAAAAATTAAATTTTGAAAATTGTTTAAAAGGTGGGTTCAAATTTTACACTAAAATTTTACAACAAGGGTGATGATAAATGGTAACCTAGCCCCTCCTATTGAACTTGAACGTTCAGTGAGGCAAGGTGACCCCATTGCCCCCTTCCCGTTTGTAATAATGATGGAGGCTCTAGCAGCTAATTTACGCCAAAACGAAAATATTAAGTGTATCCAGATCCCTTACATTCTAAAAGTGGCGATATGAGTTTGTTCATTGTTTGCTGATGACCTCTCATTGATGGTTGAAGCCTCTCAGGAAAACATGAAAGAAATCCAAACACTGATGGATAAATTCTGCTCACTCTCCGATATGAGGATTAACTGGGGGAATAAGACTCAAGGGTGGTGGATGCATTACCAAGGAATGAGACCACCAAAACAGCCCCTCATCAACGGGGTACCTTCAGACACTTCAATCAGAGTGCTAGGAATCTCGTAGGCAGCAACAGGAAAACCATCAGCAAATAATGAATGCATTTCTGAAGCCGCCCTAGCAAAGATGGAACAGTGGAAAGATAAACAAACATCTTTAATAGGGAGATCATTCATTATTAATAATGTAATATTCGCTTCAATTTGGTATAAATCATCTATCTGGGCTCTTGACAAATCAGCCCTGAAAGTACTACAACGTCAAGTATCAGCATATCTATGGAGGGGAAATCACGACTATAAAAATGTCATTAATAGAGTGGCTTGACAAGCAGTAATACAACCAAAGACAAGGGGTGGATTATGTATTTTGGACCCAGCCTTGCAAGCAATGACATTGGCAATTCAATGGATTAAACGTTTGTTGTTCAACCCCCACACCCCATGGTTGGCATTAGCCTGGGAACAAATTACGAGATTAGTACCGGAAACACCCTTAGGGATAGACCCAATGATGTGGATAGAAAATCAGTTTTGGCTATACCTGTAGGGAGATCATAGCTCCCAAGCCAAGAAACGAACTCCAAACATCAAGCAACAAGATTAGATATAAAAAATGACTCATTCTGGCCAGATCTAATCAAAATATGGAGAAAGTGACCTCTTCCAGATAAGATTCCACCAAAAAAAGATGGGAAGAGGTCTGCCAACAGCCGCTTTTTAACAATAGATGGATCACGGACCCCCAAGGAAGAATGCTACATTGTACTCACTCTCCTTGGAAAGGATGAATTAAGAATGGTATTCATAGAATAGGAGACGTCTGGAACGAAGAAACAAGGGATTGGTTCTCCCACTCAGAGCTTTCTCCAAAGCTAAGATATTGTCGACAATTCGATTCAGCAAGGGAATCAATAATTGAATTGATCCCCTTAGATTGGGTGAGGATACTAAGAAAAGGGACCAAAGATTCTAGAAGATGATTGGGTTGGTCTGCATGATAATGAACGACTGATTGATAATGCCATTATGACTCATAAGGATGGATCCTTTCTCATTACAATTTTCTCTTTAGGCCATAATAACATACTTCAGAAAACTCACCCACAAGAAGTAAGATGGGTACAGGTGGATCAAATTTTCAGAATAAGAGTGTTAGAAAGTAAAAACCAATGGCATGCCTTCAAACGTAACTGTCCAATCAATAAACTCCCTATGGATCCGGCTAACTGGGTATGGACTGTAACAATGGGGAAAAACAGAAAGTATAATCGCACCCTACACACATTGTCAATCAAGTCTACATATCGTATGCTGAGTCCTAGACTGAACCTAAAAGATAAAGTGGAGACAAAGATGGATGAAACATTTAAATGTAAGTAAAAACTCTCTGCGGAACATCAAATGGTTCAAAAATATCAAGTCCAGACCTGCCAAAGTAGCATCATTACAATGGCAAATAGAGCATCGATGTCTCCCCACAAATGACTGGATTATAGATAGAACCTCTCTAGAAATAAGAGGTTTGGCTTCCCCCTAGTGCAAATTCTATACCTCAGCATTCCCTTCAAGGAAAATTCCAGAGACAATCGAGTATATCTTTCTACAATGCCCAGGGTTGATATGGCTATGGCGCTGGTGGGACAGGATATGGAGCACCTTAGAAACTGCCCACAGATGGCCGTGGGAGTTGAAGGCTTTGCTATGTGAGACTTGGGAAAAAGAACAAGCAGATAATTTTACTCATAACCCTTTTATCACAGGAAGAAGAGCACTCATGTGGGCCATTTGGCGGAGGCGGTGTACGTATGAAATGGAGGGAGCAAGACTGGATGGTCCAGTATTCACTGATTCCATCAAACAACAGATTCAAATAGAGATCACAGCTCAATGGGGAAAGGTAAAAGAAAAAGTTAAATATCTGTCATCAAGGAAAGAAATTATTCAACACTTTCAAAACTTCAGTGGCGACTGGAAGAATTGGCAAGATCATATGGGGAAAGGTCAGAAAAGAACAACAAACAAGTCACCAAGAGGAAATTCGACGGGATTATCGCATTGTTTTTCAGGAGTGGACAAAAATAGATAGCAGTATCCCTCTTCACCCTCTGGCTGACTTCCCAGACCCATTCCCTCCAGCGGCATTGAGTTTAGTTCCCAACAGTTGGTATGGCAATTTGTAAAGTAAAGAATTCAGATTCTGCAATAACTTGCAAAATCCTAATAGATTGCTATGGTGCTGCTAGAAAAAGACTGTGAGATCTGGCGCTCAGTAATCGAGTGAAGAGGCAGCTGATAGCAGAAGGAGATACAGGAATTATATTCTGGAGGTTTCAGTAGGTACACCCAGTTTTTGAGGTTCATCTCATTCTATGTTTCTTCCAATATTCAATCAATGTGAGGGACGCTGGACCCGTTTTCCAGTAGGTGCTGCTCCCCACCAATAGATGCAGCCTCCCTGAGAGTGCTAGCGGTGCCTGCCTGCAGCACCTCTAGCATTAACTTGGGCTTGTTTAAAAAAAAAAAAAAAAATCACCCTCGGTCGGTTAGGGTGCCCTTACAATGTAAGTATTCGTAAGTGGTGTGGAACGAGGCCCAAAGGGGTGAGACGTTTCGTAGCAGGCTGATGATGCACGATTACTACAATGGCATTTCTTGGCGTTCACACCGGTTGGTGTGGGGTTGTTCTCCACTGCCCATTCTTCGAGGAATTCCTCGAGCTCCACTGGGCTTTCTAAAATTTTTTCCTTTTGGGGGCCAAGTCCCACTTACTCTGATTCTTCATTTCTGGCCGTCAATCTTGCTAATGGAAGGTCGGGAATTGAGAATTCAGGTAAGTGGGACTCGGGCCCGGGGATTCTGCCTAAGTGCACTGACAAATTCCGTACAATCACTGAAAGTTGGAGTCCTCTGTTTTGCGCGATAGCGTGCTGATTCTGTGGGGTTCTGAACTTGAGACTGCATGTGCTGCTACCTTTGTCCAAGAATTCCGGAAAGGGCAGGCAGGTGGAGCCCCACGAATTTTTTTTTTTTTTTCAAAGGGCGATGGCCTTGAGGTATTATCATCGGACTAACCAGCCCAGGTAAATTCAATCTTGTGTCTAATCTGACAACGGTGGCCTTTTCAGCCCAGGGTGGGGCTTAGGCTATCAGGCCACCCTAAGCCCCACGAATTCCTACGGCACGAGTGCCGTTCCTTTTTTTTTTTTTTTAATTCTTTTTAAGAAAGCTGCCTTCTCCTCATCAGCCATATATTTTTATCTCACCGACGAGGTGCTTCCTTGAAAAAGGGGGGGGAAAATAACAAGCTGACAACAGTGTCGCTCTTTGTTCTTTTCCCTTTTTCTTTTCCCTCTAAAAGCACTGCCAGTGAAAACAAAAAAGAGAAAAAAGGAAAAAAAGGGAGATACCTCGCTCGCGAGTGATCGGGATGCCACTTGTGGTCTCGAGGCCGCGTGTGATGGTGAGCATTTCCTTGAGATAGTGCGAGCCGCTGGACGCGACGGGTGGGACTGGTAGCCCCACAGTTCTCTGTGGTGAGCTCGCCTGCTGAGTCAGATCCAGAAGGGAGACAGTGCTGCCACCTGTGTACCCGCGGGTGCTAGTTCCCCGTGTCTCAAGCTGTACTCACACTCGCACAACCCGACGCCGTTTACGGTCGCACGTTAATGCATCTGCCCGCAGTTCCGTCCAGATATAGGTGAACAAGTGCTAGTTTGAGTAATATGCCCTCACTGACAATCCCCCCCAGATCGACGGCTGCCGTGACCACGAGCTCCAACGCGTAGACCACGGGTATATATATATATATATATATATATATATATATATATATATTGGCGGTGTGACTTTCCATATTCTAGAGGAAGATTTATTCCCATCTTGCAAAATTGGTGAGTCGCGGAGCGAGGTCCCATGTTCATATGGGAAAGTGATATACCGTTTTTTAACCCAACCCAACTGGCAAAAGCATCCCCTCCCATTCCGAGAACCCAGAGGATACGTTCGAACGACACCCCCGTATAGTGAGGGTCCCTTTACCTCTGTCTAACTAACGGATCATATCACGTTCAACTTGTATTGTATATTCCCCTTCAGACAGAGGTAATCAGTGTTAAGAGGAATTCAATCTTTTGCGCAACGTTCTTCCCTAAAGAGTCTAAAAGACTTGGCACACAGCCGCACGGGGGGGCAAAGAAGGAAGAGAGAGAGAGAGAGAGAGAGAGAGAGAGAGAGAGAGAGAGACTGTGCAATGAGAACTTCTCATGTCGATGTGCAACGTGGAGAACGGACGCACAAGGCACTGACTTCGTCTGTTTCTAGCACTACCAGAACACACAAGCAGAACCTTCCAGCTCGGACATCCTGATTGCGACTGCTCGCAGCTGTCATCCTCCCACTTTAGCACTCGCCCACTCTCCTCTAGGCCAGTTGCGGTGGAAATTTTTCGACAGTTTTGGACGTGGCGAAGTAAGCGCGTTAAATTTTCAGACTCGGGCCACTCGGCAAGTTCCAACGCCCTCGAGTCATCACTCATGGGTGTACTTCCCCCACAGATGCTCGAGAACTATTCCATCTGGCCGTTCAAGGTATCCCTTTTCTTATTGGACCTCACGGGGGGCAGGAGTGCAAAATAGCATCAAGTTTTTTTTTTTTTTTTTTTTTTTTTTTTTTTTTTTTTTTTTTCCCGTGAGCATCGTGTTCTATGCATTGTTTCCATGTGGTTAGGCCGCACTGAGGCGATTGCAGTTTTAGCCTTTTAGGGCAGCGCCCGCCGCCAATTGCGTCGTTGGGATTCAGGTAGCTACGCCGGGAGTCACAAAAAACAGTTTGAAATTAAACATCGGGCCAAAACGAGTTTCGAATTGCACTCACTGTGGGCAATGTATACAAGCCACCTTTCTGGTACGGTGCATTGCCCACAGGGCCACAGTGAGTGCAATTCGAAACTCGTTTTGGACGGAAGTGTAATTTCAAACTGTTTTTGTGACTCCCGCGTAGTGACCCCTTTCTTGTTTTTTTAAACGAGTTATTATTCCTATTCCCTCTTTCAGATTCTTCTTTCAATATGGTGGCCAACATTCAAACGCTTGACTGTGAGAGGTAGCTGTGCTTGCATAGGACTCTCTATTTCACCCTTTAGCGCTACCCCTATTTCCGGCATTTGTACCCCTATAGCGCCAGCAATAGCAGAGTCCAATAGCAGATCCCGATAGCAATGGCGGGAACTCCATTCTTATAGCAAACCCCTATAGCAATGAGTGGCACCACATAGATGCCACGGAACCCCTATAGCAATGGCTGGCACCACATATAGCTAAGCTTAACAACAAGAGCGTTATAAAACCGCATATCCCAGCGTCCAGTTCCATCATGTAGATTGGCATCTGATCGTTACGGTAGAGAGCTGCAGTGATCGAAACGCAGTTGGCGCAGCCTCACCCAGTCGGAGATTCAGCTGGCGAAGCAGGGAGGGAGGGATCTCTCTTGCCCGTACCTTGGCAGAGAAAAAAAGGAGTGGACAGTTGGTGGTTGGCGCCGAATCCGCCGATCAATTTCAAGAAGACCGGCGGACGGTTCTCGAAATGAAGATGTTGTTCCCGTCCTTCTCCCCAATGGGGGCAATGGCGGCGCTGCTGCTGCTGGTGACGATGCTCCAGCTGGCCGTGCATGGACAGGCTGAAGCTCCGCCGGCAAATACCGTGAGCATCGAAGGCTTCTCTTATAACGGAGATGGTTGTCCCTCCGGATCTGCGGAAGGTTCCATCTCCAGCGACGGCCAGGCGCTGACGGTAATGTTCAGCAAGTACACTGCAACCACCGACGGGGGCCTCCAGACGAACATGCGGAAGAGCTGTGTCGTGACCGTCAAGCTCAACTATCCTCCTGGCTTCGTCTTCACCCTCGGGACGGTGACCATGCGCGGGTACGGTAAGTTGGACGCCGGCGTCAAGGGCACTATCAAGACGAGCTACTACATTTCCGGCCTGCCAGGGACGGCCTCCGCCACGCACAACTTCGACGGCCCGTTCGACGACAACTTCGAGGTGGCCAACGAGTTCATCGCGGCCGTCGAAAGCGCTTGCAACGTGGTGAGGAACCTTCAGCTCAAGTCGGAGGTCCGAGTGAATCCCGGAGATTTCCAGCCGCCGAGGAACGGACTGCTCACTCAGGACTCGCAAGATCTCAAGCTCACGCAAAAGTTTTACTTCAACTGGCGGAGTTGCTGAGCCGAGCGGTGGCTGGCACAAGTCAGACAACCAGCCGCCGGAAGAAGAAAGGCAAGGGCGGAGGGGGGAGGGGGGAGGGGGGAGGGGGGGCAATCTTGGAAAGGCTACTGTCAAGTCTGTTACCTTGAAGTATAGAGGTCTGTAAGTAGACTGGAGCCACGTGTCAGAGCGGCATAGACGCACCTCTACAGGTCTGTAAGTAGATCGGAGCTTCTTGTGAGAGCGTCATATTAGATACACCGATATACTACAGACAAGTCTGTTTGCGTTAAGAAGGGAGGTCTGGAAGTTGTGACGAAAGCTGAAAACTTCTTTCCACTATGTAGCCAGTAGGAGTACGGTCGTGGGCCGGAAGGGGGGATTGCTAGTGGAATGACCTCAGCTCCAGGAGGACGGACGTGACGTCAATATCCGCAAAGGGCCAACATGTGTCGCCTGCTTTGCTTTCGATGCTGTAGAGATGTTTTCTCAGATGTTTGCCCCCGATGAGATGAAACTGAAGCGGAAAATCTAGCTTCAAATTGTGCATCATAACTGCTCGCTCGCCTTTCTTTGCCCGATCACTCGCCTATCTATCATGATATCATCCTTTCCCCAACCCCAACC
>BFEA01000078.1:3180304-3206694 GCA_003427395.1 Chara braunii | reverse complement strand
CTCTCTCTCTCTCTCTCTCTCTCTCTCTCTCTCTCTCTCTCTCTCTCTCTCTCTCTCTCTCTCTCTCTCTCTCTCTCTCTCGTGGTTTCCAAGTAGCGCAGATGCGCACCAGACTCCATATTCGTCTGTACCAAATAGGCATCTATCAAGCGGTTCCATCCCCCCCCCAGTAGCCCGAATGTAAGCCTTCCCCCTTTTCTCCTGTCCCGACGCAAAGGGCCAACATCGCCGTCCCTGCGGGCTGCGAAGTTGGTGAGTGTAGGTCTCAGTGTCAGCTTCCTCTGTCGTTTGTCTGAATTCGAAGATGGGCGTTACTCGTCGGCTATTCTCTCATAATTCATCGCGCCTATGCAGCAATCATGAATAAGTCTGCTTCAAGCTTTGAATGGTTCCCGTATACTTGTCTTTATAATTCTAAAAACAGATTTACCTGCGAACTGATCTTTCGTGGCAGATACAAGCGTTTCAATACAAAAGTAACCCTAACCCTTATTCAAGAGTCCTGTAAGAGATATGCCGGCCTTTTTGACGTTGATAAGCATAGGACCCGTCGGTACTGGCCTGAGTGCGGCAGGACAAACACTCTACGGCATACTCACACGAGGACCAAAAGACCGTAAGTCCCAAAATTTGAGTCAGTTTTCGGGTCACACTGGAGAGGCCCGAACCCAAATGCCTCAAACGGTGACCCTTTTGTCAGCGGCCTGCAGGGCCGCAGGAGGACCCTTTTTGAGACCACCTCCAGAGGAGACCACCTCCAGAGGTGGTCTCAAATTACGTTTCGTTTTGTTTTGTTTTTCTTTATGTTCGTGAATTAAAGAATATAGTAGAAGAAGAAGACAGCCCGCCAAACAACTGGAATGCGACCAGGAGGGAGATCCCACTATGGAGATATGTGGATTAGTGGAGAGGCTGTGTGACTCCTGACATCCATAGATAGGAATGGCAATTGCCGGGTCGTGTTTTGTTTTTTTTTCCCTTGCCAGTGCCAGTGCTGCTGATAAGAGCAGTCACCACTAGCACGCAGGGGGAGGCTCCATCTATTGGTGGGGAGCTTCACCTGCTGGAAAGCGGGTCCAGCGTCCCATATACAGATCATATACAGAGTCATTTGAGAAGTATGCTTATAAGGCCTGCAAGCATTGATTGCCCTGTCTCCCCACGAATAGATTGGAGCCTTGTTCCCAAAAAAAAAAAAAAAAAAAAAAAAAAAAGATTGCCCTGTCTCCCAGGGGATTGACTGAGCAGGTGAGTGTATCCCCAGTGACTAGTTGCATAGTAATAAAGCCTTTGTCCTCTGTATCTCTTCACCCCCCAGAGGGGGGCGCCAGATGACCCATTATTTTGTATTTAGGTGCGGGGATATATACAATGTTCTATGGGTCCCCATTGGGCGGTTCGTTTTCTTTATTTTTTGGGGCACTGCCAGTTCTTTGGGGGTAGCGAATGTGTGTGAAAATCTTACCTAGTTTTTTTATTTCCACACAACTCCCACTCACGTTTTGGTGGTGGCCCATGTGTGGAAGAGAGGCCGAAATAGACAAGGTGGGAGATGTTCGGGGAGGATTCGACCCCCTCACCTACGGCAAATACGACATATAGTTTACTCTGAAATCTGTCAGAGCAAAGGACCAGAGTGCTCTGTGGCCCATTTCAACAAAGGCTCAGACAACTGTAAATGAATATGGTCCGTCCAAGCGGTCATCTTGACTGCCACATCCGTGGTCAGTGAATCATACCCCAACATCTGACACGCTGCCTGGATGAGACAGGATCTGTTGGAAGAGCACTTCCTTCTTCTTGTCCGCATTTCTCTCTTCTCTTTTTTTTTGGGGGGGGTAACTTCGGCGCAGTCACGAAAACAGTTTGTAATTGCATTTGAAACTGCGTTTTAGCAGTTTAGTCAGGGCCCCAGTTTCAATTGCAGTTGAAACTCTGGCTGCCTTTCCGTAGCAGTTCAGTCAGGGCCCTCGTCTATCCACGAACAGCAGATAAAAAAAATAAAAAATAAAAATCATCCCTTATGCTGTGATTGCGGTCCTATACAGGATGCTACAGTACTTGTCTGGAACTCAATGAAGCGTGGAATCCGCCCTGCCTGGCTGGCAGGGCGCTACAGGGACCTCACGAGTCACAACAAAAAACAAAAAAGGAAAACGACCTCTTTCGTGTTCCTCACTTCCTGGCCAGATACATTCGTCAAAGCACTGGTGACCTGACGGCCTTCCCTACCTAGGTGGTTTCTTTACTTTTTTATTTCTTCTTTTTCTTTTTTCTTTTTTGGGAAAATTATCGAAATGCCCCTGAAGTTTGCGTTTATTTGCGGCATGCCCCTCTGACAGCCGACTTACCTTGTCGCGCCCCTCTGACGACCAATGATGTTTCCAGAAAACCCCTGGTGTCGTTTGGGCCTTAAAAATGTTTCATATGCCCCTACCGGTACCGGTGCCAAATTTTCAAGATGCCCCTACGGGCTGCCTGTTGAGAACCACCGGAAAAGTTTCCCATATGCCCTTACTGGTACCGTCCATCTTTCCAGCAAGCCCCTGTCGCCATTGTTGACACTTGCAGTCCATACGAGGGAAGAGGAGGGAAGAGGGAGGAAGAGGAGTAGCGAGGACAAGGACTATGACGATGACGGACAAGGGAGGAACGAGGGAAGAGGAGGGAGGAGGAGTAGGGAGGACATTCGATTCTTCAACATATACCACCTGTCCAACAAACGAGTAAAGGAAAAGATGACACACACACACACACACACACACACACACACACACACACACACACGCTAAATGACTAAAAAACAAGTGACCAGCACCTTCGATTCGTCATCATATACCACCTGTCCAACCAACAAGTAAACGAAAAGATGATGTGAACACACACACACACACACACGCACACACACACACAACACACACACACACACAAACACACAAACACACACACACACACACACACACACACACACACACACACACACATGCACGCCTGCAGGGGTGATGACGACAAGAAGACGGCCATGGTGATGCTTCGGTTAGTAGCCGACAATCGAGGAGGAGGAGGAGAGTGAGGGGTGACGAGGAGAAAGTTGGAGGAGGGAGAACGAGGAAAGAGGAGGGAAGAGGAGTAGGGAGGACAAGGACTACGATGATGGACGAGGATAGAGGATGGAGGCTGGAGGAGAAGAGAGGAGAGCGACGAGCATGGATGGAGGAGGAGGGAGGAGGGCGATGAGCATGGGTGGAGGAGGAGGGAGCAGCGATCCATGGCGTGGCGAACTTGAAGACTGACTGCGGCACCATTGAAGACTGACTGTGGCACCATTTTTACCTGGCGGCACGTGAAATACCTACCATTTCGAGTTCGAATTCCTGTCCCCACTGCTGCAAGGGCATCACAGAAAGATGTGTGCCCGTCGTGAGGGCATTTCAAGGACGGATTGACGAAACGCGAAACGCCACCAGCCGTCCAGTAAGGGCATATTGGAAAGTTATGCCCCATGCTGACAGGGGCCTGCGGAAAATTTCAGAGGCCCGAGGGGCATAACAGGGTAAGTCGGCCTTCACAGGGGCACACCGCAAATAAATGCAAACTTCAGGGGCATTTCGAAAATTTTACTCCATCCCTGCCCCAAGGCCCCCACTTTTTGGAGTAGGCTACTCTTGAGACTTGGCGTTTGCCTGTGAAGGGTAGTGCCTGCGAATCTCTGCTGTGGCCGAGACATCTCGCCAATCTCGGGTGTGGCCGAGACATCTCGGCCGTGGCCAGTCTGGGGTGCGGCCGAGACATCTCGGCCGTGGCCAGTCTGGGGTGTGGCCTAGACATCTCGGCCGTGGCCCAACCATGGGGCTGTTTTTTTTTTTCCAGTCGCGGAGCGGCATGGCACGGTGCTGCGCCGGAAAAAAAAAAAAATAGAAAGAAAGAAACGGCCATGTGCCTGACTGAACTGCTAGAAAAAGCCAGCCCCAGTTTCAAATGCAATTGAAACTCGGGCCCTGACTAAACTGCTAAAACGCAGTTTCAAATGCAATTACAAACTGTAACCCTGACTGCGCCGTAGTTTTCTCATTTGTTTTTCACTACATTTTTTTGGTCTCCTGGGCCTAGGTCCCACTAGCAAAGAGGATAGGATCCAATGCCTGAATCTGGATGTGTTTTATGCAGAGATGCAGAAAAGCAGTTCAATCTCGATTTTCTGCACCTCTCTACAAACACGTCCAGATGCAGGCATTCATACTCTTTGCTAGTGGGACCACGGCCCTGTGCATGTGGTAACTGCCAACCGGTGGATCCAGGCCCTACAATGGTGGATTGGGGGTGAGGTCCCACTTGCAAAAGGAGGTGTTCAATCTTGATTTTCTGCACCTTTCCTACAAAGACCTCCAGATGCAAGCATTCAATCCAATCCCCTTTGCGAGTGGGACCTGGCCTTCGGTAACTGAATTCTTTTTTTTTTTTTTTTTTTACTAGTACCTTTCCCGCGTGGGAAAATAGAGAAAACTGGCAGTTTTCCCAAACTCCTGAATCTTCGGAGGTCGGGTCCGACAACTACTGCCTTTGATAAATCCGATCGGCGGCCGTCATGTCGTTTCGGCCTCTGGAAAGGTCGGACGCCTACCCGAGGCCCGCTATTTTCCCAGGCGGGAAAGGTACTGGTGGCCTTCTCCTCATCGGGGGACAGCCATATATTTTTCTCTCACCTCACATATCTTTCTTTTAACTGGCGTTCTGCCATGTCATGGAACATATCTTTCTTTTCACTACCTACCACTACTCCCAAGGCTATGCAGGGGACCCCTGCAAGCATAGCTTTCTACCTCTCTTGGGTGAAGGGAGGTTACCTCTGTCGGTCGTTGGAGAGGGGTAAGGGCATGTTTCCCCCTTGCGTTAGCGTTTTAGGGTGCAGGGTTGGGGCTGCTGGTGGGGGTCCGGCTAACACAAGGACCGAGCATTTTGCCGGTAACTGTGCCTCCCTATTCATCTTCCCCCACCTCCTTTGAGTAACAGTAGTGTCTAAAGCCAACACTCACCCACACACCACACTCAACCCACACATGTTGGCTGAAGACCTTACTGATACCGACTGGGAGGATCCAGCTGACTATCGCGGTTGGTTGGCACCAAGAGTGCTACAGGCGGCCATGGGGATTGAACCCACAACCTCCTGAATGCTACTTGCGTGCCTAACCAATTGAGCTAGGCCGCTGGATCGGTAACTGAATTCTAGAACATGGCATGATACTAACGGGTGTCAAAAAAAAAAAAAAATCGAGCTTCAACAACAAGGAAAAAAGAAAAAAAAAAACACTGTCAGAAAGATTTCGTAGCCCCGCAGAAGTCGCTACAACTCAAATCGGACCACTCCCACACCAGCTGAAAATGAACTCAAATCAGACCACTCCCACACCAGCTGAAAATGAGGCCTGGGACACTACGGTCCTCCCCGAATATAAAGCACCCTGAAATTGAACGTACACAAGCTATATTTCCGGTCCGGTACAGCCAAGATGAGGGTGCGTTGTGTTCGGGGGCAGACGGTAGCTTCCTTGGAGAGACTTGGCCTAGACAGCTAGGCCGTGGCAGGCACGAAAAAAAGAAGAAAAAAAAAGTCGAAGGTGCGAAAAAAAAACAACAAACAAACAAACAAACAAACACGAGGGCCACCTCCTGTTTTTGCCTCCTGTTTTTGCCAATTATCGAACCCGTAGGCCGTAGAAAGCGCAGTTTAGTGTTTTTTCTTGCAGTTTCGAACTGGTCTTGGCCCAAGCTTGCAGTGGACTGTTATTCCTGGGAATTCGAAACTGTGCAGCGGACACCACCGCCGGCCTGAGTTACGACTTTTCGAACTCAGGCCCTGACACAGACGCCGATGCCTGTTTTTTCTGCCCATTACGAACTCCCATGTGACATAAACGTACTTCCCCCCCAAAAGAACTCCCATGTGACATAAACGTACTCTGCTGATGTTCAAAGGCGAAGGGACATGAGGGGAGGCACAGAGTTTGGTCCTGTTGGCATGCCCCTGATGCTACGGGCTGTCCCCTAGGCAGTGTCACCCACCCGCAGAGCTCCCCATGTTCTCTCATGAACACGGTTGCCTACAATTAGGAGTAGTGGTAGGTAGGTAGCGTGAGGTGAAATTGAGAGAAGAATATAGCTTTTCACAAAAAAAAAAAAGTTATAAAAAAAGTCATGCTGTTATTTGGTTGGGGGCGGGGGACCACGAAAAGGCAGGTGCAGCTACCGGCAAAATGCTAGGTCTTTGCATTAGCCGGATCCCCACCGGCGGCCCCACCCCATCCTTGACTACCATGGTTGGGGGGGGGGCAACATTCATCCCCACCGAAGCTATGTTTGCAGGGGTCCCCTGTCTAAGCCTTAGGAGTAGTGGTAGGTAGGTAGTGACGATGAATTGAAAGAATTTGAAAGATGATGAAAGATTTGAGAGAAGAATATACCATAGTTAAAAGTAAAAAAAAACTTGCCTGTATCCAGAGGCCTAGCTCATTTGGTAAGGCACGCAAGTGGCATTCAGGAGGTTGTGGGTTCCAGCCGCATGACCACATGCAGTGCACTTAGTGGCAACAGATACCCACCTGTACATAAAACACGAGAGTCAGGAGCTTCATCCAATCCTCTTTGCCTGTGGGACCAGGGCTACTTGGCATGATGCCTGTGTACACTACTGACTTCACCCGAAAAGGACGCCCGACATTATCTCTGTATCTAGAGACTGAGGGCATACTCACACGAGGACCTTGGTGGGATGATCAAAATTTTGTCCTCTAAATACAGGGCCTGAGGGATTGGGTACACCTGTAAGTTCGCACAGGGGAATAGCTGGGTACTACGCAAAGTTGAACCCAACTTGAACGCACTCCGAGTATGGATGCACGTTCACACTGGGACTGGGTATAGCGGGTATTCCCATCTTTATGTGGGGTGCAGATGCAATTTCCCCAAAAAAAAGGTTTTCTTTTTTGTTTCAATGCTGAAATAACAAGCGGGCTGTTTTCTTTGTGCACGAAGTTTTACAATTTCTGTGTCGAACAGAGAGTTTGAGACCATCTCTTGAGGTGGTCTCAAAAAGGGTACTCCCAGCTGCGGACATCTGGTTCACTAAAAAGTACAAAACCATCTCTTGAGGTGGTCTCAAAAAGGGTACTCCCAGCTGCGGACATTTGGTTCACTAAAAAGTACAAAAGGTAACCGGGAGAACCCAGTGTGACCGGAAATCTACCTCAAAATTTGGGAATTCAGGTTATCAGGTCCTCATGTGAGTACCTGTCGCGAACTCCCCACAAGGTTGCTGCAATCACGCACTCGAACTCTGGTACTCTGCTGGGGATGGGATGAACTAGTTCTTCAGTCGTAGGATTCTGGCGCCCGGCACAGGGTGAAGAGGTTTATCCCCAACCTGCACAGTCAATCCTTTGGAGACAGAGCAATCAATGCTGGCAGGGTATTGTTTCTCTCGATGTGAGGGTATTGTTTCTCTCGATGTGAGGGATGCTGGACCCGTTTTCCAGCAGGTGATGCNTCAATCAATCAATCAATCAATCAATCAATCAATCAAATCAAATCAATCAATCAATCAATCAATCAATCAATCAATCAATCAATCAATCAATCAATTCAAATCAATCAATCAATCAATCAATCAATCAATCAATCAATCAATCAATCAATCAATCAATCAATCATCGATTCGATCAACGAATCGATTCGATTCGTTGATTGAATCGAATCATGATCTTGATTCGATTCAATCAACGAATCTAATCGTTTCATTGATCGAATCGAATCTACATCAAGAATCAATTCAATGTTGTTTTTGAATCGATTCTTGATGTAGATTCGATTTGATCAATGAATCGATTCAATTCGTTGATGCACCCGACGTGATTTTTCGTCCGGGTTCATTCGTTTTTCTTTCCTTTACTGCTGCCCGCCTTTCCCCGCTCCACTTACTGCTGCCCGGCGCAAACCGGCCGAGCGCGCTGTCCAGGCGTTATGCTGTTGGTCTCCTCCCCGTGCCTTCGTTCATGCCCTCCGCCTCGACATTCCCACAGCGCCCGTCAACCTGCCGTACTATCTCTCCGTCCCCCGCTGCGCAACACTTCGATAGCGGTCGGTCCCACAACACCCTTGCACTGCCAGTCCGTCGTTCCGCTATTGGCATGGTATCTGCACAACCCACGCGCGCCACCTCTACTCCCTTTTCTTCCCAATGAAACTGCCCCCGACAGTTTTTACTTCTGCCGACGTCCTTCCCACCACCTTATCGCCCCTTGTTTGCATGCATCCGGCACACATACTCGTCCGGGTTCCCTCACACCCCACTCGCCTCTCCTACGTTCACCTCGTAGCCGCCCGTTGTCTCGGTTGCTACCTCCCCGCCGCTGCGCAGCGCTGTCCGATCAGTCCCTCCGCCAAGCTGCGACCGATCGGCCTGAGCCCCGGCCATCTTGAGGGAAACCTCGGAGGGACTCAGCTACTAGACGGTTCGATTAGTCTTTCGCCCCCGTACCCAAGCCTGGCGGCAATGGGCACCGCTGCTTCCCCAGTCTCCCCCGGCTCCGCCTCGCCCCAGGCCTACTGTGCCTACCGTACCTATCGTGCCTAGGCGCAGTTCCCCCCCGGAGCGACACTTGAGCAGAGATCCCCTGGCGATCATAGGGGGAGGGGGCCGGAGGAGAGGCACAGCGACTGGCCCCATCGAGGAGACTTAGTCCTGATGCTATCGGCTGAACCCCGGCTGGTATCGCCCGATTCCGTGGCGGGTATCGCATCTGCTAGTGGGCACAGCTCCTGCACGTTCCCTCGTTGGAGGCTTAAGCACGAATGTCGCTGCTACGGAGTTCCCCGAAACACTGCGACGGGGTAACCTCGACGCAACCTCGAAAATTGTTTGCAACTGCATTTTTAGGCAATACCGCGAATACAACGCACCCCCACGTGGCCAGCCGGACGTGAAACGTAGGTCACATACATTAAGCATCACCGGCCCGCCTGCCTCGGGTGCACTTTCAAGCTCCGACCTTGACCGTGTTGTAGCTTCCCTTGCTACGGCGAGGCGGCGAATTCTCGCCAGCGGCTGGAGCCCCTCGGACCCGTCGGATGAGGCGCGCACTCAAGGTCCTCAACTGCCGCAATGACAATTGAACCCGACATCACGTCCGGATTGGGAACAACATCGGGGCCTACAAGTAAAGGTAAAACTACAATAAGTAATACAAAATATAAGTGAAAGTCGCGCGTCCCGCTGACCCACGACCGCACGCACGCCTAGGCAACGCACAGTTGCGCCTCAACGTCAATACCCCTCGCTGCCACGCGCGCCTCTCACCCTGACAAGGACCTACGCCTCCGCTCACACGCACGCCGTCAGGCGGGCGACACTGCACTTGCGCGACTTGCAAAAAACACGCCGAATACCCTTGTAAGGTTATTTGGTACGACACCGCTGTACTGAAGAAGGCTGCAAATCGAATAAGATCTGGACTCAATCGAGGACGCTGTACTTGCCAGATTGCAGACATGGCTCCCCCAGGTGCCATTAGTCGCTCGCTGATGACCTGTTCGGTGGAACAACTCATGGCGATGGCGAGGGCGAGGGAGATGAGGGCTTAGAAGAAGAAGGATCAAGGTAATTAAGATGATCATCTTCTTCCTCGCTGTCGAGGGGCGACGTGGAGGATGGAAGAGGAGGGGAAGATGGGAGAGGGCGAAGGTAGGACACGTGTCGAATGATCGTACGAGCTGATCGACTTCCCGACACTTCCGGTCCGAGCCGCACAGTGTTCACTCCGCTAGGACCGAGCTCGACTACTCGAAATCGCCCAAAGAATCGTGGCGCTAGCTTATCCTGGCGAGCACATTTCCTTACTTGCAATATGTCCCCTAATTTATATTGAGCCCGTGGTCCAGCGTTCCCATTTCGGGCCTCGTAGCTCCGGACCTGTCATCCGTGGGCCATTTCAGTCATTCTCTATCATTTTCCGGTTAGCCAGGGAAAGGCCTTTTCCATTAATTTTAGGTGGCGTCGAGCCTTGTCTTTGACCGTTGCTCTAGTGGTCCGTCGCCGAAGGGTCCCTTCATCATTTCGGTTTGGAAGGGCTACGCAGGCTAGCAGTCCATAATTGGAAGGGGGACAAGCCGGTGGACTCGACGACTCATGGGGTGTCCCTCTACGAATAGCTAGGATATGGTCGACGATATCGGGCCAAGGCCTTGTATCTTGGGCGGCGATATTACACCATAACGCTGTCTTGATCACCCGATTGGTGTTTTCTACTAGTCCGTTCGATTACGACATATGAGAAGCGGTATTGCGAGTCGAGACACCGTGGAGGACCAGGCTCCTCAAGACTTACCCTCCTAATTCTTCCCTGTTATCCGTTAGGATTTCCTCGGTGTCCTAATGCATCCCGAGAAAACGGTGGACACACCACGCGATTTTTGTCGCTTGTCGCGTCTTACACGGATACGCCTCTATCCATTTTGAAAAGTGGTCTACAAATGCCAAAACAAGTGAATATTCACATCTATTTGGTCCGGGGGGCACGACAATATCTGTGGTATCCATGCTGACCCTTTGGTACGGTTGTTCAACTACAGTGGCCACTATTGATCTAGGCGGCTGAATTTGCGTCTTGTCGGCGACACAGACGGGACAGTTTTGGATGATGAATTTAATGTCATCGCAAATATTAATCAGTACAATTCGTTTTTATCGATTGCCGCCTCTGTGATTCAGACGGCAAAGTGGGCCGTTGTTTCCTCGTGGGCCGACTTGACCCACTAAAATCTCATGAACGGATGAGGCACAGACATCCAAATCTCACTACCATCCGTCTTCTGCTTTTCTAACCGTCCCTCGCTCCATCGGTAGTCCTATGCCCTCTGATTGGCCCTCCTCCGGTCCTCCTTAGTGAAGTCTCGGAGGGAGTTTCCAACCACTGTAGCTATCAAGACGACATTTGTCCACACTTCGGCACTTCTAAATCGTCGGGTTTCCAGCCCTTCCGACGTGGCTTCGAGAAATCGAGCTTCTGTCAGAATTTTATCAGTGCGGCACAAGGGACATAACCAGGATTTACCCATATTTCTACACTAGATGCAGGACCGGTGGGATCGGGAGACACATTGCTGACAGTCTACCCACTTGACATATGGTCACATACACCTCCCCACTAAGACGCATAGGGACCGAACAGCCCCTCGAGATTGCTTTGCAGAAGCAGCAAAACTTATCGGGCACAAAAACGAAAGAAGAAGACGAGAGGGGAGAAAGAGGACCTTCGGGATTACCTCCATGGTCCATCACCATCGTGTCTGCCAGTCACTTTTTGGAGTTCCGAGGGAGGATGGCCACATGGACGTACGAGGGTTCGCCAGTTGGTTCCGGTTCCTTCCACGGTGTTATCTCTTTCCCCTTGGCCACCCTGCTAGGCCGATACAATTCTGTCAGTCCGTCGGCGTTGCCGTGATTCTCTATCTTCCGATGGACGATATCGAAATCATATTCTTGCAATCGCACAACCCATCGTCCGTGTAGTTGGTAAGCCTCTTGAGAGACAGCAGGGGATCATGGTCCGTAACGAGGAGGAACTTCTACCCGTACAAATATGGATGGAAGTGTTGAATCCCCAATACAACTGCGTAGCACTCTCCCCGAGGAGCCGAATCGTTTCTTCTCTCGTCCGGTACCATTCGCGAAGCGTACTCGATGACGTGTTCGTGGCCGTCTATCCCCTTCTGAGCCAAAATAGCAGAGATTGCTTCGGGCTGCTAGTCCGTAATAAGTATGAATTGCTTCCCCGGGTCAGGCCGAATCAAAATAGGTGTTGTGGCCAAAGCCTCCTTTAAGGTGACAAAGGCCCGTTCACACTCGGCGTCCCAACTCAGCGGTTGGTCCTTCTGTCTATGTGTTCGATGAACCGAGAACGGGCGGAATTAAATGTCATTCAACCCGTTTAACCGGTCCGAGGACCCCCGTTGAATCCCGTTTAATGGAAAAACGGGGGTGTCCCGTTGATTTTTGAAAAAACGAAATTGGCGCGTCGGGCCTCGGACACATGGCCCTATGCTGTGTTGCCGCGCGTTCATTGAACGCGGGTTCCGCGTTCAGTTTTTGAACACGTTCAACGGGCGTTCAAAGAACACGGGTGCACGCTCTGAAAGCGAACGCACAGAGCGCCACCCACGCCCGTAAGGCCCGTCGGGGGCACTGGGGAGCGGCGACGGTGTGTGGGGGGGCTGTGGGCAGTGTGGGGAGCGGCGGCGGGGGTTGGGGGGGGGGTGGGGTAAAAAGGGAGAGGCCAAAAGGGTAAAAAAAAAAAAAAAAAAAAAAAAAAAAAAAAAAAAAGGTCCTCGTGTGAGTATGCCCTGAGAGCTCCCTCATATACAGCTATAACGACCAGGGGCTCAATTCGGGTGAAGACGGTAGCAGCTCCGAGTTCAAGGGGAGCGACGCCTGCTGGAGCACCCCTGCGTCTGTGCACGCGGCACGAAGGATCGTCTCTTTCTGAAAGGACCAGTATCCTCGGAAGAGTGAGTCGGAAGTTCCCTTGATGACTCCCCACTCCATAATTCGTGTTTGCTGACTTCCCACTGCATTCACACGAGGGCATACTCACACTATGCACTCGAGATCGCAGAGTAGCAAAATGAGCTGCCAGATGGAGTCCTTGCGATTCTGCAATTTTGAGGGCCAAGTGTGGGTCGTGCTTATTCGTTGATGATGACTCAGACAATTTGACTAGAAGAGCAATCGTGAAGGTGCATCAAGTCTTGGGATCTGGAAAAAACTGGCATGCCTTTTGGGGTTTGTGGGGCTGATCGACAAGGGAATAACACTACACAATATTCTTCTCTCAAATTCTTTGATTTTTGACGACCTGCCAACCTCCGCTCCTAAGGGGACCCCCGCACACATCGCGATCTACCTCTCCAAGTGAAGGGAGGTTACGGAGGGAGGTCGGACACATAACCATAACATGTAGTCTCTGCGGAGGGAGGTAGATTCTGAAGAGATAACCATAACATGTCTCTGCGGACGGAGGTAGAAGATATACGCATAGCACGTACTCTCTGTGGAGGGAGGTAGAAGGAATAATCATGACGTGTAAGAATCCAGAAATGGTCCACAAAATGAAAAGAGGTAACCATAACACGTACAAAATGGTCCACAAAGCGAAAGCCGTTTGCGAGGTCTGCTGATAGTGAAACTATACAGTGAACATGGTCATGGCCCCTGCTCAAGGCCCGGTTTTTGGCATACCCGGTGAAATTGGGTTGAGATCCAGTGGCCTGGCTCTAGCGCAGGACCTTTGCTGTAGGAAAGGCTGAGAATCGTTTTTTGTTCAGATCCGGTTTTGAACCCGCGGCAAATCGTAGCTGATAGATACTTAGGCTTGGTCCATTCAAGAAAAGCAATAAGACTAATTAGTTGAAGGTTTGAATCCTCGTTTTATCATGGTGGTCATTATTTGCACGACAGATTAATTTTTGTGGACGAGTTGGCGGATTTGGTCAAGAGAATGAATCAGACCTTATTTTTGGACAAGATATTTGTACATAGGATTTTCAGCTGAAGAGCTTCTAGCCTTCTAGGCCTTCCCTTCCAGTACGGTAACCTTCCTTTGGTACAAGATGGCCTCTAGATTCATTTCTGAGACTTGTTGGTACTGTCCTGATGTTTCTTTGCCTCTTAAAATTATGGTCCTAGTCTTTTCATGCAAGATATATAGATGAGGAGCTGACTTCTTTCAGCACTGTGACCAGTGTGACGAACTATCTTCTGCAACCATGCGACTTCCTGCGCGAACACACTGTGGGGAAACTGGAGGGCCTTGATGGGTGGCGGAGCGCAAGCGGGATCGGTGGGGCAAGTTGCCTGGATGCCCTCGCTTCTTTTTCGTTTTTGTTGGAGTTGTCGGGCCGGTGCTGGGAAAGTCCCGCGCCGACGATTAAGTGACCGCGTCCTAGCGAGCGCGAGAAAAAATGGTTGCCATGGCTTCTTTCTTGATCTGCTATGTGCACTAGGAATTTTGGCACCATCAGCGCGCGGGAATTTTCGTTTTTGAAATTTGAACTAATGTCAGGCCCCCGCGGGCTCTTGGAATTGTTCTTTTCGGAATGTTCTTTTGCATTTAGGATTTAAACTAGGAATTTAGGCACCTTGCAGTTTGGCGGCACGGCGCTTCTCGCTCGCCTGCACCGTGCCCCGACAGGGTCTGGGTTCTGATTCCGTCCGCGCCTTAATCCTGTGTGTAACTGTAGTTTTTGGCGGGCGCAATTGCAACTGTAATCTTCTTGTTGTTGATGGCTTTCGTATTTCCTTCTTTCCCGCCTTCTCTTCGCATGCACGCTTTTCCTCTGTTCTAAGTGGTTCCCACGGTTGCATGCCCGGATCGATGTGCGGAGAGTGGCTTCTTCCCCCGCGCCGCGGCCTGGACATGCAGACGTAGGCACTCCCTCTTTTCTCTTCCTCATCACTTGGTGCTAATCCCGTATCCCTCGCTCAAGCATGCATGCTATATATTCCGCAAGCGCGATTAGTTGGCTCTCTAAGAACCTCGAACTTAGCGCGATCAGTGAGGGTCGGCTAACAAGCAAGTTTTGGAAGGTGAGTGAGCATGAGAGTTGGGTGATCCGACGAGCTGGCGCTGAGTGCACGGGGTTGACGCATGGTTGCGACGGACTGCGGCTCGTGGACGAACCTGGCTTGCGCACTCAGGCCAAGCGGGGTGACGCCTCTGTGTGGCTTGGGAATGCGGGGCGGCGGACTGCCCGCATTGAGAGAAGAAAGAAAGAGAGAGAGAGAGAGAGAGAGAGAGAGAGAGAGAGAGAGAGAGAGAGAGAGAGAGAGAGAGAGAGAGAGAGAGAGAGAGAGAGANTGTGTGTGTGTGTGTGTGTGTGTGTGTGTGTGAATGTGTGTGTGTGTGTGTGTGTGTGTGTGTGTGTGAAGGGTCCTTTTTTCTTTTTTCGGGGGGGTGGGGGTAGCCAAACTTTTGCCCCGTCACGGTGGGTAGTAGGCACCTTTACGTATCACTCCACCTTCGAGTGTTTCTTTCTGCCAGACCACCAGTTGTTGTTTTTGTGCCAGATTCATGATCAGTAGGCTCATTATTTTCGCTCGATATTCTTGTACAAAATCATTGCAGCTCCCTCGGCCTCTTTGTACCAAACTACGAACCTTGAACTGTTTATGCGCCCTATTCAAGATCGGGCGAGCCCATTGGGCAAGAAAGAAAGTTGGGTCCGGTGGTACCAAATAGGAAGGCTTTGGGGGTGAGCACCTGAATAGGTTTTGGGTGGGCATGTTCTACCTGTTACGGAGCCCAACCCGTAACATGTCCCACACTCATTCCCCCACAGCGATAAAAACCCAAACAACGTTTTTTAGGACTCAAAGCTCAGGTCCACTGGCTATTGCAATCTATTTCTTTCTCTTTTCACTGGTCTGTTTTGCCCTCATGCAGATTGTGATTCACACTCAGAATAACCCCGGAATAAACAACACTCCTGCTAGAGCCAAAACTTGAACAGGGGAGGAATCTAGCCTATGCATCCAGGCTCCAGCCAGGTACAGAACACAAGGATTCCAAGTGCCAACGGGATTCAACGAGGATTCAACGGGGATTCAACGGGATTCAACAGGACAAGTTTTTTTTGGTTCACGTGCGTCCAGCGTCGTGTCCGAGGCCCGATGCACCCTCCCCGTTGAACAATATTCAACGGGGAGGGCCCGTTGTACCATTCAACGGGAATTCAACGGGGCCCCGAGGGCTATTCAACGGGTACAACGGATTTGAAACTTTCCCGTTGCCCATTGAATAGACACATAGCTTGTCGCCCTGGTCAAGCCATCCGCTGCTGCCAATCCACTACCAACATCTGCCCCCATTTGTAGAGGCTTGTGACCACCGCGTCACGTCGCTGGGTGCCAATAGTGCCAATAGTGTATAGATCGCCACTAAAAGCAACGATCACTGTTACGTCGCTCTAAGTAGGCCGGGAAAAACGCTTGAACGCCAAAGTTTCTACCTAGATGACAGCCGATACTCTGTTGAGATCGTTACCTCCACGGCCGCGTACCGGGCCTGATGACAAAACAACTGCGCGAATCGGAGGAGATCGGGACTGAGACAAGGATGCGTGACTTAGCCAAACTGTAACGACGGTCGAGGCTGAAGAAGTTGTGAAGGAAGAGGAGGTTCGATGCCGAAACTCTTGGCGAAGACCGAAGAGAAGTATTGCCAGACGAAGTGGAGGAAGCACGATCCTCGTCTGGAGTAGAGGAAGAAGACCAAGGCGAGGCATGATCTTCAGAGGGAGGAAGAGGGCGAAGGTAGGAGGTATGGCGGACGATGGGAAAAGAGTTATGGCTGGCTGTGAATCCGCGCGTTCATTGAATGCGGGTTTTCCGTTCAGAAATTGAACGGAATGCACGCGCGTTCAATGAACGGGACCAAACGCGGAGTTCAATTCCGCGCGCGGAAAAAAAAAAAAAAAAAATCCGAAAAAAAAAAACATTATGAAGAAAAATAAAATAAACAATATTTGCCTGAGAATAACATCTAAATTCATTTCCAAATTGGAAAACAAAATTGAAAACATAAAATAAAAAAAAGTAAAAAAAGAATTGAAATTAGTGAGCGAACACGATTTGACACCACCATCTTTGGCGATTTTTCATTTTTGTTTGCCTTCGCAAAATGACTCCCAAATTAAGAGCCTTGTATCTCACATCATACAGAACTCATAAAAAAAAAATGAGAAAAACAAAGTTATTTCTAGGCATTAAAATGATTTAAAAAAAAATAAAAAATAAAAAAAATTGAACGTCGTTCAATTTTGAACGCGAACGCGCAATCCGCGTTCAAACGCACATTTGAACGCGAATGCGCGTTCACGGCGTTCAAACGGTTACACTGATGGCTGGCGCTGGTCTCAGGCGCGATGCGCACAGTATTTGCTCCGTTAGGACCGAGTTCCACTACACGGAAGCAGCCAGAGAACTTGGGAGCGAGTTTCCGGTCGCGTGCACATTTACATACCAGCACTGGGTCCCCTAGTTTATACTGATGTTGTGGGCCTTCATTCCCATTAGGGGCCTCGTAACTACGGAGCTGCGTACCGAGGGCCAGTTTGGTCATTTTCTGCCTTTTCCAGGCTAGTCTAGGGATAGCCTTTTCCATTAATTGAGCATATCGTTTGCCCTTAGCCCTGAGGGCCGACCTCGCATCCCTTCCCCCCTTCTCAGCGTTTTTAGTGGCACTCCAATTGTCGACACATGGGATACTATTTGTTCGTAGCTGAAAGGGGGTGAATCCAGTAGATTCATGAGGGGTCACTTGATGGATCCCGTTGAWTTGATACACTATCTCGGGCTAAGGACGTGTGTCGTTGGCCGCCARGTTTCGGCGAATGGCGGTCTTAATYATGTGGTTAGCGTTCTCGGCCAACCCATTAGACTGAGAGACATGGGGAGCAGTGTGTCRGAGAGCAWYGCCACGACGCGTCAGTAATTCCTCTACTTCGRCCTTTAATTCGAACCCGTTGTCAGTTAGGATTTCCTCTGTATCAAGATAGGTATGGAGGAATCRGTCGATGTACATAKCTATTTCAGAGRCTTTACGTGTCTTACAGGGGTAAACTTCGATATACTTCGGGAAGTGGTTGATCAACACCAAGAGAATAGAATACTCACAACAGTTGGGGCCAGGTGGCACATCAATATCTGTTGTGTCCATGCTGACTCGCTGGAAAGGACATTCTACCTCCGTYRGGACTATCATGTTTGGCCCACGAAGGGGCGCACGATCGRCAGCATAGACTAGACAGTTAGTGACSACGTGTCTCAAGTCGTCGTGGATGTTAGACCTGAACCATCGATTTYGGTCGATAATCGCTTCGTTGACACGTAACGCAAAATGAGTGACCTGTTCCTCGTGCGACGATGTGGTCCAGTCATATCGCTAGGAGGGATGGGGAACMATCAACCACAATGTCGATCCGTCTGTTTTACGTTTTTCCAAATAACGGTTGATCCATCAATAATCTTGGGACCTCTTGGTTCAAGTTGGTTGCCCGACGTCTGTCATGCTGAGTGAGATRGTCCAGTGGTGTGCCCGCTAATTTAAACAATAATATTTATTTATCCATACCTTAGCCCTTCGGTATTTTTCTTCGTATTYGGGGCCGTCAGTTCTGGCGGCCTCGAATTGAACTTTTGTGGGGAGCTTATCCATTCGACACTGGGGGCATTTCCACACCTTACTACTCGTTCGATATCGAATGCATGCGCCACATGCACGATTAACATATGTGCCGCAGTCTACCCAGTCARTGAACCCCGATTCAAAGGGGTAGCAGTCTACTTCATAAACCCGTGAGATACACGTGAAAAAATAACAGATTTTGTCCGGAAGATTGACGAAAAATTCCAAATGCGGAGAAGGAGGGGAATCGATGGGATTGGGAGTAGAAGAAGAAGGGGTCGTTATGGTTTGGGAAAAGAAGAGAGAGAGAGAGAGGAGAGAGAGAGAGAGGAGAGAGAGAGAGCTCGTGTACACTTAATCCTTCAGAAGGATCTCCACCTCACCGTACAAGGGCTCGTGCTTTGGCTCTGGATCGTGCCACGGTGTCACTTCCTCACTCTTGGGTACCTTGCCGGGTCGATGCAACCATGTCAGCCCCTCCGCGTTGCCGTGTTTCTTGTGCTTTCGATGACGAATGTCAAACTCCACGCTCTGCAATGTGGTAGCCCAACGTCCGATTATACCCGAGTAGTCGTCTGATTTCTTCAGGGCCAATAGTGGTTCATGATCAGTCACCAATGTGAACTTCCGGCCATATAAGTAAGCCCGGAAGTGACTGATTCCCCACAAGGCCTCGTAGCTGCCGTAGCATTCCCCCGTTGGAGTGGAGTAATTCCTCTTGCAGGAAGGTACCGATTTAGACGCATATTCCACCACGTGTTCCAGGCCATCAGGTCCCACCTGGGCCAAGATTGCTGAGATCGTCTCGGGCTGCCAATCAGTGATGAGAACAAAAGGTTTTTCCGGGTCCGGTCTTATTACGACCGGAGCCGAGATAAGAGCCGCCTTAAGTTCTCGAAAGGCCTGATCGCACTGTGGGGTCCAAATCAACGACTATTATTTTTTCAGCAAGTTCGTGAGTGGTTCCGCGACTGCTGCAAATCCCTCGATAAACCTCCGGTCCTCTGATAGTACGAGGCTAGTCCCGAAAAGGCGTGTACTTGTGTAACTGATGTCGACACCAGAACGTCTTTCACTGCGATTACCTTTCGCGGTTCCTGTTCCAACCCTTTGTCCGTAAGTGGCCGAGAAGGAAATCTTTGTGAGGAAAAACTGATATTTCTCGAGGGGCACCTTAAATTCATTATCCTTTAGTGTATGCAACGTTCATTCAATGTGTTGCACGTGCCTTCCGTATGAACTCAAATACACAAGGATATCATCCATGTATACAATCACACAATAATTAATAATGCTCTGCGTCAGCCTCGTTTTTCGCACAAAGTTATGAAAAGTCATATTCATCGTGCGCTAAAACGTGGCAAAGGCGTTGCAGATTCCCATTAGGCATCGAACCCATTGCCAAGTCCCTTCGGAAAGAACGAAGTCTGTTTTCGGGCGATCTTCCTTTCGAACTAGGAGATGGTAGAATCCATGACGAACATCAAAGTTTCTGAAAAATTAAGCACCACCAATAGCATCCAATAACTCATCAATCCGGGGGACGGGGTACACGTCCTTAATCGTGATATCATTCAACTTTCGATAATGAATGCATATACGAATCCCTCCCGCTTTTTTCTGTACAATCACCATAGGAAAGGACCACGGTCCGATGGAGGGTTCGATCCACCCATTAGCTTCAAACTCCTTCACCCTCTCGAACGCAGATCGTCGTTGCGCTGGAGAGTATCTATAGGGTGCTTAGCTAATTGGTGGATGATCCCCTGTGAGGATCATGTGTTCGATCACACTTGACAACCCAATATCATAATCATGCACACTCAACACCTCAGCATATCCGTGCAATACATTAATAAAAAACAGGTGAATTTCACGAGGCACGTGACGTGGTAAAGTGATCGTTGATCGTTCGAAAAAATCCAGCCGTACGTCAGTTTGGCCTAGTTCTATCGGTTGCCTCCCCTCTACTCTGGAGAACATGGACCTGCTGGTGCGGAGCGAAAAAACAGTGGCAAGCATTTGTGATTCAGTCGGGCTAATCATTTCGGTTTCCTTAATTTTGGCATCGGACTCGAGATCAGTGGTGCTGGCGGTTATTCCCAACCCAACCAGTGCAGTCATTTCCTGCATTAGATTGGGAACATCATTGATCGGAGTTTCGGCCTCCTGCCTAATTAGTGCGATCACAATATTTTGTGTGAGCAAGGGCCTATGCGAGGAAACGGAAAAATCCAAGTACTGATCCATTTCTTGATCGGTCTCCTGCCTAATTAGTGCGATCATAACATTTTGCGTGAGCAAGGGCTGGTGCGGGGAAACGGAAAAATCCAAGTTGTAGCCCGCGGTCGCGACGGTCATGACTGCGAACGCGCGATTGAGGCCGTGGACCGCGGACGAGGCCACGGCAACTGGGACTGCTGGGGATATATAGACGCACCCCCCCCTCCCCCCCCCCCACACACACACACATATATTAAGATTATGAAGTTTGCTCCCAATGGTTGGCGTCGGGGTTTGAACCCACACATACATTTGAGATACGCAACTGCCCTAACCAATGGGGTCGACAGGGTCCCTGTGTTTCATGGGGGACTGCTACTTTATAAAGTATATCTAACGTCAGGGAGTTGGCAAGTCAGGATGTGCCTGTGTGTCCAAACCCGCACCAGACCGCTATTTAAATTAAAAAGAAAAGTACATATATTCTTGAGTATGTATTAAAATGAAAACATTCATGAACACTTCTTAGCGGCCCGGTGCGGGTTTGGTGTGTGGTGAAGCAAGATATGGATCCAAGTGCAACGAGAAGCCCCCCGCCTACCCTGTTAAAAAAAAAAAGAATAATATTCTCGACTATTCGTTACAGAAAAAAAAATCATGCGCACTTCTTAGCAGCCGCAGTTTGGGTTTTGTGTTTGGTGCAACATGATTTGGATCCAAGTCCGAAGTTGGGGGGGGGGGTGTATATGGTTTGTGTATGGTGCAGCACTTAATGCGCACTTTTTTTTTTTTTTTTTTTTTTTTGCTTGCATTGTTCGCACCACCCGCACCGCGGGCGCTTAGCTAGTATTTATAATAAGGAGGACCTCCTGTGGACATGTGTGTGTGTGTGTGTGCCGGGGGGAGGGTTGGGGGTACCTTCCCCACCAATCAACCAATCAATCAATCAATCAATCAATCAATCAATCAATCAATCAAAAAACAATCAAACAATCAATTTTTATTTTTTTTTAATTTTTTGTAAGGCTACCGGTCGGGCAGTGTGGGTGTGACGCTCAAACCTCACGCCCTGCGCTACCTTCTGGTGGGAGCGTTATGGTTTGCGGAAGGGGCCGGGGAATGGCAGCGAAGATAGGGTGTGCCAAGGATTTTTGGCAAATTGAATGTGGGGACATAGACGAAACTGAAATCCCCTCGTGTCGGTCCAACTGTAGACTGAAGTAAGAAGAAGGTCCATCGCCGCGCGGGTTTTAACGGACGCGTGAGACTTGCAGCTACGGGAAATTCAATCCAAAAAGTATCGATGGACTTCCCAACGAGCCGTCGCTCTGCGTTTCGCGTGAAAGGGGGCGGGTACACATGTGGTATCCCATTTTGAGATGAGGTCTCGTCGACGCTCATTACACAACTCTGAGTCCGACGTGGAGGGCCTCAACCGAGTCGGCAATTCCTTGTCCTCATCCTCGCCGCGTGTGTGATAGTGGAACCCCTTGGCTTGATAACGCTCGAGGCGATGACAATCACTGCACAAAGTGTTAGGCCAATGAGGCTCCACTGCCGTTCACGGGACGAGGATCGGTTGGTTAAAGGGCAATAACAACGAATATGGCGGAAAGTGTGTATCGATGATAACAAAACCTGCACCAACGAATCCAGAGCAATGAGTTTCAAGGGGAAAGTAGTAACGCCCTCCGATCTTGGCGACGACTTCTCCTACATCCCACTCGGATACACGTATTCGTTCCTCGTTGTACGGGAAGACGCGCGGCTGGGGAACGGGAATGTGGCGCCCTGTCGGGTTGGGGCCGTCAGTCCACATGGCAGCAAAGGTAAGCACAAATCTTAATCATACATCATTCGTCTTACACTCCACGTAACCTGATCATTCAGTCGCTCAGCAAATCATCCGTGCAATCATGCTACAACAAAATCCATAATCATGGCTCACCTCATGCACATAGCGAAGTGAGAGAAGCAAAGTTACCATAATTCTTCCATTATGACATGTCGTGACCGGAGTAGGGATAGTGTGGACGCAGACCAGGAGGGAGAAACGAGTAGAAAGCAATCATAGAATGTCAGACGATCTTGCCCATAAATGTCCCGCCTTAAATGTCGAGCGATCAAAACTCACATTCGAAGATACAAATTTTGGAGCAGAAAGGAAAGAAAGCACTTCTGCCATAAAATGTCACCATGGCCCCGCGCCATGCACTCACTCACTTTCGACTCGAACGTCTCACTTGCACTGACGATCCCGGCCGTCACGTGCCAATCCACCATAGCGATCGTCACCTCGCCAACTTAGCCTCTGCACGGCATTGCTCGGATCCCACAGTCCGTCAGGCGATCCAGCATGCCGAGCGCCGAGACTACAACCCGCTCGTCGATACTTTTCGACTGGCACCTTCCTTCATACCATCTAGCCACAACTTCCCGAAGCGGGCTGATGAGTCCAGAGAGAGAGATTTTCGTGAGCGCTTGCGAAATTTTTAGTTGCGAAAAAAAGGATAGATGCTAGGAAGGGTTAGGACTGAGAAGGGAGTAGGAGAGGGATCAAGGATTGCCCGTCGAAAGCCATGTCGATCCTTTGGATCCAAGCTGCAGTCAATTAGAATCGTCGTTTATTATAAATTTCCCTCTTACACGACGTCTCTCCTTGGCTAGAGGGAGTGATACGGGGTCGAAAGGGTATTTCGGCGCGGAGACCAGAGCGGGAAGAAGAAGAGCGCGAATAATAGGGCGAAACGGAACCAAGATTCAGATGATCAACAAGGAGAGAAAAACCGTGCAAGGCCATGGGGAGATGGAAAACGGTTACAGAGAGAGAGGGAGCATGAGTGCGAGGAAGGGAGTGTCGAGGGCAGCGGGGGAAGCGGGGAGGGGAGGCTCGCATGGATGGCGTCGTAGCGAAGGCAAAAAGGACACCGAAACAATTACGGCTAATTCAAATTGAAAAGTACCATATCCGCACGGCAAAGCAAGCGTGTGGGAAAGTCCTATGCCTATTCAGATAACTGCAAAAATTCCCAGAGCTTTCCAAGACGAAGTTGAGAACATTCAGGCGCAAAAAAGGATACGTCGGAGTCCGCCTATTCCGAAATTCCTAACCGTCGACCCAAATTCCTAGCGCGCTCGCTAAGGCATGCGTTATTCCCATGTAATTCCCAATTTGCAAAAAAGACAAAAAAATGATCCGAGGGTCCCACTGACTCCCACATATTACATTTATGAAAATACGAAAAGAGGCCTCGTCAGATGGTCACCCAAAATTCGACAAAAAGACAGACAAGGGGGGGGGGGGGAGGAAGATAGCGGAGGTCCGAAAGTTGGCGCGTCACATATGTAACGCTCAAGGGGTTCCAAAGTTATACGATCTCCTGATTGCATGCACGAAAGTCAATTTACATATCGTAGGAGAGAGAAGGGGGTGAAGGGATGAATGAGGAACCAAGCGTATCGGAACGAACATGATTTCGTATCAGCACCAGATCGGGCCAGAATCCATTGTTGACGCCAACTTCAATTGCAGGATCGTCACAATTTTTGTTGGCTTGCAAATTCTCTACCATCCAGCCCTGTCATGTGCAACTCCTTGCTTCTTCGATTGGCGGAGGTCGTCAAGGTGACGCCATCAGGGTATGCCAAATCTTGCCTGGTTCTCCTTCATCACTGGAAATTTGATCGGCGATAGTCGACGAGGAGAGGGTGATGGAGTGGTCTAGGCCATTCAATTGGGAGGGGAGGAAATAAGTCGGAGGCTTCATCACTGGGATCGATAAAGTCGACGATTCGGTGCGATCTAGGGAATCGATGGTTGGGTCGAGAGAGGGAGAGGAGATAGTCGGGGTATAGGGTTGGGATAGTCCAGAGGATATTGTCGCGTAGAGATTCATAGTCTTCTACTGCAGGGAACGTTCCAGAGATGATGCAATACAACTCCATATGGTTGTATTGCCTTTATGCGACACTCAAAAGAAGGATGTTGAGAGGGAAGGAGGGAGAGCGGTGTGGACAGACTACGCACAGGAGTCGCACAATGAAGTGGTGGCAGAGGAGCTGGTTGGCGAATATGTGATAGGTTAGGGGGAATTCGATATGGGGAAGAGGAGAAAAAGGAAACATAATCAAGAGGGCGGTGGTGGATGGGGCGAGGACGGAGCGCCCGTGCGGGGAGGAGGACGAGGATGAAGCGCGGAGGTTCAGGAGGAGGAAGGAGATGGTGAGCGAGAGCGGTGGCGTCGGCAGGAGGATTCTACGCCATCGTGACGGCTGGCGGCGTCGGAGGGGACTTCGGGGTTTAGGGCAGATCCTCCACGTGCGGCAGGTGGCGCTCGGGCTGGAGGAGCCTCCTAGGTCTCGAGTGTCAATGCCTCCTCTTCTTCCTTCGTCGTTGATCGGCCCCTTGACTCTTCTTCTGCTGATAACCCCGCGATGGCTATGAGACCTGAGTTGTCGTCCGACGACACCTCTTCGTGTGCTAGATGAGCGTTCCATAAATAGTTCAAATTGGAATTATCCGGCGCGAGCTCGTTCAGGTTCAGATAGCACCAAGCCATAGGATCTTGATTACTCAAGTATTGACCGAAATCCTCTGTACAATTTGCCCAAATTACCGTTGGCGTCAACGTTCTATCCGCAGTGACAGGCCCGACTTGGCTACGATCGCTCGGATTGAAGGAGATGATGCTCGTTGGCAGATCGTCCACTAGCTGAGATAGGAACGTAAGGATCTTGTAGGTGACAATCGCTCGGCCTCCTTCGGCAATCTCTCCACAGAGGAGACTAACTAAGGTGTCGTCGGTCTCCGCCTCCACGCCTGTGCTAGCACTAGTGATATCTCGTTATAGATCTTCAGCTCCTGGTTGCTATAATATCGTGCCAAGTGACACTTCACCATTAGCATGCACACGCTGAATCTCGCAAACTGAGTCCACTTGCAGATGTAAGAGGGATGGAAGGGAGGGGTCGAAGCCGGGCGAATCTCCAAGGTTAGAAGGGGATCGGCCCAAGATGGACGGAGAGTTGGAAGATCGGAAGGGAGACAAAAGGTAGAGAAGCGATTCATCTGCGCAAAGGGTAAGGGCGAAGAGGAGGAAGCGGTCGAGCAGGGGGATTAGTGTTGCTAGTCCGAAGAGAAAAGGTATCAATACACTCGGTTTCCACCACTTGTCGCCCTGGTCAAGCCAGCCGCTGCCGCCAATCCACTACCAACGTCTGCCCCCATTTGTAGAGGCAAGTGACCACCGCGTCACGTCGCTGGATGCCAATAATGCCAATAGTGTATAGATCGCCACTAAAGCAACCATCACTATTACGTCGCTCTCAGTAGGCCGGGAAAAACGCTTGAACGCCAAAGTTTCTACCAAGATGACAGCTGATCCCAACTCTGTTGAGAACGTTACCTCCACGGCCGCGTACCGGGCCTGATGACAGAACAACTGCGCGAATCGGAGGAGATCGGGACTGAGACGAGGATGCGTGACTTGGCCAAACTGTAACGAAGGTCGAGGCTGAAGAAGCTGTGAAGGAAGAGCAGGTTCAATGGCGAAACTCTTGGCGAAGACCGAGGAGAAGTATTGCCAGACGAAGTGGAGGAAGCAAGATCCTCGTCTCAGGTAGAGGAAGAAGACGAAGGCGAGGCATGATATTCAGAGGGAGGGAGAGGGCGAAGGTAGGAGGTATGGCGGACGATAAAAAAAGAGTTATGGCTGGCTGTGAATCCGCGCGTTCGTTGAATACGGGTTTTTCGTTCAGAAATTGAACGGAATGCACGCGAGTTCAATGAACGGGACCGAACGCAGAGTTCAATTCCGCGCGGGGAAAAAAAAAAAAAAAAATCCGAAAAAAAAAAACATTATGAAGAAAAATAAAATAAACAACATTTGCCTGAGAATAACATCTAAATTCATTTCCAAATTGGAAAACAAAATT
>BFEA01000078.1:3166432-3179964 GCA_003427395.1 Chara braunii | reverse complement strand
GATGGCTGGCGCTGGTCTCAGGCGCGATGCGCACAGTATTTGCTCCGTTAGGACCGAGTTCCACTACACGGAAGCAGCCAGAGAACTTGGGAGCGAGTTTCCGGTCGCGTGCACATTTACATACCAGCACTGGGTCCCCTAGTTTATACTGATGTTGTGGGCCTTCATTCCCATTAGGGGCCTCGTAACTACGGAGCTGCGTACCGAGGGCCAGTTTGGTCATTTTCTGCCTTTTCCAGGCTAGTCTAGGGATAGCCTTTTCCATTAATTGAGCATATCGTTTGCCCTTAGCCCTGAGGGCCGACCTCGCATCCCTTCCCCCCTTCTCAGCGTTTTTAGTGGCACTCCAATTGTCGACACATGGGATACTATTTGTTCGTAGCTGAAAGGGGGTGAATCCAGTAGATTCATGAGGGGTCACTTGATGGATCCCGTTGAWTTGATACACTATCTCGGGCTAAGGACGTGTGTCGTTGGCCGCCARGTTTCGGCGAATGGCGGTCTTAATYATGTGGTTAGCGTTCTCGGCCAACCCATTAGACTGAGAGACATGGGGAGCAGTGTGTCRGAGAGCAWYGCCACGACGCGTCAGTAATTCCTCTACTTCGRCCTTTAATTCGAACCCGTTGTCAGTTAGGATTTCCTCTGTATCAAGATAGGTATGGAGGAATCRGTCGATGTACATAKCTATTTCAGAGRCTTTACGTGTCTTACAGGGGTAAACTTCGATATACTTCGGGAAGTGGTTGATCAACACCAAGAGAATAGAATACTCACAACAGTTGGGGCCAGGTGGCACATCAATATCTGTTGTGTCCATGCTGACTCGCTGGAAAGGACATTCTACCTCCGTYRGGACTATCATGTTTGGCCCACGAAGGGGCGCACGATCGRCAGCATAGACTAGACAGTTAGTGACSACGTGTCTCAAGTCGTCGTGGATGTTAGACCTGAACCATCGATTTYGGTCGATAATCGCTTCGTTGACACGTAACGCAAAATGAGTGACCTGTTCCTCGTGCGACGATGTGGTCCAGTCATATCGCTAGGAGGGATGGGGAACMATCAACCACAATGTCGATCCGTCTGTTTTACGTTTTTCCAAATAACGGTTGATCCATCAATAATCTTGGGACCTCTTGGTTCAAGTTGGTTGCCCGACGTCTGTCATGCTGAGTGAGATRGTCCAGTGGTGTGCCCGCTAATTTAAACAATAATATTTATTTATCCATACCTTAGCCCTTCGGTATTTTTCTTCGTATTYGGGGCCGTCAGTTCTGGCGGCCTCGAATTGAACTTTTGTGGGGAGCTTATCCATTCGACACTGGGGGCATTTCCACACCTTACTACTCGTTCGATATCGAATGCATGCGCCACATGCACGATTAACATATGTGCCGCAGTCTACCCAGTCARTGAACCCCGATTCAAAGGGGTAGCAGTCTACTTCATAAACCCGTGAGATACACGTGAAAAAATAACAGATTTTGTCCGGAAGATTGACGAAAAATTCCAAATGCGGAGAAGGAGGGGAATCGATGGGATTGGGAGTAGAAGAAGAAGGGGTCGTTATGGTTTGGGAAAAGAAGAGAGAGAGAGAGAGGAGAGAGAGAGAGAGGAGAGAGAGAGAGCTCGTGTACACTTAATCCTTCAGAAGGATCTCCACCTCACCGTACAAGGGCTCGTGCTTTGGCTCTGGATCGTGCCACGGTGTCACTTCCTCACTCTTGGGTACCTTGCCGGGTCGATGCAACCATGTCAGCCCCTCCGCGTTGCCGTGTTTCTTGTGCTTTCGATGACGAATGTCAAACTCCACGCTCTGCAATGTGGTAGCCCAACGTCCGATTATACCCGAGTAGTCGTCTGATTTCTTCAGGGCCAATAGTGGTTCATGATCAGTCACCAATGTGAACTTCCGGCCATATAAGTAAGCCCGGAAGTGACTGATTCCCCACAAGGCCTCGTAGCTGCCGTAGCATTCCCCCGTTGGAGTGGAGTAATTCCTCTTGCAGGAAGGTACCGATTTAGACGCATATTCCACCACGTGTTCCAGGCCATCAGGTCCCACCTGGGCCAAGATTGCTGAGATCGTCTCGGGCTGCCAATCAGTGATGAGAACAAAAGGTTTTTCCGGGTCCGGTCTTATTACGACCGGAGCCGAGATAAGAGCCGCCTTAAGTTCTCGAAAGGCCTGATCGCACTGTGGGGTCCAAATCAACGACTATTATTTTTTCAGCAAGTTCGTGAGTGGTTCCGCGACTGCTGCAAATCCCTCGATAAACCTCCGGTCCTCTGATAGTACGAGGCTAGTCCCGAAAAGGCGTGTACTTGTGTAACTGATGTCGACACCAGAACGTCTTTCACTGCGATTACCTTTCGCGGTTCCTGTTCCAACCCTTTGTCCGTAAGTGGCCGAGAAGGAAATCTTTGTGAGGAAAAACTGATATTTCTCGAGGGGCACCTTAAATTCATTATCCTTTAGTGTATGCAACGTTCATTCAATGTGTTGCACGTGCCTTCCGTATGAACTCAAATACACAAGGATATCATCCATGTATACAATCACACAATAATTAATAATGCTCTGCGTCAGCCTCGTTTTTCGCACAAAGTTATGAAAAGTCATATTCATCGTGCGCTAAAACGTGGCAAAGGCGTTGCAGATTCCCATTAGGCATCGAACCCATTGCCAAGTCCCTTCGGAAAGAACGAAGTCTGTTTTCGGGCGATCTTCCTTTCGAACTAGGAGATGGTAGAATCCATGACGAACATCAAAGTTTCTGAAAAATTAAGCACCACCAATAGCATCCAATAACTCATCAATCCGGGGGACGGGGTACACGTCCTTAATCGTGATATCATTCAACTTTCGATAATGAATGCATATACGAATCCCTCCCGCTTTTTTTTTGTACAATCACCATAGGAAAGGACCACGGTCCGATGGAGGGTTCGATCCACCCATTAGCTTCAAACTCCTTCACCCTCTCGAACGCAGATCGTCGTTGCGCCGGAGAGTATTTATTGGGGGCTTAGCTAATTGGTGGATGATCCCCTGTGAGGATCATATGTTCGATCACACTTGACAACCCAATATCATAATCATGCACACTCAACACCTTAGCATATCCGTGCAATACATTAATAAAAAACAGGTGAATTTCACGAGGCACGTGACCTGGTAAAGTGATCGTTGATCGTTCGAAAAAATCCAGCCGTACGTCAGTTTGGCCGAGTTCTATCGGTTGCCTCCCCTCTACTCTGGAGAACATGGACCTGCTGGTGTGGAGCGAAAAAACAGTAGCAAGCATTTGTGATTCAGTCGGGCTAATCATTTCGGTTTCCTTAATTTCGGCATCGGACTCGAGATCAGTGGTGCTGGCGGTTATTCCCAACCCAACCAGCGCAGTTATTTCCTGCATTAGATTGGGAACATCATTGATTGGAGTTTCGGCCTCCTGCCTAATTAGTGCGATCACAACATTTTGCGTGAGCAAGGGCCGGTGCGGGGAAACGAAAAAATCCAAGTGATGATCCATTGGTTGATAGTATCAACAAATAGATCCATACTTGGATTTTTCCGTATTCCCGCAGAGGCCCTTGCTCACGCAAAATGTTGTGATCGCAGTAATTAGGGAGGAGGTCAAAACTCCGATCCATGATGTTCCCAATCTAATACGTTTCTCGTAAGCAAAGCACGCCCTCGTATGAGGTCAGCGGGGGTTCCAACTTCCAAGAGGTCGACCGTATCCGAAATTTGCTAGATAGGTTCTGGTAGAAAAAATATTACTGAAATTTGAGCTTTCGTTAGTGCACATAGTGACACAGGGATAAAGTCGGTAAAGGTTCTGTCTGACCATATTCTGTGTCTCTATCAAATGTCCTAGTAGTAGTCGGATTTATCTGAAACTCTTCTTTAGTTTCTTGACCGAACAACTCAACTAACCAACTCCATTTATTTTCAGTAGGCATGTAACCTAGCAGTTCGTCGTAGTCTCGCTCATCATACTCGTCATCGTCGAACAGGTGTTAGTCCTCGTCACTGCTTTCGGACGACTCTTCTGGGCTCGGGACTTGTATCATTCCTATTAGGGGAGGTTGGGGGTCTTTCTTGGTGATCGAGTGGAGACTCACTGCGGAACTGTTTGAGGCTTTCCTCCAGTAAATGTAAGGACGAGTTGTTTGTTATCGAAATATATTTGTGCACCCATAGCCCAAGGCAATCCCAACAGTACCGAGTATGATTGTATATCGATTACTGATGCGTTGACCAGGACATGTACCCGTCCTACCTTGACGGCTACGTTTTCAATAATCCCGACTATGTTCATCCTTTCTTCGTATGAAGAGATGTAGTTGTCTCTTCCAGGTAAGGGAAGGATCAAAATCAATCGTCCAGTTTTTCAGACGATTTTCAAAGATATCGCTACTGTAAACGATCCTGTATCAACAAGGACTTTAAACAGTTTTCCCCATACCTCGCAATCACACTCCGCACTTTTCCACACAACAGCTCAAACTCAAACGAAGTGGTCTTTCTATGCGTATGAAATGGTGGCGACTCGAGCAGTCTCGAGTGCGTCGGGCATGGTTAAAGTGGATATCGGGACCGATAGAGGAGAGTCTACTTCTGCCTCGTCGTCCTTCTTTTTCTTCAGCATCTTCTGAACGAGTTGGTACGTAAAGCGTTTCTGATTTTTTTAACATGATTGCTGAAGAAGTATGTCGTTCGCTGCTTCCGATATGGTCAATAGATGTCCCAGTGGGACAGGGACTCGGATATCCAAGTGTTTGAGTGTCCGAAGAACGTCCATCTCTCGTGTTCGAAACTGAGGACCGGGTTCTAATCCTCGCTCCACCCATTCGAATTCATCTTTGCCAGGTCTGATTGCTCTGATTAGTCTTGCTAGTTGGAGGTACTATCTAGGATCAAAAACATCGGTCGCTTCGGAAGATGATCCCGAAGTGGACGTGATGGGTTCGGCCGATGGCTCTGTAGGGAGAGGGTCAGATTCCCTTCCTCTTGTGGCTTCTGATAGTGCGTCTACCAATCCCTGATTCAAGGCGATAGGCGCAACTGACGACGGGGGTTCGTTACACCTTGGCAGGGGGCAGTCGTGTGCAAAGTGTCCGGGTTGCTTACAGTTGTAGCATTTGACCCTTCCTGCCGGATTGACCACCTGATTCTGAGTTGGAAGTGTTTGGCCAGGGGCAAGAGGGACAATCAGCATGGGATATGAAGGAGGAGCAGGACGCGGAGAAATCGAGTTAGCTTTTATCGGTTTCGTCATGGTCTGTTCCAATCGATCCATCTGGGAAGTCTGCATCTGTATCACATTGTCCATCCACTCAGATTGTTTAGTTGTGGCAGTAAGAATCATTTAGGCTAGATGCAGGTTAGTGATGAGGATTGGCGCAGACTGGGGCATGACGGTGTTCACACGGACTATCTTGGGAGGGAGGGGAGGGACAGAAGACGGGAGATGAGGGGAGGGATCCGGCGAAGGTCCGTCCTGATAGTTGTGATCGGGGCGAGGGTAGAATCGCCCCACTGCTCTTAGCCACAATTGACGTTTAGCGGCGACATCATGTATCGTATCCGAGATTACTTCGTCCCCCTGACCGATGTATTTGCGAGTATTCATTAAGCCGAGTTCGAGTGCTTTAGCGATGATGACTGGTAGTTGGTTTGTTTTAGGGGGGACCTTCTTTTGCAGCTTTGCTTTTAGCACAGGGTTACAGAGATGATCGATGAACAAATCTCGAGCAGCGTTTTCTTCTCGCCCCGATTTGTCTAGCGTGGTTTGAAACCGGTCCACAAAATCGGACAGTAACTCTCCGGGTTCCTGCAATCGAGTTTTCAACACGAACCATGCAACATCTTCACTGACTTCGTCGAATCCTGCTAGGAACGCTCTTTTGAAGGTATCCCAATCTACCCACCTATGTCTTTTAAACCAATCATGAGTGGTGTTTAAGAGAAGCAGGGTGATGATGCGAGGGAAATCTTCTGCGCCATATCCCTGAGCCTGTACGGCCTCAAGCCATCGGGATGGGTATGGTTGGGGTAAAATGGGAAGGTAGCAAGGGTGCTCACCATCACCCGAGGTACGAGGAACCGCTCCGTTAGCATCAGCCATGGGCATCTCTGGTTGAGTTTCGGCAGACCTTTGTCGGGTAACCGGAGGATTCAGCCGATTAGATCGGTTGGCTCATCTTCCTCTCGCCAGCTCGTCTTACTAATGTCAGATCCGACACGTGTCGGCTCTGATACCACCCTCACGCCCTGGGCTACCTTCCAGGTCAGAGCGTTGTGATTTGCAGAAGGGGTCCGGGAAAGGCAGCGAAGATGGGGTGTGCCAAGGATTTTTGGAAAATTGAGTACGGGGACACAGACAGAACTGAAATCCCCCCGTGTTGGTCCGACTGTAGTAAGAAGAAGGTCCATCGCCGCGCGGGTTTTAAGGGAGAAAAAGGGGCACGCGGGACTTGCATATATGGGAAATTCAATCCAAAAAGTATCGTTGCACTTCCCAACGAGCCGTCGCTCTTCGTTTCGTGTGAAAGGGGGCGGGTACACACATGATATCCCATTTTCGGATGAGGTCTAGTCGGCGCTCGTTACAAAACTCCAAGTCCGACGTGGAGGGTCTCAACCGAGTGGCATTTTCTTTGTGTTCGACTTCGACGCGTGTGCGATAGTGGAACCCCTTGGCCTGATAACGCTCGAGGCGACGACAATCGCTGCACAGAGTGTCAGGCCAATGAGGCTCCACCTCCATCCACGAGACTACGATTAGTTCGTTAAAGGACAATAACAATGAATATGGCGAAGAGTGCAATCAATGATAACAAGACCCGCACCAACGAATCGAGAGCACCGAGTTTAAGGAGGAAAGTAGTAACGCCCTCCGATCTTGGCGACGACTTCTCGTACGTCCCACTCTCATACACATATCCTTTCCTCGTTGTACAGGAAGGGGCACGACGGGGGAATGGGAAGTTGGCGCCCGGTCGGGTTGGGGCCGTCAGTCCACATGGCGGCAAAAGTAAGCACATATCTTAATCATACATCATTCATCTGACGCTCTAGGCAACCCGATCATTCAGTCGCTCAGCCAATAATCCCTTCAATCATGGTACAACAAAATCTTTAATCACGGCTTTCTTCATGTCGTGACCATAATTCATCCATCATGACATGTCGTGACCGGAGGAGGGAGAGTGTGGACGCAGACCCGGAGGGAAAAACGAGTAGAAAGCAATCACAGATGGTCAGGCGATCTTTCACAGAAATGTCCCGGCTTAAAAGCCGAGCGATCAAAACTCACATTTGAAGATACAAATTTTGCACCAGAAAGGAAAGAAAGCACTTCTGCCATAAAATTCCACCATGGCCTCGGGCCATACACTCACTCACTTCCGACTCGAACGTCTGACTTGCAGTGACGACCCCGGCCATCACGTGCCAATCCACCATAGCGATCGTCACCCCGCCGACTTAATCTCTGCACGGCCTTGCTCAGATCCCATAGTCCGTCGGGCGCTCCAGCATGCCGAGCGCCAAGACTATAGCCCGCTCATCGGGACTAGTCGACTCGCACCTTCCTTCAGACGATATGGCCACAGCTTCCTGGAAACAGGCTGATGAGTCGAGAGAGAGAGATTTTCAGGAGCGCTTGCGGAACTTATAGTTGCGGAGGAATGAGACAGGGAGGAGTATGAGAGGGCTCAGGGATTGCCCGTCGAAAGCCATGTTGATCCTTTGCATCCCAGCTGCAGCCAATCGGAATTGTCGTGTGTCAGGAATTTCCCTCTTACATGGCGTGTCTCCTTGGCTAGAGGGAGTGATGGGGGGTCGACAGGGTGTTTCGACGCGGGGACCAGAGCGGGAAGAAGAAGAGCGCGAAGAATAACGCGAAACGGAACCAAAATTCATACGATCAAGAAGGAGAGAAAAGGCGCGCGAGGCAATGGGGAGATGGAAAACGGTTACAGACAGAGAGGGAGCATGAGCGCGAGGAAGGGAGTGTCGAGGGCAGCGGGTTTACCAGGGAGAGGGGAGGCTCGCATGCATGGTGTCGTCGCGAAGGCAAAAAGGGCACCGAAACAGTTATGGCTAATTCAATTTGAAAAGTACCATATCCGCGTGGCAAAGCGAGCGCGTGGGAAAGTCCTATGCCTATTCAGATTTCTGCGCAAATTCCCAGAGCATTCCAAGACGAAGTTGAGAACATTCATGTGCAAGACAGGACACGTCGGATTCCGCCTATTCCGAAAGTCCCAACCGTCGAGCCAAATTCCTAGCGCGCTCGCCAAGGCACGCGTAATTCCCATGTAATTCCCAATTTGCAAAAAAAGACAAAAAATTGATCTGAGGGTCCCACATATTGCATTCATGAAAATACAAAAAGAGGCCTCGTCGGATGGTCACCCAAAATTCGACAAAAAGACAGAGAAGGAGGGGGGGGGGGGAAGATAGCGCAGGTCCGTAAGTTGGCGCGTCACACGGGTCCCAAGTGGCCAGCCCGTGCAAGGACCAGGGAAGGGCCAAGCAAAAAAAAGAAAAAAAGAAATCCAAGAAATCCACTAACAGTTTATGTTATGCAGAAAAATAAACTGAATAACTTTTGCCTCAGGGTGACATCAAAATTCGTCACCAAATTCAAAATAGAAAATAAAATATAAAAATAATTTTTTATTTTGATTTATTTTTATGGTTTTGGCCCGGCCAGGCAAGTGACCCCGGGCCACTCTGGTAGCCTAGATTGTATGTTATTCATTTTTTCACACACCAAAAATGACCCCCCGAAAATTATTTTTAATTTTTTTTTTGGTTCGACAGGGTAGGGTCGGGGGCCCGGTACCCCAATCCAAAACCCCCACCCCCAACCCCCTTTCCCATCGGCCTTGGCGGGCCGCGGTCGTGCCCGCGGTGACGGCGGTCGCGGGTGTTTTGTAGCTTGGTGCCTCGAACACTGGGACCGCTGGATCCTGTTCGGCGGTGTCCCTGGAGGTTTTGCTATAGACAAGGGCTTGGGTTATGTTGCTCAAACTCTTAGAGCTTGTCTTTTTTTGGTTATCTGGGAGGTACGCAACAAAAGTGTATTTGAAGGCTGGTTTCTGTCAAGTCAGAAGAAGCATCAAGTCCGACTGGAGGCGCAAGGTAACTTCGACAGGCAAGAGAGCCGCAGGCCTTAGCTGGTTCAGAGAAACCTGGACGATCTTGGGGAGGTTGGCCAAGATCCAAGATGGAAAGTTAGGATTGGACGATTGGCTGTTAAGTGCTCCCCTGGCCCGCACTAGGGATAGGTATGCCGGTTGGGACTAGTTTTGATTTATTGCACTTGCGAGTCCAGGGGGTTGGTCCCCTTGGGGTGTGGTGCCACCCCGTAAGTAAAACTGGGTAATGCTCCCAGAATCCCGGGTAGACTGTGAGGACCTCAGCCTCTATTGTTTGTCAGTGGTAATATAAAGCCTTGGGAAAAAAAAAAAAAAAAAAAAAAAAAAAAAAAAAAAAAACCTTGGGAAAAAAAAAAAAAAAAAAAAAAAAAAAGGAGCCGCGCTGTATCCAGCCGCCTAGCTTTCTTGGCGGTCGTTGAGAGCGAACTTATCTGGAGTGAGAACAAAATAAAAAATTAAGAGGCTCCCTACACAGGCTGTCGCATTACCACACAGACTTTTGAAGACGTGCGGCTAGAAAAAAATTGACAGGTGTCAGAATTTGAATTGTCATGGACTTTTGTGTGACGGCCATGACCAAAAACCTTGCCCCTCAACACCTGTGTGGCGAAGGGGGGGGTAAACTGTCCACCGCCGGCTTTCAATTTTATTCTGACACCTGTCGAAATTGTTTGAGTTTCCACAGCCTGTGTGGCGAGCCTCTAAGGGCCTTGCTCCACTACTCACCACATGCAAAAAAGACAAAAAAACAAAGGAAAAAAACCAAGATCCTAGCTCAGTGGGTACACCTTTGAACTGATGAAATAAAGACCGGTGTTCGAACCCAGATGATGGAACTTGATGAGTAAAACCAAATATTTCTGAATTGCCCCAGGCCGGTCAGCTCAGTGATGATATCTCAAGACCAGAGCACTGGTTGGAAATGCGCATTGTGGTATGAGGTTGCGGGTTCAATACTCAATTGCAACCTTGCGCATGGACACCAGCAGGGCGTTAGATTGACACACGGCTGGGCACACTCCCTTGGGCTGACGCATGGTACTACAACAGACACTGCCTGCGCACCACCCAAGGGTTGTTCATGGTGTTGTATGTTGGTTCTGGGTTTCACATGGGTTGCGTGGGGGCGTTGGTCTTGGGTGTTTTGTTGACCTCCCCAGTCTGGCATATCACATTTTCGTGCCATTTCCACCAGTCGTTCACATGGTAGAATCGTTCGATTACATGTTACAAGGTCACGGGTTCGAGCTTGGTTCGGACTTTGGGGGGTCCTTGTCCAGCTTACCCCGTTCTCTCTTTGATATACGACATGATGCGGCCTATACATCTCTATACACTGATTCACAGAGCACACACAGCCTTCGGGCATACACATTGCTTGCGAATTATACATGGCCTACGGGCTACATACACAAGTTTCCACATATACTACTGTCTGTACATCTTCATACATAGATACACGAAGCATACACAGCCTTTGGGTATACACATACATTGCGGACTACACAACTATCAGACTGGGGGGATCTAGTCACTGGGTGGGGTCTCGTATCTGCGGTAGGGACAGGTATGGGCCACCGGAGTTCCTAGTGATATTCGGGTAGTACTGTCTAGTGGCTATATATAAGGCTTAGACCCTGTCTGAAACGTAGGGCCCTGTCCGAGTTCCGCCTGGCCTTGGGTAAGCTAGGGGAATGACGGTAAGACTGCTTCAATGGGTGCTACCCTGTCTGAAACCTAGGGCCCAGAGTCTCTTGGGGCCTGTAGTAGATTGTCTGGGCCTGGCGTCCGAAGTTCCCGTTCGACAAGGCTCGTCCAATTCCGCTTCCACCAGCGCTGGGCAACCTATCAGCCCTTGTGCCTATCACTGCTGTTCTGTCCCAGTTACCTGCGCATCGGTAGGGTAATGGTCCTGAGTGCTGGTCACACTGAGGTTACAGTGAGGTAGGATAGTGGGATAGGGGGTGCGCTAGGAGTATTGAAGCGAGGATGGGATGGGAGGTGGTCTCATATTCCAGGACACCCACGGCGTAGTGCTCCAGGTGATCACTGTGTACTCAGTGACTGGCCTCTACAACAGAGCGGAATTAAAAACAGGAACAGGGGTATAATTAAATCGTAATTTCCAAAATAACCCCAAATTGAGATATATGCGAGAATGCCGCTGAAACATGTGGGTAGAGCGGAATGCCCTTTTGGGCCGAAATGTTTCTGTTGTGCCCCTGTCAGGCGAAGAGAACTTTGAAATCTGGACCTCCCCGTTTTGGCCTCGGCCTCTACAACAGAGCGGAATTAAAAACAGGAAAAATCGTAATTTCCAAAATATCCTCACAAATTGAGTTATATGCGAGAATGATCCTGAAACATGTGGGTAGAGGGGAATGCCCTTTTGGGCCGAAATCTTTCTGCTGTGCCCCTGTCAGGCCGCAACTTTGAAATCTGGACCTCCCCGTTTAGGCCCCGGCCTTTTGCAATAGCGTCTAGGAGAAGTGGACAAGTACTGGGGCATTTGGCAAAGTTAGACGGAACCGGGTAGGGGTATATTGCAAAGAACGGGTGTCCACCCACGCCAGGGGTATTCCACAACATTTTTTTTGTGTCAGAGGGGCATTCGGCCTATCTAAATCATTAACGGTCATTTTGGCAGATGTCTCAACTTCTGGGGGTATTTTGCAAATTATCCAAAAAAATCAATGCCCTTGCTCAGTGGGTACACCCATAAACTATTGAAATACAGACGGGTGTTCGAATCCGGATACTGGAACTAGATTGATGAGTAAAACCAAATACTTGTGAATTGCCTGGGGCCGGTCAGCTCAATGATGATATCTCAAGGCCGTTGCCCTTAAAAAAAAACAAATATAATAATAATAAGAAGTAAAGAAAAATAAAATAATATGGCGGTGTACCTTCCGTGTTCTAGCCGAAGATTCGTTCTGATTTTGTACATTTGCTGAGTCGCGGAGCGAGACCCAAATTCCTGCCCAATGGCATGGCACGTTGTACGCGTCACACGCAAGCGATAGTTTCGGGAAAGGTGTTAGCGTCACACGTGCGGGGTTGTACGCGTCACACGCAACAGAGAATCATGACGCCCCATGCAATGGCACGTGCGGGCTCGTCACACGCAAGCAACTACGGCGGCTTTAATATGGCCTCGTTTAGTGATGACAGGTGGTCGAGTGTCGACACGGCATCGCCCACCGACATTCAACAACTCTGCAAACCTCCCCCATCGCCACTGTCCTATCTTACCACGTCGGAGAGCGGTAGTGAATGCGTTACGGCAAACGCACGTTGCCCTTACTCGCCCGTATCTGGACAAGAAAGCTGCCCAAGTACGTCCAGGACAGTACGAGCGTAAGCATGGCCTTTGCCACGGCTGTTCGAGTTCAGCGCGCACTACGCATTCGCATTTCCCTGTCAGGTCGAAGAGTGCGCCGTGGTACCTTCTGATCATCGGTCCGTAACGAGGTTCTAGTGCGCTACTTGCCGACGAATACATATATATAGACCCAGCCAGCAGCACCGACAAAGCACAAGAAACGGACAGCAACGTGACTGCAAGAGCAGGCAATCGCTGTGGAAATGAGTTGAGAGAGAGAGAGAGAGAGAGAGAGAGAGAGAGAGAGAGAGAGAGAGAGAGCAGGCGGGCCGGTAGGAACTGATTGGGAAGGAGCACGTGGAAGTTGTAGTTTTCTGTCGCGCTTTCGAGGCGGAGACGAGTGAGATCGTCATAGCGAGGGTGACAATGGCGCACGGCGTATCTTCAACTGTGATTATGGCGGCCTTGCTTCTGCTGATTGCAGCTGCCACACCTGCACTTGCGCAACCCCCGTCCGTGAGCATTAATTGGGTCACATTTGGCGGGACCGGGTGCAGCTGGAGCAACAGCAACTACGTCTACTCAAGCGACTCGAAGACGATCACTTTCATCTTCGGCGGGATGGTGGCCACCACCGACGGAGTGCTTGCGGATAAGCGGAAGGCGTGCCAGATCTCCATGTCCGTGAATTATCCTGATGGCTGGAGCTACACGCTGGGGCAGGTGACCGGCCGTGGATTCGCCGACGTTGCCGCAGGATCCAAGGGCGTTTACGAGACGCAATTCTACTTCTCGGGGCAGACTGGCACCCCCAGTGTCAGCCGCACSCTCACGGGCAAGTATGTCGACAGCTTCGAGTTCACGGACTACTTCACGACGTCTGTCTGGAGCCAGTGCAACAACACTCCTAATCTCAATATCAAGTCGGTGGTCAGGGTGGAAGGAAGCAAGGCCGTCATGGCGCTCGATTCCTCGGACACCAAGTTCCAGCTCGTCTACTACTTCAACTGGAAGCAGTGCTAAG
>BFEA01000078.1:3145180-3165843 GCA_003427395.1 Chara braunii | reverse complement strand
GTGTGTGTGTGTGTGTGTGTGTGTGTGTGTGTGTGTGTAGCATCACCACTTTTTTGAATCTCTGCCTGAGTGGTGGCCTCGAAGATAAGAAAGACAAAACATTGAGGGCCTTATTTGACACATCTGATGAACAGAGAGCTTTTGTGGCAGGGAGGTTCTATAACTTTTCCCAAAGATTAACGAATGGCATGACACTGCTCTCACTAAGAATACGTCATATGGCGACAGTCCTTTCATCTACACTATGCCATGGGTTGTGGTTGGTCATGTAACACAATATGACTGCCTAGGAAGCAACTTTCACGGCAGCAGCAGTTTCCATCAAGCTCGGATGTCACTTTTACAAAAGGGCCCTCCAAAAGAAAAACCTGCTAGTTTTGCTATCTTTGCTTGTACTGGAAACTGCTGCCATGACAATACTGCATTTCGCGTTTCGTTAGCGTAACAGAATATGTATACTCTTCACTTCTCTTGATGTATACATATTCATGTGTTTCACCTCTGCGGCTTTCTTGGCTTTAGCCTTTTTTTTTTTCTGTGTGTGTTTGAGGTTTTGGGTATTGCAGTGCGCATTCTAGTTCAGTCGGTGTGATGGGCGTTGCACGCTGTTTCCCCTCAGTGTCCTGAACTGCGGTCCTATTTGCCCTTCACTGCGTGTTGGTTCTTTCTATCTCTATCCCACATGCCCCTTGTATTAATATGAGGAGAAGCACCATCGCTTGGTTGATAATCTTTCCATCAGTAGAATAAGTTGGGCCCTTTTAAACTTCCCGCAAAATTGAAACGATACAGTCAAGGTTAGCACGGGCCCTGGGCATGACAAGGTTAGCACGAGCCCTGTGCATGCGCGCATAAACCAAGATAAGATCCGACGTTAGGGGGGTAGAGGGGGTGTAGAGGGGGGTGGGCGGGGGGGCGGGGATGTTGGTGGGATAGTAAGCCCTACATCAACGAAGTAAACCGTGCATGCATAAATCAAAACACCCCTTAATTTAATAAATAAATGAACAAACAAATAAACAAGTAGATAAATATATATATAAAATAAAGAATAAATAAAACCCACCCCAGTATAGCTGTAATGAACCCAGACTGGAAGATACTCGTCAGACGTGGAAGTACAAGTTAACTCAAATCTTCCCAATGTCTCCAATGATCGTGAAAGTAATATCTGATACAATGTCTCGTTACCAATAGACCAAGAGAGTGGAGGGGGTATAGACAGATAAGAGGGTGGAAGGGATAATCAATGACCACCAAAGAGTAGCCCAAACAGTACCCACCCTTCTGGGGGCTTCCCCTCCCCTCCACGTCATCAATCAATATGGATACAGAGTAACAAGTCTGACAAGTCGTGATCACATGGATGTGCCACACGGCACTGTCCTCTTGTGGAGACAATGAAGACAAACAGCAGTGCACAATAACGACGTCAACCTCAGGTGAGTACCAGTTTCCCAATCATCCACAGATCCCCATCTCCCTCCTTGTCGCGACCAATCACCTCATGTAGACAGTGTGGCCAGTGCCACGTCAGCAATAGAGACAGGTGGCATGCACCACATCAGTAATGAACACAGATGGCCTTCACCAGATCAGCAAGGTAAACAGGTGGCATGCGCCACATCAGCAATGTAGACAGGTGGCATGCGCCACATCATCAATGTAGACAGGTGGCATGCGCCACATCAGCAATGAAGACAGGTGGCATGCGTCAAGTGAGCGTCAGGGCAGCATAGCAAGACTGAATATTGATCTCTTGGAGAACAAGCCTTATGTAGTGTTCAGGTCTCCCACCCACAGTCATACAGATTGACTTACAACCGAGTGTCTGGATTGTGTATAGTTGCAGACTTCCACTTGGTCCTAATGCTGTCTTGGTACCTGCATACAAACAAGTGTGTGCGTCTGACCGGCGGCCTGGGCTGGGTCCACTTTCACTTTGACCATTGGGCATCAGGCAGTTGATTTTGGTCAGATGTCACCCGCTCAGGCCTTGAATCTATGTAGGGGTCCTTTTTCCGCTTGGCCTAAGTCTGAGTGTGGCCTGGCCAGGCTCTTAGACATTCCTCGAGGCATACTGCATGGGGTATTGCATTCCTGCCGCCAATTTTCAAGTTCCAGTGCAGAAATACATCAATTTTCCTTTCATTTAAGTTCATACGCAACAACAATGTCAGGAGCAGTAGGTAAGCGTTCCTTTTTACTGAACCATCTACCTTCAGTAGGGGGCTGAGACTTGAACTCTACCTTATACTGCTTCTGTGGTTGTCGTCTACCGCCTGTAGAAAAATAGCCATTTTTCAAAATCTTCTCAACTTCGTAGCCTCCATTCATGGAGAAGGAAAACAGAGATGGTCTATTAGGAAACCTAGTCCCCTCTACATTTGACAAGAGTTTAGACGCATGAAAGCCATGATAGGTCAAGAGGTGAGGGGTTACATCAATCTGGTAAGAAGGTTCATCCGCATCCCCAATCACCTCGAGAACTTCCCAGGGCCCATAATAGACAGGTAGCAGTTAAAGAGATATGCTTTCTTTCAAGGAAAATTATTTAGATTTTACCCACACCAGATCACCTTCATGAAACTGCGATATCCAACGATGTTTGTTGGCCTCCTTAATCATTTGCAGTTGGGTTTTTTGTATATTTTTCTGTTCCTTTTTAATATCTTCTTCATATAAAACTGCAAATTCACGAGTGTCTGGGGGTAACCTCTGAATTTGGTCCCGAGTTAGAGCATCAATGGGACGTCGAGGCTTTCAACCTTTATACAGTGCATTGGGTGGTCGTCCTATAACAGTCTGTATGCTATTATTATATGCACTTGTGATTTTATGTAAGTTCTCATCCCAATCTATCTCATCAGTTCATACGTACACGCAAAGGAATTGTTGGCACAAACGATTCATTTGTTCAATTTGACCATTTGTTTCATGTATCTTCCTAACAACATAGTCAACCTCGTACCATAGACTTCCATCAACTTCTGCAAATTGTATACTCGTGAACCGAACATCCCTGTCAGAAACAATGAATTTTAAGAATCTATATAGGTTGAAAATCCCCACTGGACAATTTTTCCAACGTCAACTTCCTCACCAGATTGATACGAGACAATGGCTATTTGCGAGAAACTCTATCTCGCATCTCACCACGTGGACATTCGGCGGAGATGGAGAGTCAGAAAGCCCCCTCAAACCAGGCTTGACAGCTGGGTCTTGACTTGTTTTCTGACAAAAACGGTAGCCAGTCTGATGGTAGGGGGGCATGAAGGTTTTGGACATCACAAGGTCGACAATCCCATCCCAAGCAGCAGCAAAGGACCGGGTAACATGCATGATCGACGTGGGTTGAAGGGGAATATGATTCAACCCTTGTGAGAACAGGGTTTTTAAGGACTGATTATGAGAAATCGAGGGGTCAAGGGTAAGGACATGCTATGAAGGAGTGGAAAAAGGTTGAGTCGTGACAAGCGTTAGAAGTAAATGAAACCGATTGAACCTCCATGAAGCACATGGACGCAACAACTTTTCCGAGCAGAAAGCAAACCACTCCTAAAGCTCAAAATCCCTCAATACGCGAGTAGGCCTGTATACAATGGCTCCTAACGAATCAAGGTAAGTCCAACCTAACACAATGGTCGCGAGGAGGATAATTGTTTCAGGAGGGAAGAACTCCTTTAAAACTTTCTCCACTATAGCCCGGAACCTGACAGTTTTCATGACCCTATTTTCGTACTCAATGTGGACAAACAAATTCGTTTGTGATGACGACGCACCCATCCACTTATTCTTGTCTGCCTCATCCTTCACCATAGCCCATTCGCCTCCACGGGATCTTATAGATCACAAGTTATTAAATAGCAAATAAGTCATGAATTAGCAAAGGTTTGTACATATGCCTTTATACATGTATACATGTGAATACATCATAAGCTCTGAAGCACGTCATCAACTCCTGAAAAAAGTTCTCACAGAGGCGTTAGGCCTCCGAAAACGTTGTGTCTGCTTCAGTGTAGTGGAGCTCACAGATTCCGATTGCGTGATGATGGAAGCTTCTGGAGGAGTGCTCGCAATACTAGTCCGTAACAGTTCAAGTACAGGAGAAGTCCCCTGGCCTTTTTCAACATCAGGGGAAGGCCTCACATAATAAGAGAGAATCGTGTTATCTCGTCTCTTAGCTGGCCGAGTGGACTGGATCTTAGTCCTCCTGCGTTTGGAGGGGCTCCTCAGGTACTTGTCTAGGAGCATGAGGGTCGCCATCTTCCTTGGGAAGTTCCTCACCATCAGTGCTTCGTCATCAAAAATCATCTCTGGCCTCACTGCAGGATTGTCCAGTATATTGTCGGCCATCATGACCATGATCGTTCTCATATGGTTGAAGACAACACACGCTAAGACAGAAGCACGCCATGTCTTGTTCAGGAAACTCCTCATCGCCCTCATTCTCGCTCTGAGAGTGGGTGCCGCCGGAAATTGGTACTCCAGATTGGTCGGAAATACCATAGCACCTGGTCAAAGCAGGTGATGTTTGTCTTGCAATCAGGTTTCCCTCTCTCCACACAACGACATTTGAGATTTGGAGGTCTGATATTCCAAATCCTCTTTATCTCAGCAAGAGTCGTCTGAGCTTTCGGAGGGAGAATCCCCTTATCGCCAGCTGCGAAGAGGAAATAGAGCACCACATTGGGTCAGAATGACCAACTGTGGGAAGCTTCATTGCGTCCGAAGTACGGGGGTATGAACCCTTGGTGAGCTCAGTATTCTCAGACAGAGCTTTATCACAACAAAGATTCATCTCCGCTTCTGTGAGGGAGGCGTGAAACCTATACTCATTAGCGCTAATCGGGGCCTCATGGTTGAACGTCTCAAAATCCCAGATCCTATCATTCTTCGCTTTAGCTTCCGACTCGATCCACCTAGCAAGGGCAGTGAGTAGGAACGCATTACGAAAAAACTTGTTGATATCCTTACCCTTCTCCTTAGCTATTCCTACCACTAACTGGGCGCTAGATTCAGCAATATACATAGCGTGAAAATTCCTCTCCTCCTGAGTGAGAGGCAGGCCATCATCGATTCATCATCGTATGAGTCCGGTTCCGACAACCCGGTCCCATATGAATTCGTCTGAATTAGATCGACATGGAATTGTGACTCTGCATTCCACAAATCCACAAACTTCATCTCCTTCAGAGCCAAATTATTCCTTATGGACGCCTCAATCAAGAGATCCTCCTCTACCATCCCCTTAACGTTCATTACATACCCCATAGACACCTCTAAAAACGATCATCCATCATTTGAAGTAGCCCAAAGGATGTACGCCCAGTCATTGAAGGAGAGTACAGTAATTAGGGGTGGGTATGGACGACGACCCTCCCGAGCCTTTCAACCGCGGACGCGGCGGGCAGCGGCAGAGAGGTCAACCACTTGGCAGTGGTCACTCACGAGGACGAGGTACTCATCGGTCCAGGCCGGATTCATGTGCAGACGACGATTGTTGACGGTCCGCGGACTTGCGTTTTCTTGCCTTTCTCATTGTGCTTTACTTTTTTGGTCTCCATGGCAGACGTAGTGTTTCGTGATGTTGTATTATAGTCTACTTTTAGTCGGCACTTTTTGCGCTGCTTACACATGGTTTCGTTCGGTACATGGGAGATTATATGTTTTCACTTTATTTTTTAGCCTAATTTTTAGTTGGTACTTTTTAGTGGGTATTTTTTGGATACTCTGGCGAGTATTCGACACGACGTGTTAGATGTATTTTGCTATTATCCATGCAACATTGTTTTGCGTTTTGCTTCGATTATATCTTGGCGTTTGCATTGTTTCTATTTTCATATGATGAGTGTTGTGTGCGCGTACATAAGAGCAGTGTGTGAACTTGCATTTTTTCACATGAACCATGTGAATGGAATGACAACTACATAAATGTATGCATCGACAAATTCCTGATCTCTCAGTAATCCCACTTCGCATTGTATGAGCACCATAAAAACCTTGGTTGTGGGGCGTGGGCGGACTTGGGAGGTTTGGGCGTGGCTCGATTTGAATCCATGCCAAACCCAAATCCCCCTAGTGCGTCCACACCCCACAAAACCGAAACCCTTCCTTCGCGCCCTTATCCCTCCCCGCTTCTCCCCCCCCCCCCCCCCCCCCCCCCCCCCCCCCCCCAAAAAAAAAAAAAGGATATTACGAAGGGTGGCCGCTCTGAGGCTTATTGAAGATGAAAGAGCAGAGGGAGTTTGTGGGGCGTGGGCTGACTTGGGGGATTTGGGCTTCGTGCCGGTTCAAATCGACCCAAGCCCAAACCCCCCAAGTCCGCCGACGCCCCACAAAACCCAAAAAACTCCCGTGGCGCCCTCCCTCCCCAAAAAAATGAAGTATATTAGGAAGGGTGGCTGCTCTCATGCCTATTGAAGATGGAAGAGCAGAAGGAGGAGGGGGGGGGGGGGAAACTGAAAAAAAAAAAACAAAAAACAAAAACCTGGAATTTTTTGGGGTTTTATGGGGCGTGGGCGGTCTTCAGGGATTTGGGCTTCGTGCGGGTTCAAAAAGAGCCAAGCCCAAACCCCCGAAGTCCGCCCACGCCTCACAAAACCCAAACACTCACGTCGCGCACCCACTACCCCCCCCGCACGTATGCCCCCCGTAATGATCATAACCTATTCCAATAATCCCCCATTGCCCTGCCCACACCTATACCCCCCCATGACCCTCCCTAATAACCCCCTCAAACTGGCGGCCAGCAAGGAACCCTAGGTGGCGTAGTTGGGGGGTTGCAAGTGGGGGCGGGGTGGCGGTGGGGTTGGGGGGTTGGGATCGGGTCGCGTTGACGTACGGTTGGGTATGGGCGGAGGGTGGTGTTGGGGGGGGGTGACGCGGGGGGGGGGGGGGGGGTTCCTCGGGGGGGTAACTTTTTGAGTTCGGGGACGGGTGAAGGAGGACCCCCACCCCGCAGCCCCTAACATGCGCGTGAGGGGCGCGGGGTCGCGTTCATTTGTTTCGCGCCACATGGTGCGCAGCTCATTTGAACGTGAATGAACACGGCCCCACGCCGTATGAGCGCGCGCGCTCGAACGAGAACGCTCGTTCGGCGAGTTCAAACAGTTACAGAGCACATGGTATCCCATTTTTGGATGAGGTCTCATTGGCGCTCGTTACACAACTCCGAGTCCGACGTGGAGGGCCTCAACCGAGTGGCCTTTTCTTTGTGTTCGTCCGTGCCGCGTGTGCAAAAGTTGAACCCTTTGGCCTGATAATGCTCGAGGCGACGACAATCGCTGCACAAAGTGTCAGGCCAATGAGGCTCCACTGCCCTCCACGGGAAGGCGATCGGTTCGTTAAAGGACAATAACAATGAATATGGCAAAAAGTGTGTATCGATGATAACAAAACCCGCACCAACGAATCCAGAGAACCGAGTTTAAGGAGGAAAGTAGTAACGCCCTCTGATCTTGGCAACAACTTCTCGTACGTCCCACTCTCATACATGTATCTTTTCCTCGTTGTACAGGAAGGGGCGCGGCGGGGGCAGGGGAAGTTGGCACCCGGTGAGGTTGGGGCTGTCAGTCCACATGGCCGCAAAGGTAATCACAAATCTTAATCATACATCATTCGTCAGACACTCCTGGCAACCCGATCATTCAGTCGCTCATCCAATCATCCCTTCAATCATGCTACAACAAAATCTATAATCACGGCTCACCACATGCACATACCGAAGTGAGAGAAGCAAAGTTACCATAATTCATCCATTATGACATGTCGTGACTGGAGGAGGGAGAGTGTGGATGCAAACCCGCAGGGAGAAACGAGTAGAAAGCAATCATAGAATGCCAGGCGATCTTGCCTAGAAATATCCCAGCTTAAAAGTCGAGCGATCAAAATTCGAAGATACAAATTTTGGAGCAGAAAGGAAAGAAAGCACTTCTGCCATAAAATTTCACCATGGCCTCGGGCCATGCACTCTCTCACTTCCGACTCAAACGTTTGACTTGCACTTACGATCCCGGCCGTCACGTGCCAATCCACCATAGCGATCGTCACCTCACCGACTTAGTCTCTGCACGGCCCTGCGCGGATCCCACAGTCCGTCGGGCGCTCCAGCATGCCGAGCGCCAGACTACAGCCCGCTCGTCGGGACTTTTCAACTCGCACCTTCCTTCATATGATCTGGCCACAGCTTCCCGAAAGCGGACTGATAAGTCGAGAGAGCGGGATTTTCGGGAGCGCTTGCGGAATTTATAGCAGCGGAAAAAATGATAGATGTTAGGAAGGGTTAGGACTAAGACAGGGAGGAGTAGGAGAGGGTTCAGGGATTGCTCGTCGAAATCCATGTCGATCCTTTGGATCCCAGCTGCAACCAATCAAAATTGTCGTGTATCAGGAATTTCCCTCTTACACGGCGTCTCCTAGGCTAGAGGGAGTGATCGGGGGTCGACAGGGTGTTTCGGCACGGGGACCTGAGCGGGAAGAAGAAGAGCAGCTTAGAGCGCAAAGAATAGTAGGAAACGGAACCAAGATTCAACGGATCAAAAACGAGAGAAAAGGTGCCCAACGCGATGAGGGGATGGAAAACGGTTACAGACAGAGAGGGAGCATGAGCGCGGCGAAGGGAGTGTCGAAAACATGGGGAGAACCGGGGAGAGGGGAGGCTCGCATGCATGGCGTAGTCGCGAAGGCAAAAAGGGCACCGAAACAATTATCGCTAATTCAAATTGGAAAGTACCATATCCGCGCGGCAAAGCGAGCGTGTGGGAAAGTCTTATGCCTACTCAGATTTCTGTGAAAATTCCCAGACCTTTCCAAAACGAAGTTGAGAACATTCATGCGCAAGAAAGGACACGTCGGATTCTGCCTATTCCGAAATTCCTAACCGTCGAGCCAAATTCCAAGCGCGTTTGCTAAGGCACGCGTAATGCCCATGTAATTCCCAATTTGCAAAAAAAAATAAAAATTGATCCGGGGGTCCCACATACTACATTCATGAAAATACAAAAAGAGGCCTCGTCAGATGGTCACCCAAAATTCGACAAAAATACAGAGAAGGGGGGGGGGGGGGGGGGAGATAGCGCAGTTCCGGAAGTTGGCGCGTCACATGGGTCCCAGGTGGCCAGCCCGTGCAAGGACCAGGAAAGGTCCCAGCAAAAAAAACAAAAGAAGAAATCCAAAAAATCCATAAACAGTTTATGTTATGCAGAAAAATAAACTGAATAACTTTTGCCTCAGGGTCACATCGAAATTTGTTACCAAATTCAAAATAGAAAATAAAATTTAAAAATATATTTTTTTATTATTTATTTTTATGGTTTTGGCCCGGCCGGGAAAGTGACCCTGGGCCACTCTAGTACCTTTGGCTGCTGAATACGGCCATTGATGAATACGGGCTACTCTGTTACTGCTAGAATTGAGTATACTCTGAGACTTGGATTTTTTTCTTGTGATGAATTGAACCTGGTACATTTGGCTGCGGCGTCGTTCGGTAGTTTGTTGGGTCCGGCTGATCTATGCGAGGTACATGGGATCTGGATGTCTTCTTGTGGTTAGTGTAGACCTCGTGTCTTAAAGGAGTTGAATTGTAGGCCTGAGTTGGGTTTGGTGACGTGACTTTTTTTTCTGTCTGCCAGTTTGTGGTGCTTTTGACGTTTTCTATACGAGTCTATGGATATAAGTAGGTCTTCTAGATAGGTGTCCGTCAAGTGACTTAGACCCCTGAAGAGTCCTGGTTGGCGGCCAGGCGAAACCGGTCAGGTCGTCACGCCAATCGGAGCTGTTTGTTCCGGCTTTGTGCCTTATCGCTTATCAATCGATTTCAAGTCACGTTCAGGACACCTGTCATCATCTTCTCTCTTCTTCTTGATGGTGTGGTCTACTCCCTTCTCCCTATCTCATCTTCTCCCTCCTCCTCTCTCTCTTTCTTCCTCTCCTAATTCTTGCTGGTTCTGTTGTGCATGAGTGGAGTGATTACGGCCATTTCGTGTTTATGCTGAATAAGCGTAACATATTTTCTTTCACGAAGTAACCGTGGTAGAAGTAAGACTACCGGCGTGTGGCTTCGACAACATCATCATACCGTCCAATGGTAATCCAGTTATGCCTGCAATCCTCAGTTGCTATAAATGCGGTCAACCTGGCCACATTTCCAGGTTTTGTCCGCTTTCTGATCGAAGGCTGAATGGAAGTCAGTTGTCTAATGCTATCGTTCCTGCGCAACCATCGTTGACTGCGCGTGTTGTTACTAACGTCGGGACTGTTGTGCCGTACTTCTCGGGTCAGTATAATGGAGGTGGAGGTGGCAATGGGTTAGTAAGAAGAGTTAGTACGCTGGAAGAGATTGTTGGGAAAATTAACAGTAAGCATGAAGCGGACGAGGCAAGGGAGCAGAGAGAACGTGAGCAAGATGAGCGTAGGAAGCGGGAGAAGGATGACGAGGAACGTAGACTGCGAGATAAGAAGGGGCGAGAAGATCTGCAGAAATAACTACGCAAGAAAATGTAGACTAAACTGGATAAAGTGTGCGAGGTCGTTAACCGCAAGAACTAAGGTGATGTTGGTGAGATTGAAAAGTTGAAAGCTCAAGTGGCGGCTCTTAGTCGGCAGTGCAATGCAGGTCGTTCAACTGTTGTTATCGAAATTGACCAAGTTGCCAGGCTTCGTGCTCAAGTGGAGCAACTCAAACGGGGTAATGATGGCGCTTCTACGTCTGCTACCGGAGGAAGAGTGGCCAAGGAGTCGAAGGAGGTTGCTCGTCTTCGTTCGGAGCATGCCGAAGATAGAGCGGCTAGGGGGAAACGGTGGGCGACGCTGGAGGAAGTCATTTGTGCCTTGCAAAAGCAATGTGAAGCACCCGAAGCCAATGTGGAGGTATGGAGAAACGAGGCCTTACGTCCTGGGAATAAGCGTGGAAGTATTGCGATCAGGCAGACTCCAGGCAGTGCTGCACGTGTTCGACCGCGTGTGACTCCGGGTGCTTCGCCGTGTCCTGTAGGGAGGGTGGATCAGCAGGTGAAAGCGATGGTAGAAAGGCATCAGCGTGAGGTGGACTTGCTAAACGAAATGGGATTGCGTGAAGTCAACGCACGTAAGGAATCGGAAGACGAAATCGAAAGATTAAAGGAGGCTATGGCTAAGTTGGAGACGAGTGGAAGAGCTCGAGGAACTAACTTGAGGAACAAGTTGGACGACGCTGCGGGACCTTCTGCCTGTAAAGACACGGGGGAGACGGTCTTGGCTGGATTGGTTAACCGGAGAGAGATCTTTGTACGTGAGGAACGTAAGCAGCTCCGAAATTTGCGTAAGGAGGAGGTTATCTCTATCTGCAAGAAAGAAGGTATTGAATGCACAAAGTTGGACCCTACTAAGGAGGCTATCATACAGGGTCGTGCCGATCGTGCTTTCGAAAGCAAAAACGGTACGGACGTTGGGAAAGGCATAGGTAAGGTGGATTATGTTGTTGACATCCCCGATGATGGGGAGGACAACCTCCATAAGGGCGACGGGCATGACTCGGCTACTTCTTAGGATCATGCCCGAACGCGACTTTTTTGTGGCGAATTGTTAATTTCTATTGTAGGATTCGTTCTGTATCCACTACGTGGCTGCGGTGCAAGGATGTTAATGTTCTTCTCACCTCTGCGATTTGTGGGTTTGATTCTGCTGAGTGCGATTCTGTGGGGTGTCAAGCTTAGTGAATTTCTACTTCGTGCGGCGCTTTCTTCTGAGAGTTGTAGTGACAGGAATGGGCCAATTGTTTATGTTCTTACTTCTCCGTGGGCACGTCATGCGTATGCCGGTAGTACACAGAGAGATCTTCATTCCCGTCGGAGGGAGCATGTGTATTGTGCTTGTCACCAGAATGTTATCGAGGGAGGCCGAAGGAATGAGAAGCTCTACCAATGGCTTCCTCGATGTGGCGCTCACAACTATGCTATTGTCCCTCTGTATCGATGCTTGCCCGATGATTCGATTGAGACCGATAAGTTTTTCATTAGATTGCTTGCCCCCCTGCTCTTACTGTCCATGATAAGCCGAAGCGGTGTAAAAGACGTTGTGCGGGTTCACGGGAAAGGTTGGAGAAGAGGAAGAAGGATTGTAAAGGAGTTCTGGTACAACGTGGTAATGAGTTTGACCATGGTTCCCTTTGCGTGTTTCATAGCACTAACGGTCTTGTTTTTGTGAGCTTTCTAAAAATCCTTGAGAAATGTAGAGTTATGTGCATGCATCTTGTTGTTGTTACTTGCGTAAGGGGTACTCGGTTGACCAATTGTTGGAAAGTCTTGAAGAGACTTTATGGAGGTTGTGTCGACCAGACTGAGTTCGGAAGGAAAGAGTTGCGATACTCTCGTGATTAGTTGAAGGGTAGGGTCTTGCTTATTATTGATCCTATTATTCCGTTCTTGAGTCGCTCGTTGTCTCTTAAGGGCCCATTAGTTGTATTCTTGAGTAATCCTAGTAGACGTGTTGAATTGAGTTTGTGGAACTTGGGCTCGCTGATTGCTGGTTATACAGTCGTTCGTACGTTTAGCGAAAAAAAAAACAGATGCAGGTTGCGTTGTTTACTCTCTCGCTATGTGCTCTCACGTTTTGGTATCCACGTTAGGAAGCGGGTGGTTGTTCGGATAACTTATGATGATCAACTTTGTAAGTCGAGTATTCGGAAGTTACGTGAAAGTATTATCGGCAATCTCGATGTGAATTTGAGTTGGAAAGGGATGTTGGTACGATGCATGCGCGTTGTGTGGTGCCGCAATAAGTGTGTTGGTGATTTTTTTCGGAACTTTCGGAGATATGCTAAATTAGGGAATGTTGGATGTCCTTTTGCGGCGGCTGATGAGGTTCTCCTGCGGTTAGATGGGCATGTATCTTTTCGATTTGACGATGTTCATGGGCTGTTTCCACCTTGGGTTCGGAATTCGAAGAATATTGTGAAACCTTCTCGATTACGCTCTGTTTCTTAGCTGCGTGCTCAAAATTTATGCTCCTTTAAAACTCATCCATCGCTTCCGACTTGTGGGTTTGAGTTCCTATCTTCTGACCTACTTCATGGCTGTTTTGTTAACAAGTGGGGAGGGATGTGTTCCGAGGCAGTCATTTTCGAAGATAAAGTTGGTCGTTTTCAAGAGTTACTTCGTGGGTTGGTATGTAGCCCCATGGATCATAATATGGGTGACACATTTGCGTGTACAAGGGTGTGCGAACTTTGTTCTTTGGCAATCCTGCTTTTTTTCTTTGTGGCGAGGATGAGATAGCTGTGCGAGGGAGATGTGCGACAGCGTATACGAAAAACTTGGGAAAAGGCATTGGATCTGTTGGGAAATGGAAGAAGAATGAGACATTTGGAGAGGCATACTGTTTGCCTAAGCACAAGGATGTAGGGAGATGGAGGCCGATTTGCCCCTCTTACCCCGAGTGCTCAACTGCTGGGGGGAGAGTTGTGTCTCGAGGGTCAACGCTATGTTATGGAATCTTCCTGCTATATCCAATCTCAACCTTCGGAGTGTTGACCGACTTCTAGCCGGCATTTAGGCGGTTAACAACAGTTTGACGAGTGTTGATGTCCTGCTGGGTGCGTCGTTCGATATAAAGGAGATGTTCTCTAATCTCCCGCATAGCTCGATATTGGATGCGATCTTATGGGTTATTGACATCAAGTTGGAGAAAGGGGTTTCTGCGATTGGGATCTGCAAACAAGGGAAAGTGGCGAAACTTTTAACTAGTCGGGCGGATATGGGATGAAGGAGCATTTCACTTTCTACTATTTTTGAATTTGTTTCTTTTGAGCTTCAGCATACCTACGTGTGGGCTGCGGGGCGTTTGCTTTGTCAGAAGTTCGGTATACTGATGGGAAAATCGTCAAGTCTGGCTCTTGCGTGCTTGCTATGTGCCTATAACGAGTTTGTGTTCTTGACCAGTTTAGGCGCGTTGTTTCGAAGATTCAGATTAGTTGACGACGCTTTTGTGTTCGTGGTGTGTAAGAAAGACGACATGTGTTCGTGGGATAAGGGGTTACGACTCATTGACTCGTTTTGTCGTTGTTATTATAACAATCTAATTCTGGAGCAGACCAGTAAAGCTAACTATTGGGACTACCTCAGGTGTGTCCTTAAGGTGTTTGAAGGGAAGAAAGGACTGTTGTGCTTTCCGATGATGAAAAATCAGAGGGAGGATGTCAATGGCAGAGTAAAGTTTCAATGTATCCAGGATTATGTTTCGTTCTCGAGCCGTCAACAGAAACTGGCGGTAATCAATTCTTTTCTCCATCGAGCTAAGTTATACTCGTCTATCGATGATATGGTAGTACCGGGTTCCTTTCTTTTCACCCTAAAATGTGAACTCTAGAAGAGGGGGTATCCGGATTTTTTTTTTGACTCAGCTCTTGTGAAATTTTCTCGAAGATTTGAAGGTTTATGGAGAGAATGGTTGCCTATCTTCACATGATGGGGTCAATTTTTGAATGAGGTACGGTACTTTGAAGACCCCCGTTGTTAGGGGGTATCGGTGCATGCTAACAGGCAGGGGCTTGGTGCTGGTCATCTGAGGAATCGTTTGGTCTGTGCGGTACTCGGTGATGTGTATATCTTTGTTGCGTGTTGTGTGTCGGGTATTGCTGAATATGTGTTACGGTATCTGCGGCATTTTGAGGGGGTGTCGGTGGATGATTAACAGGCAGTGGCTTTGTGCCGAGTATCTGAGTAATTGGTTCATCTGTGTGGTACTCGGTGTAGGTTAATAGGTAGTGGCTTTGAGACAAGTGTCTGAGTAACTATTTGTGGGGTATCGGTGTAGGTTAATAGGCAGTGGTTTTGTGTCGGGTATCTTAGTAACTATTTGGGCTGTGTTGTACTCGGTGATTTACGTTTTTTTTGGTTGGGTTTTGATCTATGTGTCGGCCATTCCTGAATACGGGATACGGTTACTGCTAGTACTGAGTATACTATGAGACTTAAATCTTTTTCTTGTGATGATTTGAACCCGGTACTTTTGGCTGCTGCGTTGTTCAATAGTTTCTTGGGTTCGGCTGATCTATGCTATGTACATGGGATTTGGATGTCTTCTTGTGGTTAGTGTACTAGACCTCGTGTCTTAAAGGAGTTGAATTGTAGGCCTGCGTTGGGTTTGGTGACGTGACTTTTTTCTGTCGGCCGGTTCGTGGTGATTTTGACGTCTTCTCTACGGGTCTATTGATATAAGTAGGTCTTCTAGATAGGTGTCTGTCAAGTGACTTAGACCCCTGAAGAGTCCTGGTTGGCGGCCAGGCAAAACCGGCCGGATCGTAACGCCAGTCGGAGCTGTTTGTTCCGGCTTTGAGCCTTATTGCTTATCAATCGATTTCAAGTCGCGTTCGGGACACCTGTGGTCATCTTTTCTCTTCTTCTTGATGGTGTGGTCTTCTCCCTTCTCCCTATCTCATCTTCTCCCCCCTCCTCTCTCTCTTTCCTCCTCCCCTAATTCTTGCTGGTTCTGTTGTGCATGCGTGGAGTGATTACGGCCATTTCGTGTTTATGCTGAATAAGCGTAACATACACTCTGGTAGCCTAGATTGTATGTTATTCATTTTTTCACACACCAAAAATGACCCCCCCGAAAATTATTTTTAAATTTCTTTTTGGTTCGACGGGGTAGGTTCGGGGTCCCAGTACCCCAATCTGAAACCCCCACCCCCAACCCCCTCTCCCGTCGGCCTTGGCGGGCCGCGGTCGTGCCCGCGACGACCGCGGCTGCGGGTGTTTCGTAGCTTGGTGGCTCGAACACTGGGACTGCTGAATCCGGTTCGGCGGTGTCCCTGGAGGTTTTGCTATAGACAAGGGCTGGGGTTATGTTGCTCAAACTCTTAGAGCTTGTCTTTTTTTGGTTATCTGGGAGGTACGCAACAAAAGTGTATTTGCAGGCTGGTTTCTGTCAGATCAGTCAATCAAGGCAGCAGTAACGCTCCAAGTCAGACGAAGCATCAAGTCCTACTGGAGGCGCAAGGTCACTTCGACAAGCAAGAGAGCCGCAGGCCTTAGCTGGTTCAGAGAAACCTGGACGATCTTGGGGAGGTTGGCCAAGATCCAAGATGGAAAGTTAGGATTGGACGATTGGCTGTTAAGCCTGGACTAAGTACCTCTGTACTTCGTATATCTCCACAGTAGGAGGGCAGTAGATGGAGGTAAGTGTGGTCTGGAGTGAGTGCCGTGGATCCTATAGGAGCTAAGGCTCCCCTGGCCCGCACTAGGGACAGGTATGCCGGTTGGGACTAGTTTTGATTTATTGCACTTGCGAGTCCAGGGGGTTGGTCCCCTTGGGGTGTGGTGCCACCCCGTAAGTAAAACTGGGTAATGCTCCCAGAATCCCGGGTAGACTGTGAGGACCTCAGCCTCTATTGTTTGTCAGTGGTAATATAAAGCCTTGGGAAAAAAAAAAAAAAAAAAAAAAAAAAAAAAAAAAAAAACCTTGGGAAAAAAAAAAAAAAAAAAAAAAAAAAAGGAGCCGCGCTGTATCCAGCCGCCTAGCTTTCTTGGCGGTCGTTGAGAGCGAACTTATCTGGAGTGAGAACAAAATAAAAAATTAAGAGGCTCCCTACACAGGCTGTCGCATTACCACACAGACTTTTGAAGACGTGCGGCTAGAAAAAAATTGACAGGTGTCAGAATTTGAATTGTCATGGACTTTTGTGTGACGGCCATGACCAAAAACCTTGCCCCTCAACACCTGTGTGGCGAAGGGGGGGGTAAACTGTCCACCGCCGGCTTTCAATTTTATTCTGACACCTGTCGAAATTGTTTGAGTTTCCACAGCCTGTGTGGCGAGCCTCTAAGGGCCTTGCTCCACTACTCACCACATGCAAAAAAGACAAAAAAACAAAGGAAAAAAACCAAGATCCTAGCTCAGTGGGTACACCTTTGAACTGATGAAATAAAGACCGGTGTTCGAACCCAGATGATGGAACTTGATGAGTAAAACCAAATATTTCTGAATTGCCCCAGGCCGGTCAGCTCAGTGATGATATCTCAAGACCAGAGCACTGGTTGGAAATGCGCATTGTGGTATGAGGTTGCGGGTTCAATACTCAATTGCAACCTTGCGCATGGACACCAGCAGGGCGTTAGATTGACACACGGCTGGGCACACTCCCTTGGGCTGACGCATGGTACTACAACAGACACTGCCTGCGCACCACCCAAGGGTTGTTCATGGTGTTGTATGTTGGTTCTGGGTTTCACATGGGTTGCGTGGGGGCGTTGGTCTTGGGTGTTTTGTTGACCTCCCCAGTCTGGCATATCACATTTTCGTGCCATTTCCACCAGTCGTTCACATGGTAGAATCGTTCGATTACATGTTACAAGGTCACGGGTTCGAGCTTGGTTCGGACTTTGGGGGGTCCTTGTCCAGCTTACCCCGTTCTCTCTTTGATATACGACATGATGCGGCCTATACATCTCTATACACTGATTCACAGAGCACACACAGCCTTCGGGCATACACATTGCTTGCGAATTATACATGGCCTACGGGCTACATACACAAGTTTCCACACATAGTGCTGTCTGTACATCTTCATACATAGATACACGAAGCATACACAGCCTTTGGGTATACACATACATTGCGGACTACACAACTATCAGACTGGGGGGATCTAGTCACTGGGTGGGGTCTCGTATCTGCGGTAGGGACAGGTATGGGCCACCGGAGTTCCTAGTGATATTCGGGTAGTACTGTCTAGTGGCTATATATAAGGCTTAGACCCTGTCTGAAACGTAGGGCCCTGTCCGAGTTCCGCCTGGCCTTGGGTAAGCTAGGGGAATGACGGTAAGACTGCTTCAATGGGTGCTACCCTGTCTGAAACCTAGGGCCCAGAGTCTCTTGGGGCCTGTAGTAGATTGTCTGGGCCTGGCGTCCGAAGTTCCCGTTCGACAAGGCTCGTCCAATTCCGCTTCCACCAGCGCTGGGCAACCTATCAGCCCTTGTGCCTATCACTGCTGTTCTGTCCCAGTTACCTGCGCATCGGTAGGGTAATGGTCCTGAGTGCTGGTCACACTGAGGTTACAGTGAGGTAGGATAGTGGGATAGGGGGTGCGCTAGGAGTATTGAAGCGAGGATGGGATGGGAGGTGGTCTCATATTCCAGGACACCCACGGCGTAGTGCTCCAGGTGATCACTGTGTACTCAGTGACTGGCCTCTACAACAGAGCGGAATTAAAAACAGGAACAGGGGTATAATTAAATCGTAATTTCCAAAATAACCCCAAATTGAGATATATGCGAGAATGCCGCTGAAACATGTGGGTAGAGCGGAATGCCCTTTTGGGCCGAAATGTTTCTGTTGTGCCCCTGTCAGGCGAAGAGAACTTTGAAATCTGGACCTCCCCGTTTTGGCCTCGGCCTCTACAACAGAGCGGAATTAAAAACAGGAAAAATCGTAATTTCCAAAATATCCTCACAAATTGAGTTATATGCGAGAATGATCCTGAAACATGTGGGTAGAGGGGAATGCCCTTTTGGGCCGAAATCTTTCTGCTGTGCCCCTGTCAGGCCGCAACTTTGAAATCTGGACCTCCCCGTTTAGGCCCCGGCCTTTTGCAATAGCGTCTAGGAGAAGTGGACAAGTACTGGGGCATTTGGCAAAGTTAGACGGAACCGGGTAGGGGTATATTGCAAAGAACGGGTGTCCACCCACGCCAGGGGTATTCCACAACATTTTTTTTGTGTCAGAGGGGCATTCGGCCTATCTAAATCATTAACGGTCATTTTGGCAGATGTCTCAACTTCTGGGGGTATTTTGCAAATTATCCAAAAAAATCAATGCCCTTGCTCAGTGGGTACACCCATAAACTATTGAAATACAGACGGGTGTTCGAATCCGGATACTGGAACTAGATTGATGAGTAAAACCAAATACTTGTGAATTGCCTGGGGCCGGTCAGCTCAATGATGATATCTCAAGGCCGTTGCCCTTAAAAAAAAACAAATATAATAATAATAAGAAGTAAAGAAAAATAAAATAATATGGCGGTGTACCTTCCGTGTTCTAGCCGAAGATTCGTTCTGATTTTGTACATTTGCTGAGTCGCGGAGCGAGACCCAAATTCCTGCCCAATGGCATGGCACGTTGTACGCGTCACACGCAAGCGATAGTTTCGGGAAAGGTGTTAGCGTCACACGTGCGGGGTTGTACGCGTCACACGCAACAGAGAATCATGACGCCCCATGCAATGGCACGTGCGGGCTCGTCACACGCAAGCAACTACGGCGGCTTTAATATGGCCTCGTTTAGTGATGACAGGTGGTCGAGTGTCGACACGGCATCGCCCACCGACATTCAACAACTCTGCAAACCTCCCCCATCGCCACTGTCCTATCTTACCACGTCGGAGAGCGGTAGTGAATGCGTTACGGCAAACGCACGTTGCCCTTACTCGCCCGTATCTGGACAAGAAAGCTGCCCAAGTACGTCCAGGACAGTACGAGCGTAAGCATGGCCTTTGCCACGGCTGTTCGAGTTCAGCGCGCACTACGCATTCGCATTTCCCTGTCAGGTCGAAGAGTGCGCCGTGGTACCTTCTGATCATCGGTCCGTAACGAGGTTCTAGTGCGCTACTTGCCGACGAATACATATATATAGACCCAGCCAGCAGCACCGACAAAGCACAAGAAACGGACAGCAACGTGACTGCAAGAGCAGGCAATCGCTGTGGAAATGAGTTGAGAGAGAGAGAGAGAGAGAGAGAGAGAGAGAGAGAGAGAGAGAGAGAGAGCAGGCGGGCCGGTAGGAACTGATTGGGAAGGAGCACGTGGAAGTTGTAGTTTTCTGTCGCGCTTTCGAGGCGGAGACGAGTGAGATCGTCATAGCGAGGGTGACAATGGCGCACGGCGTATCTTCAACTGTGATTATGGCGGCCTTGCTTCTGCTGATTGCAGCTGCCACACCTGCACTTGCGCAACCCCCGTCCGTGAGCATTAATTGGGTCACATTTGGCGGGACCGGGTGCAGCTGGAGCAACAGCAACTACGTCTACTCAAGCGACTCGAAGACGATCACTTTCATCTTCGGCGGGATGGTGGCCACCACCGACGGAGTGCTTGCGGATAAGCGGAAGGCGTGCCAGATCTCCATGTCCGTGAATTATCCTGATGGCTGGAGCTACACGCTGGGGCAGGTGACCGGCCGTGGATTCGCCGACGTTGCCGCAGGATCCAAGGGCGTTTACGAGACGCAATTCTACTTCTCGGGGCAGACTGGCACCCCCAGTGTCAGCCGCACSCTCACGGGCAAGTATGTCGACAGCTTCGAGTTCACGGACTACTTCACGACGTCTGTCTGGAGCCAGTGCAACAACACTCCTAATCTCAATATCAAGTCGGTGGTCAGGGTGGAAGGAAGCAAGGCCGTCATGGCGCTCGATTCCTCGGACACCAAGTTCCAGCTCGTCTACTACTTCAACTGGAAGCAGTGCTAAGTCTCCAGATTTAGAGGCCTCCAAGCCGACGTCGCTGAAGCAGATGAATGGACAGGACGAGTCGGTCCAAGTTTGGCCGCGCACAGAGAGAGAGAGAGAGAGAGAGAGAGAGAGAGAGAGAGAGAGAGAGAGAGAGAGAGAGAGAGAGAGAGAGAGAGAGAGAGAGAGAGGGTGTGGTGGCCATCTTAGACCTCTTGAGGTTTTGGAGGCTCAGACCAG
>BFEA01000078.1:3113142-3134665 GCA_003427395.1 Chara braunii | reverse complement strand
GTGTGTGTGTGTGTGTGTGTGTGTGTGTGTGCGTGTGCCGGGGGTAGGGGAGGGAGGACGCCTCCCCCACCAATCAATCAATCAATCAATCACTCAATCAATCAATCAACCAATCAACCAATCAATCAATCAATCAATCAATCAATCAATCAATCAAACAATCAATCAATCAATCAGTCAACAAAAAAACAATCAATCAATCGATATTTAATTTTTTTCTATATTTTTAATTTTGTTTTCACACATAACCCCCCCCCCCCCAAATTTTTGTATTTTTTTTTTTTTTCCGCACAGGCCGATAGCGCAGGCCGAGTCAATGCGCCAGTTCCGTACCCCCGTTCACCGTTCACGGGGTCTGTCGACGGAGACCGGTTATGGAGTTCACGACGTTCACAACACGGGAGTTCATGAAGTTCACAGAGAGAGGTATATATATATATTTTTTTTTGGTTGGGGGGGTATGTTTTTATTTTATAGGAGGGTGGGGTACATCGATGGGTAACTCCCTATAAATTTTTCAAAAACTTTTTTTCAAGAATAATATTTTTTTAATTGAAAACGAAAAAAAAAAATCAACCAGCCAAAATAAGTATTTTCGTTTGCTATTTTATAGGTCATTTCGATTTTTTTTAATTTTTTCAATGTCACCACGCTGCGGAATATTCAGCAGGGACTCTGGTATGATAACTGTAAGAAATTTGAGTTCTGAGATGTATTCGTCCTAGGATCTATTGAAGGTCCTATGCCTGCCACTGTTTTGACCCAGGCTATGGTAAGTTCGGACAGGGTCTGAGAACAGTGTTATTTGGATGACAGGATCTAATATGCCTTGCTACTGTTTTCACCCTGCTCCTTGAAGCTTTGACAGGGCACGAAATTTGGACAGGGCCTGGTTATGGTAAGTTCGGACAGGGCCCGAGAACAGTGTTATTTGGACGATAGGAGCTATTGAAAGATTTATGCCTTGCTACGGTGTTGACCCTGCTCCTGGTCGGATGCTAGGACCTGTCTATAATTTTAGCAGGGTCTGCGAACCGGTATTTGGTACTGTCGGAACTCGGGGGCAAGACCTGACCTGCTATTTTTTTGTTTGAGCTCAGATCTCGGGCTCAGGTTTCGGAACACATCCGAACCGCCGCTGTAGGTAGGAAGTACTACCGTACTAAGGGTTGCGAGTTCCTGTACTATATGAATAGTGTTTTGTGCATAGGTCTTCCTTTTTTCGGGTCTAACGGGCGAAGACCCGCAGTTGTTTCTGGAGATGATTGCGGTGTTGACAAACGGTGGTGGGAATGTGGATGGTAAGGAGAGGAGACGGGGGTGAAGTTGGCGGGTAATCCCCCTGAAGACGGCCACATGGCGGTGGCCGAAACTGGTCGGGGTAGCCATACCTACCAGACTTGTGTGACTTCACTGTTCTATTCACTGTTTTATATTTTGTACACTTGATTCTAACTTGGAATAAGGCTTTGTTGAGTGTACGTGTTTGTCTTCTGACACAAAAAACTACGATACAACACTCCAGAAGGCGCGTGCAAACCGGCTTGGAATATTTGCAGAGCTTGAGTGAACACGTTTACTCCCTCGTGGAGTTGGTTAAATTGAGACTTAGTCGAATTTAGGAGTGGTGAGGGATGGCGAATGACAACGACTATGAACGCTATTGGGGTAGAGAACGTGAACGAGGCAGGGACCAAGGACGCGATAGTGGCAGTGGACGTGATAGTGGACGGGACGGAGGGCGTGATTATCACAACGAGAGGCGTGACTACCAGCGAGAAAGCGGTTACAGCTCGCGGGAATACCCGAGGCGTCCACCGATTTGCTACAACTGCGGTGAACCAGGACATTATAAGAACCAATGTTGGAAGACCAGCGCAGGCGAGAGTAGTTCAAGATATGGAGGAGATCGAGGTCGCCCGAACTCACCACCTGCTTGTAGAGGCCAACTGCGAGGAGGAGTAGAGGAGACTCAGATGAAGAAACAGATTGAGGAGCTACAGAAGCTCTTTCAACAAGAGACGGCACGGCGAGAAGAAAAAATGCGTCGTAAGCAGGAACGTGAGGAGAAGAAGAAGCAAGAGGCCGAAGAGAAACTACGGGAGGAGGAAGAAAAAGCTGCGCGTGAGGAAAGAGCACACAGGAAGAAGGAGAAGCATGATGACGAAGCCAGGAGTTGGCAACAAACAAAAAAATCTATGTCAAAGGACCTGCAGATTCAAATGTTCGGGAGATTTGGAGGTCTACGGAGGTGCTCCAGGAACTACGAGAAGTCGTGTTCGAAGTGACGAAGATTATGAACAAAGGTAAACAGAAGATCTCCTCGCCTGACGAAGCAAATGAGTCGGAAGACTTGGTGAATAACAATGTTGAAGCTATCAGCCAAAGGACAGCGGAGTTACGAATCACGGAGAAGCCGAAGAGGAAGCGCGGTGCTGAGAAGAACGTGGACAATAGTCCACCAGGTACTCTGCCGCCCAAGAGAACGCCGAAACGGAGCAGTTTTCGGCCGATTTAGTTGGCGGCAGCTTTGCAACGCACGGAAGCAAAGTCCGCAGAGAAGAGCACCCCGAAGGCCCCAGTCAGGACTACTCCACGGAAGAAGATCCTGGCTACCATTGGCTCAGCCGGAAGAGCCAAATTTGTTGAAGAAAATCTGTGTGAGCTGGCATTTTTGGAAGTGGATGAACTAAAAGAGATATGTAAGCATGAAGAGGTTACGTATGGGACGAAGATGAAGGCAATCTTTAATATTGCCGATAAGCGAGCGGAGGTGGCCTATGGGCCGGTCGGCGAAGAATTTGAAAACGAACAAAGAGACGGGGAGGAGGATGAAGGAGGAGAAGAGGAGGAAAATGACGAGGACAGCGAGGGTGATGTGAAGAGGGAGGACGAGTGAAGTGAGCTTTCAACCCAGGAGCTGTGGAAGCTTAACAGGTGGTTGATTCTTTCGAAGAAAGAAGGTAAGCACAACAGGGAGGGATTGGAGGAGATTCACCGAATTACTACAATACTCCTAGCTGTGCGGAATGAAGTTAGGTGGTTGACGAAATGTGTAGATTCTTGGGTAAGACTTTATGAGGAGAAGGGTGTTGAGTTCCTACTAACCTTCGGTAATTGCGTCTACATTCTGACTTCGAGCTTGTGCCGAACGCAATACATAGGACAAACGAAGCGGGCCGGTGATATTCGTTGGAGGGAGCACTCCTCTATTAGCGATCGCAATGATAAGGAGACGCACTTATATCGATGGTGGCGTAGATTTGGGAGAGAGTCGTATGTCATGTTACCGGTTTATGCCGGTAATACTGAGGATTTGACGCATATTGAGGAAGTTTTCATCAAACGATGGTCGCCCAACCTCAACACTAACCATACGAAAGGGGTGCCGAGCAAGAAGTTGAAGAGCAGGAAAGGTAAAGCGGAGAGAAACAAGGGAAGATCTAGGATACCGCCGAGACGGGATGGAATAAAACTGGTTAGTGTGAGAACGAATAATCAACCAGAATGGACGGTTAGAATTTTCGATGTGCTTACTGAGGCGGAGAAGAGAGGGAGACGGTCTTTCGTGATCGAGAGTGGCGGGGGAAACACGTGGGCCGACAGTTGGAAGGATGTGAAGAAAGCCTTCGGCCAATCTACGGTAAGTAAGGATGGGAAGCTATGCTGCCTTTCCACCTGTAAGGCTGAGTTTGAGCGATGGAGTAGGGTTACTATTCGATACCAACGCCGTTGGCACCCGCGAATTAGACTAGAGAAAGCAACCCTGGTCGGAGTTCTGCGTAACGGTAGTTGCATGCTGTTCTTGAAAAATCAAGATATAGACACTCTCTACCGTTTGTACACTGCTGCTAAGGATTTCCACAAGAAGGCTACACAGTCTTACTTGAGATGTGTTATAGCGTGCAGCATTAAGGAAGCCCATGGCTGGCGGATCAATAGTAATTTGCAGATCAAGCTGCAGTTTGATGATCGGATTAGATTAGTGGAAGTTCGTAAGACGGCTAATGACAAGTTAGAAGAGCTAGACATTCCAGTCTGTGTAAGAAAGAGAGCCAGTCGTAAGATTAACATTGTTTGGGCCAAGAACCCTACGGTGGGCAAGATCTTACATAATCAGCGCAGCTATGCTAAGGCTGATGTATCAGTTTGCACTTGTGCAAATCTGACCTATCAAAGGATAGGTGGACACGTGTGCTCCAGATTGCAGGACTGCGATGATAATTCATCTCCCCTACTACTCAACTCGAACAACATACCGAAAGCAGTACGAGAGGATCGTTTGGAGATGCTACGAATGGAGATAGTTCAAGGGTTTGAACACTGGGGTAACAACAGTGGTCAGAAGGTTGACGTTACATTTGAGGAAGCAAAGTCGTGTATGACAGGGCGAATGAAGGACAGTAATAAGTTTCTGAACGTTAGGGAAGTACAAGAGATAAAGAGAAGGTTTAAAGGCATGGTACTTACTCCACTGGACAGAAACCCAGAGGAGACGCTAGTCATGTGCCCACACCTATACTATGAAGCCATGATGGATACCTTCATAAGGAGTGTTGGATATGTGGCTGTAACCAAGTCCGAGGGTGAGGTACTGGCCGAGACCAGGGAGGAGCTGACATCAGGCAGATTGACGGAGTTTGTGAGGTGGGATAAGAAAGGTACTATCGGTAAGGCGTACGTCCTGCCGAAACATAAGGACGTTCAACGCTTTAGACCGATAGCCCTACCTTTTTCGAACCAACGGTTCGGACCGGTAAGTGTGTTGCGAGAGCATTGAATCACCTACTTCTTACCCTTCCTGTGGGTTGCCACTTCAATTTGTAAGCAGTATCGGACCTTGTGTTGTAGTTGGATCGGATTAACAAGAGGATTAGCAGGCATACTAAGGACGCTAACATATCCGCGATGTCATATGACATCAAAGATATGTTCAGCAAGCTGCCGCATACCGACATTTTGCGGGCCATAGAATGGCTGATCGAATTCCATAAGGAGAAAGGGAGGACCTTCGTGCGAGTGAACTCGCGAGGACGTGGAGGGACGTTTGGACGCACCACAGGAGCTGATCATTGGCAAGAGTTGAGCTTCAATGATATCCGCATTTTTGTTGAGGTGGAGCTCAGGAACACGTACACTTACACGCTGGGGGTGCTGTTGAGGCAAGTTGTTGGAATCCCGATGGGTAAGGCAACAAGTCCACCGCTTGCCTGCATACTGTGTGCGCATGCGGAGTATACTTTCCTCCAGAGTCTGGGAAATCTGCGTGTCTGCGTCCACGGGATCAGATTGATGGAGGACGTTAGCTTGCTGGTGGCAATGAGGGGGAAGGATGTAAGCAAGAAAGCAGGGATAGTAGAGAAGTTTGAGTCCTGCTATCCTAAGAATCTGACGTAAAAAAGAATTGACGATGGCAATGGAACATGGGATTTCCTTGGCCTGGAAATGCAGGTGACAAATTGCTTTCCGTATGTTAGGTGTATCCAGGCATCGAGAAATGAGCAATCGACATGGGAGCTTGAAAAGTTGGAATTCAAAACCGGGTCATCGTACTACTCCTGGGGTAGTAAGGCCCAGAAGTCAACTGCGATCACCAATCACCTACACAGGATAGATAGAAACTCAACCATCAGAGAAGAAATTCTCAGCAAAGTCCTGACTCTGAAGAGGGAGCTTCGAATTAAAGACTTCCCAGACAGAACAGTCAAGAGATTCTCCAAAGGACGCGACCCGATTTGGGCGGATATCTGTGAATGGATCTGGCCTGATTAGTAATGAGACGTGTTTGGTTTTGGATTTGTTTTGATATTGTTTCGATCTGGACTTGTTGATTTGACTCGATTTGATTGTTTCCGACTGAAGTAACTTGATTGGATTGGATTTGATCGGGAGGAACTTGAGGTGATTGGATTCAGACTATATTGCGAGGATTCGTTTGGTGTGGTTTTGATTGGATTGGATTTGGAATACCAAGCAACCTGAGGGTTTAGCTTCAGTAATTAGTTCAGGATCTCTGTAGAATATTTAGCAGGGACTCTGGTATGATAACTGTAAGAAATTTGAGTTCTGAGATGTATTCGTCCTAGGATCTATTGGAGGTTCTATGCCCGCCACTGTTTTGACCCAGGCTATGGTAAGTCCGGACAGGGTCTGAGAACAGTGTTTTTTGGATGACAAGATTTATGCCTTGCTACTGTTTTGACCCTGCTCCTGAAAGCTTTGACAGGGCCCGAAATTTGGACAGGGCTTGGTTATGGTAAGTTCGGACAGGGCCTAAGAACAGTGTTATTTGGACGATAGGAGTTATTGAAAGATTTATGCCTTGCTACAGTGTTGACCCTGCTCCTGGCAGGATTCTAGGACCTGTCTATAATGTTGGCAGGGTCTGTGAACCGGTATTTGGAACTGTCGGAACTCGGGGGCAAGACCTGACCTGCTATTTTTCTGTTTGAGCTCAGATCTCGGGCTCAGGTTTCGGAACACATCCGAACCGCCGCTGTAGGTAGGAAGTACTACCGTACTAAGGGTTGCGAGTTGTTGTACTATATGAACAGTGTTTTGTGCATAGGTCTTCCTTTTTTCGGGTCTGACGGGCGAAGACCCGCAGTCGTTTCCGGAGATGATTGCGGTGTTGACGAACGGCGGTGGGAATGTGGATGGTAGGGAGAGGAGACGGGGGCGAAGTTGGCAGGTAATCCCCCAGAAGATGGCCATGTGGCGGTGGCCGAAACCGGTCGGGGTAGCCATACCCACCGGACTTGTGTGACTTCACTGTTCTATTCACTGTTTTATATTTTGTACACTTGATTCTGACTTGGAATAAGGCTTTGTTATGTGTGCATGTTTGTCTTCTGACACAAAAAACTATGATACAACACTTGAGGCAAATGTACCTGGGAGAGCCCAAAAAAAAAAAAAAAAAACAAAAAACACCACTCTTTAGTGGTCGTCTCGTTCACCGTGAACGGCCGTTAAAAAAAAAAAAAAAACACCAAATAAACGGTCGGTCACGTTCAAGTGACCGGTGCTGTTCACGTTCACGGGATTGACACTGGCGCGCGACGATTTTCAGCGCGCGCCCCCACCTGGGCGTGACTCGGCCTCGCGCAGACTCGGCCTCGGGCTTGCGGACTAGGAGGTCAGTCACGGATTAGGCTATAGGATCTGCGGTCGATGGTGCCACGTAGCTATCAGCGCCAGTGCCGAATGGCATGACATAGGAAACTGCTCCAGCCATGTCTGCTTCACCAGCAAAAAGCTTAGTGTACCATTCATTCGGCGATAATATTGGTCTCTGCCTCATAGAGAAAAGGAACAAAACGAGCTTTGTAAACACCACCGTGTGACAACGGGCAATACGGATTCCAACACGCTGAAATACATCAAAGATTCATCAGGTTAAGGTCGGATCGTCCATATGATAGAAATATCGTCAAACCGTATCCAACTTGGCAAAGTGGAGTCGACCACCTCTCTGGCAAACAGAGTGGCCCAAAAGGGCCCTATGAGTGTGTGATGAGAAACGAAACCCCCACAAGCATCGTCGCAACGAGTTGCAAAGCTCAAGTACGATGAATGGTTCTATCATGGTTGTACGACAACCAACAATGAGACTTGAAATCCATTGTATTGAGGACGCGGGAGATCAATATGCCGAAAAAAAATGTTATTCAACAATCACTATAGCCTAACAAACAGTTCCTCATTGATCAATGTGTGCATTGCCGCTCAACTGAAGGGAAGGGCACACGTGATCCGAAAAGAAGGGAGGGGAGAGGAGAGAGGAAACGACAATTTTGTCAAAATGGGCATTTTTATTTTTTTTTATTTTTTGAACGAAATTGAAACTGAGTCTTTTGGCCGAAAACGCGTATAAATTTGCTATTCATGAGGGTCCAGCGTTTTACAAACGCTGGACCCCCTAGCTGTACAAGGACCTAGCTTGAGACCAGGCACCTCCAAGTAGGACTGTTTGGAAGTACTTGGTCTGAAGCTAGGTCCATGTACAGCCTGGGGGTCCAGCATTTTACAAACGTCGAACCCTCAGAAACAAAAAATTTTGATGTGTTTTCGGCCAAAAAACTCGCTTTCAATTTCGTTAAAAAAAAAAACATGTCCAGTTTGACGAAATGGCAGTTAGGAGAAGAGAGGGAACAAGGAAGGAATGGAGGGGAGACACTCAATAAATAACCACCCATCATCCAAATAAGGAAGGTCATCGAAAACTCATGAGTGCAAATAACGCTCACAAAATGGTACTTTCAATAACAGGGGATTTAGCAAAGCATAAGGAATCGAAGACCAAGAAAACATCATCAGTATCTCAACCAAACATTCACCATAAGGGCTTGAAAATGTCGAGCAAGCTTCAACTAGAGTATTTGATATCAGGCGATGACCTCGCCCTAACATGTCACTGATCCTATTCCGGACGAAACTGTTTCAAAGACAAACCGCTGCCCAAAAAGCAAGGCCACAAATGACATTGTAAAGGGAAAAAGAAGCACAAAGAACCATGAAGCATGTCCATTGTGAAGTACAGCCTTACACCACCCTGAGAGGACTATTAATGTTGCTTCGAATAAAAGTCCCATCCACATGGGTGTCGAACCAAGAACCCATGCCCATGTACCAATCCCCCCATCCCTTTCTTTTCATCCACCATTATGGTCAACATCCTCCCATACCCTCTAATTCCGCCAGCTCCGACATCACCCAATGCCTCCACCATGACTACAGAGAGCAAATCCGACCGTACTACGCCCATCAATCATGACCAATGCAAGGGACGAAAACCTAAAGGAAAAGAATAGTGCTAGAACTGCCAGCATCGCCTCTCCTCCAACAAGATACCATACAGATGAGTCTACCATCATGCAAACTCCATTTCCTTCCCCACCCCCTTTCTACGACACCAACATAGTCAAAATGACCCCAGTCATTATTGCGGAAAAAAACAGAGAGAGTATCAACACCCTTCGGAAAGTGACGTGGTGATCCATGTGAGCCCCCACTATGCCAAACACCTTTCCCTTCCGCCAAGGATCTCCGAACAATTACTCCGTACCAAACGCTGGCAGCATAAAGCTCTATACCGATGTTCCTCAATACATGCTTTGAAGGTCAGATATCCCAGTAGAATGGAGATGACGAGTACGATCCCAAGCACAAAGACTGCAGACTCCATCAATGTAAGCGGTGGTTGCACAAAACTCTTCACGCCCACTCAGCTGCAACCATGAGCTACTACAAATTATCCATAATCAACAAGGGCAAACATGTATGGAGGCAAGGAGGTTAGGCAACATAAAGCATCCATATGGAGAAGAGGAAGAGTGAAAGGAAGGCAGAGAAGAGGAATGAGAATAAGAATGTCCCAATTCGGTCAAGCGGCTCCATGTGCGCCGACATAACAGCAAGCAGGGGTGGAAAGTCTCAAAGGTCTTTTCGCCAATTCCTACCTGGATTGGCTCATCAGGGGAAAAGGAGCCCCGCCGTTTTTGTTCCGAAAGAGACGAAGCTCTTACAAGCCCATTAAAAGGTATGAAAAAGGGAGGGAGGGAGGGAGAGAGGAGGGAAAAGCGAACGGAAGAATGAGGGAAGAATAGATCGAGATCATATTCGCGAGGAGTGTGATGCCGAAGCCGCCGTTGCCCCGCTCATGGCGCAGACAAGGAACACCGCTCGAAATCGGAATTCACAGTCGAGGTATCAAGCCAAGGTGGGAGAGGATGAGACAGGGAGGGGAGATAGAGAGAAAGAGCGGGAGCTAGGGGAAGCGTGAGATCCGAGGGTGAGAGAAAGTGTTAGGGGAACTCCGAGCATGGGTGTTTCTTCCGCGCTCCAGGGACTAGTGTTTCGATAGAGGAAGGACCACCGTCGAGAGCGATCACTCCTGAAGGCGCAACGATTGAGGATTGATCAAACCGTCATCAATTGATTAAATACCATCAGATGGTGTGAAGAAAACCAAGTCTGTTAGACCAGCCCCAGGGTGTCAGGGTTTTCCCATATTAGGGCCTTCGAATGAAACAGCTCAAACAGGGGGAATCTCCTGAGGAGTCCTAGATTTTGACTCCAAAAGTCCATTTCAGATTAAAGGGGGGAATTCCGCAGGCGCTTGCGCATATACTTTGTTCGTGAAAGCGTGTGCTCCCGACCGAATCTTCCCTCATGCTTCTGGCATGAGAGGTGGCCTCTTTTTCTTACTACGGGCCCAAATTGCCGCCAATTATGCATCATCAGTAAGAAGACCCATAACCTTATTGCCAAATACGTGACTTATTACTATATATTGGGAGTATCCCTGCCATATTACCGATCGATGAGCCTAGTTGTCCATCCTATGCAGAAGAATCCACCAAATTTATCCTATCGTTAAGCATCATTATTTTTTACCTTTCCTTTATATATATAATTTCTTTTGTTATTATTTATCTTATATATTTTAATTTTTTATACCCTCCTCAATCCTTTATTGCTATTTTTTTTTTCTTTTTCTTTAAAAAATCCTACCCCATCATTGGCCGCAGGGGGAGGCCGGTGTTCCGCTGCGCGTCGGAATCGGGGTGAAGTTATGATGTGGGCCAGCGGATGAAGGCGATTGAGGGAGGGGGGGCGTGCAGAGTGGTGCACGTACCGAAATGTTCACACCACGCCAGAAAATGAGAGAGCGCGCCCACAGGCCCCAGTGGCAGCGGACGTCGATGTGAGGGAATATGTCAAAATGCCCGTCATCGGATAGCAAGAAAGTGTCGTTTTGTGGCCCGCCCCATTTTTTGAATTTAGTTTTCGGCCGTTTTTTTTTTCCCCCTTCCTTCTTCTCTTTCATTTTTTCGATCTCTTTTATTTTCCCCTCCTTTTCTTTCTTATTTTCGGCTCTGTTTTGACAGTTTCTGTTTTGTTTTTTGCGTTTTTGCGGCTTTTTTTTTGTTTTTGGTGTTTTCACACGGGCGGTGACAAAACAAAAGAGGCGGCTTCGACAAAGAAAAGTTGGCGGGAAAACGAAAAAAATTTTGGAGGACCCACCCACCCACCACCCACACTCACGCAGGAGCGCCCGCCCTCCTACCTACCCACCCACCCACCCACCCATACGCACGCAGGTGCGCTGCAGCCTTGGTGTCATGATTAGAAACACATACTATGTTTCCACAAATGGATACACACATACACACCAACACACACACACACACTAATATATGTTAGTGACTTAGTATTAGTATTTGAAGCTTGCTCATAGTCGTTGTGGTTGGGGAGGGGTTTGAACCCATGCATAGATTTTGAAATACCCAATTGCCCGATCAGATAACCACTTAGGTGGACTGGGTACCTGTCTGCCATTGGGGACTTCTTTCGTTTGAAGTGTATCCGACGTCTGGCTGTTGGCACGAAGGATGTGCCTGTGTATCCAAACCCTAATGTTGCACAGTGTGGCAGGCGGGTCAAGTCCACAAATGAACATAGTATCCACCGCAGGAGGAGGAGGAGGAGGAGGAGGAGGAGGAGGAGGAGGGGGAGGAGGAGGAGCAAGAGGAGCAAGAGGAGGAGGAGGAGGAGGAGGAGCAGGAGGAGCAGGAGGAGAAGGAGGAGCAGGAGGAGGAGGAGGAGGACGAGGATCCATTCGTGCTCGTGCGCTTAAGCGCAATCAAATGGTTAGATAGGTACCAACCACTCCCCTTCGCATAATTAGCATTCGTGTTCGAGACGACAGGAGCCGTGGTAACCACCAGAGTCGAGGTTGAGGGTAGAGGAGATAGAGGGGCAACAGGGAGAGCAAGAAGAGGTTGACTGGACGCAATCACACTGTTCTTATTAACATTAGAGACATTCTCAAGACACGGACACCAACGAGCAAAATGATTGGGATGACCGAAATTGAAACTGGTAGTCACCCACGTAGCTGTGGACACATTAGCCATCTTCTACCAAATAATGATGAATGATTGAGGGATACAACCTGTAACTCGATGCCATACCGAACGTAGTGTGATTCCTGTGATAGTTACCTCATGAAATAAAGTGTTAATTGGAAATTCATCACATTGGAAATGAAGGCAAACATAGAGCACATCACAGCGCGTGCAGGACGGTTTATTAGCAAACATCCACACCACACCAAGACTCATGTCATCAGGGGAGGGAAGAGGAAAGAAGAAAGTATAAGACGACGAAGAAGAAGAAGAAAAAGAAGAAAGAGAGAAAGAGAGAGAGAGAGAGTACGCAAGACACCGATGTATCCCAAACAGGACTTTAAAGATATAACAGCAGTACCATGGCAACGTGGTCCTTGCGTTTCAGCTGTCCACCAACAACACTCATCAGGGGTCTCGGTCACGGAGGTGCTGTGATGCCCCGGTCCTCACGCCCACCACGACTTCCTGTTTTCGGAGTCTTAACGGGCCTGGAAGTGCGGAAAGGGGTGTGCCAAGGATTTTAGGAAAGTGGGGGTGGAGTTTCACGTCGGAACTGAAATCTCATATGTCAAGTTCCGGGGGTAGAAGTGGAAGCGTCTCTTTCAGCTCAGAGTTGGGGTGATGGCTGACCTAGCAGCCTGATCCACATGTCGTGTTAGAGTGGGGCACCGCGGGCGTCCAAGTGGGAATGCTCGTACCGCTGTCGGCCGACGCAAGCCTTGGAGGCAGGGGAGGATGAGCTGTGCTCCGGTTGTTCCGTTTCAAAAAGGGTTCGTCGAGTGATCTCTGCCGGATGGTATTGGTCGTGCGGTTGACACTCTGAGCACGGTGGGCGGGGCCTGGACTGGGCTATGGACTCCCAGGGGACGACGAGTAGTTGGTGATACGGGAGGACGACGTAATAGGGAGGGAAACAAGTGGTGATGGCCACGAAGCCGGGGGTTAGAAGGTAATGTTGGCATCGGCTATTGGGATAATCCGGAATCCGCGAGTCTCGGTTAATGGCTAACTGGAAATCGCCTCTACACAGTTGCTTGTTTCCAGTTCGGCCGGGGTACTCGGGATTCCTTGAGTTTCGTTGTCGTCAGGCTTGTTGTCGTGGACTTGTTCCCTTACCCAATACGCTCCGTATTCCTGACTCTCAGGCTCGCACGGTCGGTAATGCAAAAGGGAGGTTCGATCGCCATATCCTATTTAGCAGAATTTGACACAGGCATCTTCCATCAGTGGAATCGGGTTGGCTCTTGCACGCGCATGCCTAGGCTGCAAGTCACCTTTGTGGGCGGCTGCCTGACGCATGCGTGTGCATGAGCCGGTCGATTGGATCAAAAGACCACGTGCGAGTTCGTCGTTGAAGAGCGATTTGCTTGCGTGTCGATTTTATCCAATATGCATGCAACTATTCCTTACGTACAACTGTAATCCAGATCTCAGGTAGACTAACCTTTGCATCCATGCTCACATCATCATATACAGGAGAGGGCGGAGTTAGTTTAGCATCCAGAACCAACGACCCCCATGGTCCTCGCGATCATTCGCGGCTCAAGAAAATCAAGCAATTAAACAAGATGCGCGAGAGATCATACGCGCCATACAAGCGAGTAATCGAAAGTGACGAAATTGAAATTGTGCATAACAAAGTTGGAGATTACCAACAACTCAAAAAAAGGATTCATTCTCATGCATACATACACACAAGCAGATAGTTCGAGATGACTCACAAAGGAAGTCCAAAAGGTGCCTGAGCAAAAATTAACCAACGTTGCAATAAAAAACTTTACCTAGAAGATAAGGAAAAGAAAAAAACGACAATGTTCCACCATATCCCCGTCTCTCTCTCTCTCTCTCTCTCTCTCTCTCTCTCTCTCTCTCTCTCTCTCTCTCTCTCTCTCTCTCTCTCTCTCTTTCTTTCTTCCCTTAATCCGGGCAGTCCGTCGCCCTACATTCCTAAGCCACAAAGAGTCGTCACCCCGCTTGGCCCGAGTGAGCAAGCCAGGTTCGCCCACGTGCAGCAGTCCTTCGTGACACCCTGCGCACTCAGCGCTAACTCTTCGGATCGCCCAACTTTCATGCTCACTCACCGTCCAAAACTTGCTCGTTAGCCGACCCTCACTGATCACGTTAACTTCGAGGTTCTTAGAGAGCCAACTAATCGAGCTTGCGAAATTTGTTGCATGCATGCTTGAGCGAGGGATACGGGATTAACACCAAGTGATGAGGAAGAGAAAAGAGGGAGTGCCTACGTCTGCATGTCCAGGCTGCGGCGCGGGGGACGAAGCCACTCTCCGTGCATCGATCCGAGCATGCAACTGTGGGAACCACTTAGAACAGAGGAAAAACGTGCATGCGAAGACGAAGCGGGAAAGAAGGAAATGCGAAAGCCATCAAGAACAAGAAGATTACAGTTGCGATTGAGCCCGCCAAAAACTACAGTTACACATAGGATTAAGGCGTGGACGGAATCAGAACCGAGACCCTGTCGGGGCACGGTGCGTGCGAGCGAGAAGCGTCGTGCCGCCAAACTGCAAGGTGCCTAAATTCCTAGTCTAAGTCCTAAATGCAAGAGAAAATTCTGAAAAGAACAATTCCAAGAGCCTGCGGGGGCTCGGCATTAGTTCAAATTCCAAAATCGAAAATTCCCACGCGCTGATCACGCCAAAATGCCTAGTGCGCATAGCAGAACAAGAAAGAAGCTACGGCAACCGTTATTTCTCACGCTCGCTAGGGTGCGGTCACTTAATCGTCGGCGCGGGACTTTCCCGACAACGGTCCGACAACTCCAACAAAAACGAAAAAGAAGCGAGGGCATCCAGACAACTTGCCCCACCGATCCCACTTGCGCCCCGCCACCCATCAAGACCCTCCATTTTCCCCACAGTGTCTTTGCGCAGGAAGTCGCGCGATTGCAGAAGATAGGTCGTCACATATGTGACTCCCAGGGGGTTCCAATCTTGTGCAAGCTCCTGCTTGCACTCATATCTCTCCAGGGTGCACGTGTCATAACTGTAGGATAAGAGTGTGGAAGTCATCTTGTTGACACGTGTTGATCCCTGCACCCATTTTAGTGTTCCGAGGAGGGGGGGTAGGGAAATCGGAATGCGGGGGACGGGGGGTGGGGGATGTTCTCTCGGGAGTGTGGGTAAGAAGCGGGTCATCCCTGCTACTCTTGTGGGAAGTTCAAGGTATCGGACAGTGCGGTGTATGCGTGGGAAAGGATAACTGCCATATGGAAGGGAAGCGAGGCAATCAGGATAGAGAGTGGAAAGGGTACGAAGTACGGCCGCGCGGAACTGCTCGTGGTCTTTGCGCACAGGGATAGTCCCTGTGATGGTGCAGTAAACTTCGCTCACATTATGATCCCTCCAGGTGGCGCTGAAAAGAAGGATGTGAAGGCAAAAGGAGGAAAAGACGCACGGAGTGGCGGGTGGGGTAGAACTTGTAGAAGAGGGAGGAGGGGAAAGGATTTTGGGGAAAGATGAGGGGAGTATCTTTCTGCTAGAACGTAAGCTAATCAAGAGGACGACGGGATAATGACTGGGAACGTAAGGTAATCAAGAGGACGCCGGGATAATGACTGGGGACGACGGGATAATGACTGGGGATCGGGTTCGTTGCCTCCGTGTCGGCGCGCTCGAAACCTCTGCGGCGCAGCGGTCATCTTCCTCCGTTGGCGGCTCCAGATCTCTGGTCAGATCGTCCAAAATCGGCAAATCAGTCCCCGCCGCTTGTTCCAACGTCCGCTTTCCCTCCGCGATTTCTGCCCGGCGTCGCTCAGTCGCAACAAGGTCCTCTTCTTGTGTTCCCAGGTGTCCTGCCTTCTCTTCCTCGCTTTTGTCCTCCTCCTCCTCTTCACTTTTTGCCCCCGACTCATGCTCACTGTGCTCGCTGTAACAATCGTCCTCTTCGGGGGTGTCCTCTAACTCGTCTCCCTCTTCCTCTTCTTCTTCCTCCTCTTCCGACGTCGGCTCCCCTCGATCCACGAAGAGGAGGTCGACTATCTCCGCGGGTTTCAGGTAGTTACCGTATGACGGGTAACTACGGTTGTCCCAACCACCCTCCAAGCATGCCTACGACTGTACATATGGCGTCAAAGTGCGCGGGAGAATATGCGGCGCCGGGCTCTCATCGCAGTGCGAGACGATATCGATCGACAAATCGTTCAGCAGCTGCGTAAAGAGGATCAAGAGTTCCCTGACGATCAGCTGCCGATGTCCCGCCTCCACCGATCCGAAGACAAATCCCAATAAATCTCCTTCCACTGCTGTTCTCCACGCCTGAATGATGAGTAACTCCACGTCCTCGTTCGCGGCGGGGTGAATGTTCTTTCTTGTCCACTTCAGCCAACTAAGCACAGAGATAGCGCCTCATAAGTTTGCCACCACCCTTGCCACTGTTGAGACTTGATAAGGGGGACCGTTAGTGGTTGTACTCGGAAAGAGAGACAAGGGAGAAGCGTTGACTGCCAGGAAACAGGGAAGGCAGAGGGGAGGCTAAAGGTGGAAAACCTGTGATGGTTCATTGAGGACGCTAGAAGACGGTAAGTGCAGGGAGAGATATCGCGGGATTCTTCCGGAGAGTGCGGATGCTGTCCAGGTCAATATTGTTAGTATTGACCACATTATCCCCCTGCTGCGCAAGCAGCTGACTCCAGGAACTTGCCAACTCTTCCCCCCAATCTCACAGTGAGATGAGGATGCTAGGATGCATTTGCGGATCCACCGTGGTGATGTCTCCGCTTAAGGAGATAATCGTCGAAACGTGGCTGGTTCCTGGTGCCGAGAGCCGCAGAAAGGCCGAGGCTTCGGCCAACACCTGTGCCTTGCTGTTTGGTATCACGAGTCGGAACTCTGCTGCCGCATGCACGCTGGTCATGCTGAAAACCTGGGCAAAGCGCAGGACGCCCGGGCTAACACGCGGATGATGAACTTGCCTGAACGCCGAGATGTGTCCGCGTGGCACTAACATCCGCTCATTAAGTACCTGCTCTGTGAAAAAACTGATGGCGAAGACGAGGGAGAAGATCGAGGGAGAGAAGAATGAGACTGGGGGACGTCACTTTCCCAAACGGATCCCGATTCTGAGGGCGACCCTGTTGGAGACGGAGGGGAAGAAGCAAAGAGATGGCGGAGGTAGGACACGTGGCGAACTATGGGCCTAGCTGACTGACTGCCTGCCACTTCGGGAGCGAGGCGCACGGTGTTCACTCCATTAGGTGCGAGCACGATCACTCGAAAGCACCCGAAGAATCGTGGCACTAGTTTCCCCTGACGAGCACATTTCCTTACCTTCACCAAGTCCCCTACTTTATACTGGGGTCGGGGGCCCGCGTTCCCATTCCGGGCCTCAAAGCTTCGGACCTGTCGGCCATGGGCCATTTCTGTCATACGCTGTCTTTTACAGGCTAGCTGGGGGAGGGCCCTTTCCATCAAATCCAAATGACGTTGGGCCTTGTCTTTAACCGTTGCTCTAGTGGCCCTTGTCATTTAGGCTCGGTATCGGGACACAAGCTAGGCTGTTGGTCCGTAGTTGAAATGAAGAAAGTCCCGTTGATTCATGGGGGTTCCCTCGATGTATGGCGAGGATGTGGTCTATGATATCAGGCCACTGCTGCGTGTCCTTGGCTGCAAGATTCCGTCAGAGTGCTGTTTTAATTACGCAGTTGGCGTTTTCTACGAGGCCGTTCGATTGGGACATATGGGGGGCGGTATTACGAATAGACACCCCATGCACGACCAGGTTACTCAGGACTTCGCCTCGGAATTTCGCTTCATTGTCTATAAGGATTTCCTCGGTATCCTGGTGCATATTGAGGAAACGGTTGACATATCGTGCTATTTCCGTTGTCTGTCTTGTCCGACAGGGGTATGCCTCGATCCACTTCGAAAAGTGGTCAACGAATACCAAAAGGATCAAATACTCGCAACTATTCGGTGCAGGGGGCACGACGATATCCTTCGTATCCATGCTAACCCTCTGAAATGGTCGTTGGACTATGGTGGGCACTATCGACCTAGGCGGCTGAATCGACGCTTTGTCGGCAACGCATACGGGACAATTTTTAACTATAAATTTTACGGTGTCTCGGATATTAGACCAGTACCACTTATTTTTATCGATGGCTGCCTCGGTAATTCTGACAGCGAAATGTGTGGTCGTCTCCTAATGCGCGGCCCGTACCTAGTCATACCTTACGAATGGGTGTGGTACCACCATCCAACTTTCGCTTCCATCTGTTTTCCTTTTTCTAACCGTCCTTCATTCCACCTATAGCCTCGTGCCCTCTCATTGACCCGCCTCTGATCCTCCTTAGAGAATTCTCGGAGAGAATTCCCGACAACAGTGGCTATGAGGATGACATTTGTCCATACCTCCACCCATCTAAACTGTAGTGTCTTTTGTAGACCTTCCGACGTCGCTTCCAAGAATCGAGCCTCCGTCGGAATCTTATCAGTACAACACAGATGGTAGAGCCACTGCTTCCAGGGATTCCTATACTGAACACATGACCCATGGGCTCTTGCCACGCACTTAGCATATTCTACCCATTCAACGTAAGCCTCGCTCTGTGTCTTAACTGAAACGGAATGGACCCGCGAGATGGACTCACAAAGAAGACAAAAACGATCGGGTAGGGAAAACAGAGAAGAGGAGGAAGGAGAGAGAAGGCCCTCAGCATTTTCGTTCCTTTGGGCCGCCATGGGGACACGTGTCACTTCTTCGCTTGTCGAGGGAGGGCTTGTCGAGGGAGGACCCTCACCTGACTGTACCCGGGACCCTTGGGCTGCTTTGGTTCCTTCCACGGCATGATCTCTTCGCCACGTGGCACCTTGCCTGGTCTCTGTAGTCGTGTCAATCCGCCTGCGTTTCCCTGCCTCTCTGTCTTCCGATGGACAATATCGAAATCATACTCCTGCAGCCTTACTGCCCATCGCCCATTCATTCCTGTGTAGTTCGTCAGCTTCTTGAGTGCCAGCAAGGGGTCGTGGTCGATTACGAGGAGGAGCTTCTGTCCGTAGAGATATGGGTGGAAGTGCTGGATTCCCCAGACCACAGCGTAGCATTCCCCTTGAGGCGCTGAGTCGTTCTTTCTCTCTTCCGGCACCGTCCACGAAGCATACTCAACCACGTGTTTCCGACCATCCTTCCCTTTCTTAGCCAAGATAGCGGAGATGGCCTCGGGCTGCAAGCCAGTAATGAGTACGAACTGTCACTTGGGATCGGGCCGGATTAAAATAGGCGTGGAGGCCAGGGCCTCCTTCAGAGTGGAAAAGGCCCGTGCACACTCCGGGTCCCAGTTCAGCGGCTGGTCCTTCCGTAGGAGGTTCGTTAGAGGCCGAGCGATTGCCGCAATCCCTTGATAAACCGCCGGTGATACAAGGCCAGTCCAAAAAAGGCTCTGACTTGTGTCAATGACGACGGCGTGGGTGCTTCCCGAACCGCCTTGACTTTCCTCGAATCCGGTCTCAAGCCTTCTCGGGTTACAACGTACCCTAGGAACGAGATATCGGATAGAAACAAATTGCTCTTCTCCAACGCAATCTTGAAACCCACATCCCGCAGCGCGCCAAGTGTTCACTCAATATGTTGCCCGTGTCCATGGAACGACCGAGAATACACCAAAATGTCGTTCATATACACAATAATGCAAAAATTGATCATTCCCTGAGTTAACAGGGTCTTGTTCACAAATTTCTGAAAGGTGACATTCATCGCCCTCTGAAAGGTCGTCGGTGCATTGCATATCCCCATAGGACAACGGATCCATTGCCACGTGCCCTCAAATAGTACAAACGTCGTTTTTGGCCGATCCTCCTCCCTTACGAGGATAAGGTGGAACCCGTGCCGAATATCGAATTTACTAAAATAATAAGCACATCCAATCGCATCCAGCAAGTCGTCAATCCGAGGGAGGGGGTACACATCCTTAATCATGATATCATTCAACTTCCGATAATCGATGCATATGCGAATTGACCTATTTTTCGTTGGGACCAAAACTATGGGCTAAGACCATGGATCTGTAGCGTGCTCTATCCAACCGTTGGCCTCGAACTCACGGATGCGTTGGAGTGCCGCTTTTCGTTCCTGAAGTGAGTAACGATAGGGTTTGCAATGGATCGGCGGGTGATCGTCAGTCTGGATCTCGTGTTGGATTATCAAAGATAATCCGATATCCGCGTCATCGATACTGATAGCGTCCCGATACTCTGTTAGGATATCTGCAATCAGTTGGTGGGTTTCGTCAGACACGCATTCTGGTACGTGCAATTCATAGGGTTGTCCGTGAATGATGGCTGTCACGTGCTTAGTGCACATTGATTTCGTGTTTCAGAGCGGCGGGGAGAAGATGAAAGAATTATCCGACCGCCTGGAGAACATAGTGGCGACCATCTGAGCTTCCCCTTCCCGGATGGCCACGTGTTCCTCGGGGGTTATCCCATCCGCAATGTCCCGAAGGTCTATTGATTTCTCAATAACTGTTATTCCGATTTCGAATAGCGAGGCTTCAGGGAACCGAGTGGGGAGGTAAGTCCGTGATGTCACAGAAGGATCGTTTGTCCACATATCGTGGAAGTAACGGGGTGGAGCCCTCGTATAGGGTCTGAGGGGGTTCCAAAGAATCAGGCAGTCTCGACACCTGTACTAATGGTTCCCCCATGATGAGGGCCTGAGTCCATCGGGTTTTCTCTTCTGTAAGTACAAAAGTTTTCGTCGTTTTTTGCTGGACCGGGTAAATGGTTATTCTACGTGCTAGTTCCTGGATCACCGTGTCGGCTTCGTCGTCACTCTTTAAATCTTCGGGAAGCAACGACATATGTTCCTCGCTGGATGTCTCTGAATCATCCGCCCGTCTTTCCCACATGATTGTTCGGATTGGCCCGACTACCCCTATTTGGATCTTTCGTGTCGAGTTAACCGTTGTGCGGAGGGTGAGACGCATAGGAATGGTATATGGCTTGCCACCCGTGTTCTTGAGAACTATTACCCGTTGCTCGAAATCAAGGCTGACCTGGAGGGCCTAGCGGGTAGCCCGAGGAGGACGTGATACGAGGTTACAATGAGCACCACTACGTCTCCCAAGGGGCGGACTTTCCTTAGTCTAAAGGCGATATTTATCATTCTCCCGATCGCTCGAATCTTTTCCTCATCTGCCGAGATCAGGCGGTCCCCGTCAGTGAGCGGGATCAGATCCTTCGTTCGTCCCGCCCTCTCTACTACTCTCAAGCTATGAATCCCCCGCGGTCATGACCGCGGAGTCAATCTCGGCCCGCGGTCGGGATTCCGACCGCCGAGGTCCGCTGCAGGCGAGGACCGCGGTCGGAAAACCCCGACATTTTTAATTCCCAGGATAATAGGCCAAAAAAAAAACAAAAAATATGATGTTGTAGGTTTTTTTGCGCTCTACAACCATTTATTTGTAGTTTTATTTTTTGACTTCATTTTGGATTTTAAAAAAAATGAAAAACAGAAATCCCTCGGGCAAAAGTTCTTCACTTTATTCTTTTAGTAAGAAAAATAAAGGATTTTTTTTTTTTTTAATCTCAAATTTGATAACAATTTTTGATATGACCCTAAGGAAAAAGTTGTTCAGTTTATTTTAGGCATGA
>BFEA01000078.1:2994295-3005107 GCA_003427395.1 Chara braunii | reverse complement strand
CACGACTTAGTGGTATAGCATAATGTCACTGTTATGAAATTCGAGGAATGTGATGTGGATAATGCCAATGAGCTTTCTTTCACTTCCTCACCTCTTTTCGTGACCTAAGTGCTTTATATGCTCTTTGGATCTGTCAGTTTTCACTTCACAGCAGCGGTGTTGGTTTTTCTAACTACAGACAGAAAGCACGTACTKATTCTTTTCGTTTTGAACTTTCCCACTCCTCTTTTTGTGGACCATTTCTTGGTCTGAGGTTGCAGTTCTGTCGGTCTTCTGTCCATCCTGCCTTGCCCATCCAAGAGTTTCCTGTCTGAATTTCATTGCTATGTATCGCCGGCGGCCGCGGGATCAAACTCTGAGGGAGGCCGTGATCGCGGCCGCGGGGTCAAACTCGGAGGGGGGGCGCGAATAACTGTCTTGACGCCAGCTTTGGCTGGATTTAGGCTATGCTAAACCCGTGCTAGGATACCCCCAAGGAGTAAGGGGTCTTTTTCTTCCAATGGATGTACGACCTTCTCCTCCTTCGTGAGGGTGGTCTACTGGATTCATTGCTGTGCCTCTTACTTTAGGCCGTTTACCTCCAGCCGCGGTTGGCCGTGACTTTCAGGAATAGTTGTATACTTCAAACAATTCTAAAAAATAAAAACAAAAAATATGATGTTGTAAATCTTTTCGAGATCTAAATTGCACAATTTTCTATTTTATTTTTTGACTTCGTCTTTGAATTTTTAAAATTCCAAAACTGATTTTCCTAAGGCAAAAGCTGTTTTTTTTTCCTTTTTCAGAAAAACTATGAAACTTATGTGTTTTTTTATTTTAAATTCAGTAAAGTTTTTGGATATGACCACAAGGCAAAAGTTGTTCAGAATATTTTTCTGCATAACATATGTTTTTTGCAGAATTTTTTTATTTTTTGTTTTTTGTTTTTTTCATGGCTGTGGGGTCGCGGCCGCGGCCGTGGCCGCCTCGGGGGGCAATCTTAGGAAGGAAAAGCTCTTGCACCCATAGGATCCAGGTAGATCTTCCCACTCTGAAATGAAAGAAGCAGGTAAGTGAAAGCTCACCCCACTCGGGTAAAGGGATATCCCACATCCGATTCCACAGGAAAAACGAAAGAGAAGAGCTCGTAGGAAGTCGACAGCGACCGAGATGGGGAAAACATTGATGAAACAAGAGACAGAAATAAAAACAGAAAGAAATCGATATGAAAAAACAATCAGCATGAGCGAGCAGCCTCAACGAATGTGACAAAAAAACAAGTGCAGGGGATTCTGAGGGAAGGAAGAGCGGACAACCCAAAGGGAAATGATTTTGCTTTCCACTGGGGAGCTGAAGGCGGGGGGATGGATTGTCAGTAAGTATGCGAATTCAATTCACTAATTATTTATTCCTTCCCCTTACCTCCGCCCTCTCACCCACTCCACTCACAGAGTAGAGGGCCGTATGGTAGGTGACTATCTCGTACTGCTGGCACATATATATATATAACTTCGGTTTGAACCTATAAATAAACATGGTGCACAACACCTTATATGCCTGCACAGCCCGCAATTGGTAGAGAAGGCCCACCCGTAAACCTATAGAAGACTTTCAAAAAATGAATCTGGAACAAATGCAGCGGCAGCTTCACAATCAGGCAGGAAGAGACAGCAGGCCGGAATGAAGTGCCCACCGCCATATCAGACAGCCTGAAATTCCTGTGGGCCCTCTATGTCCACCTGGACAACGTAGGGTTGTGATGCCCAACCTCACGCCCAGTGGGACTTCCTGAATCAGATCGGACTGGGATGGGGGCCCGGAAGTGTGAAAAAGGGGTGTGCCAAGGATTTTAGGATAGTGGGGATGGAGTTCCAAGTCAGAACTCAAAACTCCTGTGGCAAGCCTTAGAGGCAATTATGCATGATAGTAAGCGCAAACCGCGTCCGACTTTTTTGCCTTGGGGGATGTCATCGCAATCCCCAAGAGTTTCTTTGCCGAGGCCGGACTCAGATTCGGCGAACCAGTGGAATGCTATGTGTGTCACGTTGCCTAACCAATCGCCAGCGTCACTCGTGATAAGCCTCTGCGGGCCTTAGGCGCAGGTTGTGTGCTCGCTGTTCGGCCTCCGTCTGGGTTTGTCTAACGAACCCCCGGGCTCGGTACTCGCTGTCCTGCTGGCACTCGGAGCACGGGGTTCGAGGCCAGTAGGGGGCGAGTGTGTGGCGGATCCACCAGGTGTGGTGCTCCGCCAGGGATAGAGATGGAGATTGAGGAAGAAGGGGAGCGAGATGGCACAGCACAGCTCCCACGCCAGACTCCAATGCACGTACTCCAAACTGTGCGAATGCAGAATGAGACCGAAAACAGACAACAGCTGGGGTATACCCCAGCGAACTGACCGGACTGGACTGGACTGGCTGGTACCGACAGAGGTACCGGCCTGGACTGGACTGCCCCGAATACAACACAGGCCTGTGAGAACAGACCAAGGGGCTGGTCTGACAGGCCAACCAGAGGTCCGCTACACGATCCTCGGCCTGTGATGGATCGTCTAGATACAAGCACGCTTCCGCGAAGAAGCGGAASTCTACCAAAGAAAAAAGAAAACCTGARTAGTCTAGGATGCGGAGCAAGCTSCATGTTGAGTCCATCCGACGCAACCTAGAATAGGAAATGTCACAAAAACAGCAATGTCACAACTAACAACCTAAGTGAAAGCAAAAGCAAGTAACTAGCATACATGTCCAAGGAAAGCAGAAATAAATGACAGGTAGGTCTTAGAATGTTAGTGGCAGTAGCCTCAGTCAGGAAACAGCTGACTAGTGTAGAAATCCTAAGAACAGCAAAAGCAGAACAACTACATCCTTGAAATGTCAGAGGCAGTAGCCTCAGTCTGAGAGCAACAAAGCAACAACAGGACAACCATATGTCACATGAGAAGTGTGTCGCAAACCAAAGGGTGGGATGGTCTCTGAGGGTGGCGAATGTAGCCTGGGGGTCGATAACTCCTAAGAGCATCCACACATAGTGACCGGGAGACACATGTAATCAGGCTCAATGAGGGTAGGGAACTCGGAGCAAACAGAACCAATGACCCTAGTAGATTGACCATCAGGGCAGGTAATGCTCGACTAAGGGGTGACCGCTATGGACGGTCAATCATGCAAGAGAACAAGGGAGCCTGGTATACTGGGCGCACCTAGATGAAGCATGTGGGGCTACCTAACTAGGGCGTGAGGGCCGGCAAAGGGTAGAAGGGTGATGGGTAAGGAAATCATGCAAATGACTTCTAAAGTGAGGGAAATCGGAGCTAGATCCGTAAACTGGGAAGCCAGAGCAACGCTACGGTCTCGATGCCTATGCGTATACCAAGGGAGAGCCCAACTCAGAAGAACCCGGTGAAGGGAGACCATCATGCGACACAACCAGGGTACTGTACAGGGTAACGTGGTAAGAGAGTGATGACGTCTGAAGTAGGCAAAGCTGATCGTGACGATGTCTGTGAAGCTACCGATGACGTCCACGATGAGAAGTCTGGAATGCCGTCGAGGAAGAGCCGCAACGTCGACGTGCTGAAGTGGCAAAACTGGAGTGGATGGAGTACTGAGAAATCAAAGACGTGGGAAGGTAAGTCAGGGAGTGAAAAGGCAACATGTGCCATGGGGCCATCGTCAGGGAGTGAAAAGGCAACACGAGGTGGTAGGGTTCGAAGTCTGTCTCAATGATGACGATACCGGTTTTGGCAATGACGTCGCTTACGTGTGAGCTGGGGAACAGGGAGGGAATAGGGATCGCGCTTAGGGCCCGTTCTATATCCCACTCACATACACGTTCATTTCCCTTCCGAAAGGGGAACTTTGGAGGGTTGGGGCGGTGTGACAAGACATGCAATTTTTCACTCCCAGTGATCTCGGAACCGTCAGTGTCTCATGCTCTTTCGATCCGTGACGTGGAAGGCTATGAATCCCTCGCGGTCGCAGTCGTCGCGGGCACGACCGCAGGCTGCGGTCTCGGCCGCGAGGCCGCGGTTATGACCAAGTCGCACTCTTGAATGTTCGGTCTACCTGAAGTATTGCACGCTTTGTGTGAGAACAATCCAGGTGTCGAGACTGATGGGTATCGAACCCGCAACCTCCGCCTTGATAGGGCGGTGCTCTAATCTCATTGAACTACAATCCCATTGTCATAGAAGAAAATAAGTATTGTTTTTTTCTTTACTACTTGTCCTTCAGCAGAMGAACTGTAAATAGTATTATTACTTTTACTACCATCGAGATAAATTTGSCCTCTTCCACGATTACCTCTTACATAAATAGGATATTTGAATAAAACACGATGAACTTTACCTACAATCCGTATTCATCAACTTCTAGATCTTGGATGGAAGTTTTTTCTTCTTATGGCAATGGGCAATTTATTACTCACAACTTAAAATAATACTATTTGTTCTATAATATGTCAATATTGTAAAAAACAAATGAAAAAAAAAGATTATTAAATTAATGAGTTAAATATAGTATATTATAGACAATAACTTATAAATCAATATATACCGTCAATTCCTTTGAGTTTTACTCTTGTGAGCGTACTCCCCAGGCGGGACACCTAGCTCGTTACCTCCAACACTGAATGGATCAAATCGTCCAGCACTTACTATTCACTGATATAATTCATTTCCTCAACGTAATGCCAAGATACCGGTTACAAAGGCACCTAACAACATGCATGTTCCACACATGAAATAAGTCGCGTCAAGTGTCTCTCTGGAGAGATCTTGAATATATGCTTAGATTATATGTAACTTATATGATTCGACGTATAGAAAAAAAAAAAGAATTCTTCCCAGCTCATTTGTCAATGATAGTGCCGTATATCTTCAACCAGAGAGATAAAATGGTTGTTGGGCATATAGCCTCCGAGGATCCTACTCGTTGAAATCAACGATTCCAAATATCCAATGTCATGACAATTGAATTACAACTTTGGTTTCCTGCTGATATTCCCGATCTTGGATTGTTCCTCAGTGTGACAATTCGAAAAAAAAAAAAATTAAAAAAAAAAAATCAGGAAAATCCGAAAAACATACATTTTATGCCAAAAAATAAACTGAACAACTTTTGCCTTGGGGTCATATCAAAATTCGTTACCACAACTGAGATAAAAATGAAACAAAATCCTTTATTTTTCTTACTCAAAAAATAAAGTGAAGAACTTTTGTCTGAGGGATTTCTCTTTTTTATTTTTTTTAAATAAAATAAGAAGTCAAAATATATGGTTGTAGAGCGCAAAAAGACCTACAACCCTTTATATATATATTATTTTTTTTTTTGACCTATTATCCAAGGATTTAAAAATATTGGGTTTTTTCGACCGCACTAAGCCGCGGGCGCCGCCCGCTGCAGTCGAGATGTCAATCGTGTATGGTTAAATGGTCCGCGGTCACGACCGCGGGTGATACATAGGAGGAAGGGAGTCCCATCATCTATGCTACCTGGATTTTGTGAGTTTAGACATGGAGTCGAGCGCGGGTCCCGTTGACGAGTATGCAGACAATGTTCGCTTTGATCGAGCCCGGACGTATGTGCACGAGACCACGTTTGCGACCAGTTGGATCGGATCGACCAACTATCCTTTTGGTCGGGAGATCGTTTGACCCGTCGTCATGCTAGCCCGTGCGCGCACCAAGATACAAACATTAGGAAGGCAATCCGTTGGCAATCACTCATTTGAATCTACTTACCCGCCAGAGCATACACCAACCACGACCGTCGAGTGTTCATTAGATTTTTCTCTCTTATCCAAAAAAAAAGAGGGAATGAGAAGCTGACATGCATACTTAGGCATCGATCAAACTCATACATCAATCAAACTCGAAGGCCGTTTGGATTTTCAAAAAAAGCATAGCAAGAGATCGACCAGGGGTTGCGCATCAAGCCATGTTACCGAGGAAAATTACATCATCATAAGCCAATCCCCCCTAGGTCACGCGGAGACAATCGTTGTGCCCGATATCACCATACCGTAATGAAACAAGGGAGGGGAGGAAAATCAAACCGTTCACAAGAAGGAGACAGACCAGGGGTAGTCCTGAAAAGAGGACCGACACCACTTATCAAAACTACATAGGTGGGAAAAACAAGGACACCATTCCACACATGTCATAAGCTAAAAATCCAAAATGATTCGCAAGAAGATCGGAACGGCCATAAAAAAATCGGCAAAGGTTAAAATCAAAATTTATACAGAGGGTTAGAGAAAGGCATCATCCCCCACACACATCTCTCTCTCTCTCTCTCTCTCTCTCTCTCTCTCTCTCTCTCTCTCTCTCTCTCTCTCTCTCTCTCTCTCCATGCCACATCACCTACGATGAGAGAAGTCCATCGCCTCGCACCAATACTGAGTCGTCACCCCGTTTAGTCCGAGTACGCAAGCCCGGTTCGCCCGTGCATCATAGTCCGTCGTGGCCCGCACGTCAACCCCGTACCCGGCACCAGCTCGTCGGGTCGCCCGACTCACTTCTGGTCATCTTCTCACTTACTTGTTAGCCGACCCTCACTCATCGCGCTAACATTTGTGTCCAAAATTCGATTCAACGGGGGTTTCCCGTTGAACGGTTCAACGGTCGTTGAACCCCCGTTATAACTCCGCGTTACACCGCGTTAGAATGAGGTACAACGTGGCCCGCGGAATTGTTTTTCGCCGGCAAGGAATAATAAAAAAAAACAAAAACAAACATGGGGGTGTAGTTTTTTGTGCTCTACATCCCCATATTTTTAGTTTTATTTTTTCAGCATCTAAATTATTTTTAAAAAATCAAAAACCGAAACAGAGTCAAAACACATTAATTTTTTTTATTTTTTTTTTACATGTATACAGTATTACCCGAAAAAGTAAAGAGATTTTGGTTCCCGTCCTCCTTTCCCTACACCACCAGTACTTGGCCCAACTATTGAAGCCGAGCCTTAATATGCCTTGCGCATTGAGTTTTGTCGAGCCTGCCGGAGGCGGGAACCAACATGGGACATTTGATGCTTGGCACAAGTACCGCCCTTATTCTGGACCTGCTGCCAGCAGTTGGAATGTAAAGCGGCTATAATTTTCTTGTTTCCACTCATGTACATGAAATGGTCTGGGCAGAAGTGCATCCAGATCCATCTGGAGAAATCTCGTTGAGAATCACAAACATTCGACAATCTTGAAAAGGGGAAAAAAAAACAAAAAAAAAACAAAGAAAAAACAAAGTGTAAAAAAGGTACCAAGCTCTGAACGCGATTGCCCTCAGATACATCCGCTGCTGCAACGAAGTGCAGCCAGATACATTCTGGAAAGTGCTACGTCAAGTGAAGCCCTAGAATTGAAACGGTTGGCATGCATTGCATGCTCCCTGTCTCTCATGTGGAGCAAAAGCACAAATAGTCGTGATACTGCTTCCAAAAAAAAAAAAAAAAGGGAGAAGAGGTACCAAACTCTGAGCGTGAATGCCCTCAAATACATCCCCTGCTACAACGAAGTGCAGCCAGATACATTACGGAAAGTGCTATTTCACAGTGAAGCTGTGGACTTGGAGTCGTTGGCAAGCATTGACTCGGAATGCTCCTCGTGTCTCATAGGGAGCAGAAACACAAACAGCCGACATAATACTTCAAAAAAAAAAAAAAAAGGGCAAAAGAGATACCAAACCCTCATATTCATCCAATGTGCCCACAAGTACAGCCAGATACATTCTAAAAGTGGACATCTTACTGGGCTGGCGGACACTCATGAAAAAATAGTTTTCTTAAAAAAAAAACAAAAAAAAAACAATGATCTGTTTTTTTTTTTTTCTCGTGTTCCAGTTCTTTTTCTTCTCTTTCCCCCCTCGTCACCTTCAGCCTCAGAACGTTTCCACATAGCACTGCACCAGAACATCTTACAGTCCATTTGCCCCGTTTTTGTGGGCCCACACACGTCGTCCTCCATTGCACTGTCGAGCCTTCCCCAAGCCCCGAAAACTACGGCGCGTTAACGGGGAAGGCCCGCGACCCATGTGTGTGCCAAGTATTGGTGGTTTAACACTAGTCTTGGTGCACTGAAACGGAGGAACTCTAAGAGCTGTATTTGGCTCTTTGGCATCAGACTCCTTTCCTTCATTGGACAATGAATACGTTTGTCCATTCATGTTGTCCCTGTCCATTTTACAAATGGTGACCTCATATTCCCTCACTACGGGAAGTATCCCTTTTTCACGGAGACATTCACTCCGACTGTTCTAGACATGTTTCATTTCTCCGAGTTACATTATAAAAAAGTAGGAGAAAAAATGTTTCTAGCGTTTTTTTTTTTTCTTTCTAATTTATTAATGTCGAAATTGCGTCACACCGCTGAGTTTTCTGAACTCAACAACTCTAGGTGGGACCAGACCCCTGGACTTTGTGGCTAGAGGTTAAGAAAGAAAAAAAAAACGACGGGATTCAACGGGGTTCAACGGGGACTTGAAGGGATTCAACGGGGATTCAACGGGGATTCAACGGGGATTCAACGGGGATTCAACGGGATTCAACGAGGTAATTTTTTTTTTCTCCACGCGTGTCCAGCGACGTGTCTGAGGCCCAATGCGCCCTCCCCATTGAATAGTATTCAACGGGGAGGGTCCGTTGTGCTATTCAACGGGCATTCAACGGGTGCCCCGAGGGCTATTCAACGGGTACACAACGTTGAAAAATCATGTTGCCCGTTGATAGGACATACAAGCGCTAACTTTCAAATTCTGAGAGAGCAACCTAATTGCGCTTGCGAAATTTATAGCGTGCAACGCCGTGCATGCTTGTGCGATGAACTCGGGATTATGCCTAAGTGAAGGGAAAGGGAGGAGAAGGAAGTGCCTACGCTTGCATGGCCAAGCCGCGGCGTGGGGAACGCAGCCACGCTCCGCACATCGATCCAGTCATGCAGTCGTTCGGGCCAATTAGAGTGGAGGATGAGGTATGCACGACAGAGGGGAAGAACGCGGCGAAACACGAGAGAATTAAAAAAAAGTACAATTACAATCACGCCTGCCACAATTTACAGTTACATGTAGGATTAAGGGCGCGATACAGTTAGAGAATAGTTCCCACTGTGGTGAGAGGTGCACGAGCAAGAAGCATGGCGCAACAAAATTCCAGAGCACTTAAATTTCTAGTCTAAATCCTATTTCCAAAAAGAAATTCCGAAGAGCTAAAAAGATACAATTCCAAAAGCCTGTCACCCGTTGTAAATTTGAAAACGAATTCACGCGTGCGAATCGCGCCAAAATTCCTATCCCCCACAGCAGAACAAGAAATAAGTTATGGCAATCGTTATTTATCGAGCTCACTAAGGCGCGGTCACTCAATCGTCGTCGAGGGACTTTCCCAGCTCTGGTCCCGAGAGCAAAGAAAGAAAGAAGCAAGGATATCCATACAACTTGCCCGACCAACCCTTCATTTTTCACCCGACCAACCAATTTCCAACCCCCGAAATTGCTTCGTTCAGAAAATCGTGCGATTGCAGAAAATAGTTCGTCACATATGTGACGCCTAGGGGGTTTCAATCTTGAGCAAACTCCTGCTTGCTCTCTCATTAGGTGTCATCTCGCTATCCGAGGATCGACGGGGAGTTCGCACGTGCCACTTACCATACGATCCGAGTGTGGAAGTCATCAAGCGTGGTTTTCATGCGCTCCATTCTAAACGTTACCCAGAAAGGGCAATCTGATTACAGGTGGAGGAGGTGGTGGATGGACTTGGGGAAGGGGAGGCATGAAGCGACAGATCTCTCAATCGTCACTGGGAAGTTGGGTGTAATGAATCGTGCGGTGAATGCAGGGAAAACACGGGTGTCGACGTAGGTGTGCAGTGAGGGTGAGGTGGATAGCAGCACATAAATCGTCATACTCTTCGCTGGGATCGTGCCCGCGATGATACAATACAACTCTATATTATTGAATTCCTGCCAATCCACGCTAAAGAGAAGGACATGGAAGGGGAAAGAGGTAGCGCGTGAGCGAGTCGTAACGTGTGGGAAGATTGTGATCAGGAGGCGAGTGGAGTAGAGATGGTGGAAAAGGGAAGTTGGGAAGGGGAGGCATGACGCGACGGATCTCCCGATCGTCAGTGGGGAGTTGGGTGTAATGAATCGTGCGGTGAATGCGGGGAAAACACGGGTGTCGACGTTGGTGTGCAGTGAGGGTGCGGTGGATAGCAGCACAAAAATCGTCATACTCTTCGTTGGGATCGTGCCCGCGATGATACAATACAACTCTATATTATTGAATTCCTCTCAATCCTTGCTAAAGAGAAGGACGTAGAGGGAGAAAGATGTAGCGGGCGAGTGAGTCATAACGTGTGGGAAGATTGTGATTCGGAGGCGAGTGGAGTAGAGATGGTGGAAGAGGGAAGGCGGAAAGGGGTGCCATCCGTCAGGCTATGAAACACCCGCGGACGTGTCCGCGGGGTCGAGCTCGAAGGGCGGCCGTATATACGGCCGCGTCCGCGACCGACCTCGTCCGCGCCTCGGACGTGAATTTACCATATTTCTCCTGAATTAAAGAATGGGTCAAAAAAAAAAAATTAGAAAAATGGGTTGTAGGGAGTTTTAATCACTACAACCCTATATTGTTTTTTTTGGAAACAGATAAGCTTTTAGAATTAAAAAAAAAAAGGTACAAAAAAAAAAAAGTGGAGAAGAGAAATTCAAAAAAAAAATTCAAAAAAACTTCTCTTTTTTTTGGGAATTTTTGGTTGGCAGTTCTTTGTATTCTTCGTTTTTACGTTTTTTTTTTTTTTTCCTAAGGAAACAATCAAGGAATGGAAAAAAAATATATGTTTTTTTTTT
>BFEA01000078.1:2928102-2950297 GCA_003427395.1 Chara braunii | reverse complement strand
AATACAATGAACTGCCAACCAAAAATCCCTCCCCCCAAAAAATACTTAAAAAAAAATAATAATAATAATTTATCTTCTCCACCTTTTCTGTTTTTTATATTTTATAATTCTAAAAACTTATCTTTTTCTATAAAAAAAAAAAATTGGGGTTGTAGCTAGGCTACCAGAGTGGCCCGGGGTGACTTGCCCGACCCGGCCAAAAAAATAATAATAATAATAATAATAATAATAATAATAAAAGTTATTTTTTATTTTAAATTTGGTGAAGAATTTCGATGTAACCCTGAGGCAAAAGTTTTTCAGTTTATTTTTCTGCATAACGTAGGTTGTTTTCCGATTTTTTTGATTTTTTTTTTTGTTTTTTTTTTTGGGACCTTCCTTGGTCCTTGCACGGGCTGGCCACCCGGGACCCGGGCGGCCCGGCTGGTAGCCTAGGGTTGTAGGGATTAAAAGTCCCTACAACCTCATATTTTGTTATTTTTCCTTACCCATTATTTAATTCAGGAAAAATATGGTAAATTCGCGTCCGCGGCGCTGGCCAGGTCGGCAGCGGACGCGGCCGTATATACGGCCGCCATCCGAGCTGGACCCCGTGGACGCGTCCGCGGGTGTTTCATAGGAGAGGTGCACTGCATGGCAGCGGGTTCATGGAAGCCATATTGGGGCTGCCCGGGCGCATGCGGGTGCTGGGCGAAGGTGGTCTTCGGGTAGGAGGCACATGAGTGTGTGGTCAAGGTCTGATGAGGGGAGGAGAGAGAACGTACCTAATGTATCTGGGAGGTCATTGGTGTTGACGTCGTGTACATTGGTCTTCAACGTAGAAGTGATCCTGTTGCACGGATGTAGATAGGCTAGATAGGCTCAGTAGAGTAGGCTGGGTGCTGGGCACCAGACAGAGATGAGCGACATTAGATTCTGTGTTGGTGGGGCTTGAGGGCGATAACATTGGCACACGAGTTCACTGTTTGCTCTTATTTGGATGGAATGTTGGTGACTATCTGGACTTCTGCGTGGTTTTGCAACCTGTATTTCTGTCTATGGCTCTCGCGCATATTCCTTGCATCATGGTTTACAAGGTGAGAAAAGAGAGAGCACCAAACGACAATCAATGGCTGTTGCTTCCTAGGCAATCATATTCCGTCACCTAACACAGGAGAGCCCATAAGGGCCATGACATAGTTTTGGTAAGAGAAGTGCCACGCCATAGCATAGTTTTGATGAGAGCAGCGTGATCCCATTCAGTAATCTTTCGTGTTTCTTTTTTGCATACTTCAAGGAGTCGAAGCAGGCATTCAGACGCAAAGTAAGAAAAAGTGGCCGTGGCAAAATTGTGTGAGAGAGAAAGAGGGGAGCCAGCGGTGGGGAGAAGAGAGGTAGAGAGAGAGAGCTGTGATGAGAGCAGCGTCATCCCATTCAGTAATCTTTCGTGTTTCTTGCATACTCGAAGCAGTCATTCGGACACAGAAGTACGAAAAGTGGCCATGCCAAAAGTGTGTGAGACAAAGAGAGGGCGGCAGCTGGGGGAAAGAGAGAGAGAGAGAGAGGGAGAGAGAGGAGAGAGAGGAGAGAGAGGAGAGAGAGGAGAGAGAGCAGAGAGAGGGAGACCACCCGTTTGCAAGTCCTTCGTAAGTTCGTAAACCATATGGTAATGAAGAATTTCTTCGTTCTCACATGTTCGTCGTAACAGGCTTACAATCAGCTCGGGTCAATCAGATCGGAAAGACTGCTCGCACCGCCCTTAGCCTATAAGATTTTCTATGACGCTCAGCCTCCCGACTACGACCCCCGTCCCTCCCCGACTTCAGATGAATGACTGTTCCCAACGTACCACTACCCTCGGCCTTGTCTGACATAAGCCTCCAAGAACTGAAGGAGGTCTAGCGCCTCTATCCAAGCCACCCATGCTTTCTGGCCACGAGACCGAACTCAACGTAGTCGTGCTGTCAAGTCAACCGCCATCTTGGACCGTTGATGTGTCATCCGGTCATCTGCTTCAGCGACGTCCCCGATTGGAGGCTTCTAAATCTGGAAACTTAGCACTCCTTCCAGTCGAAGTAGTAGACGAGCTGGAACTTGGTGTCCGAGGAATCGAGCGCCATGACGGCCTGGCTTCCTTCCACCCTGACCACGGACTTGATATTGAGATTAGGAGTGTTGTTGCACTGGCTCCAGACAGACGTGCTGAAGTCGTCCGTGAACTCAAAGCTGTCGACGAACTTGCCCGGGAGGATGCGGCTGACTCTGGGGGTGCCAGTCTGCCCCGAGAAGTAGAAATGCGTCTCGTAAATGCCCTGGGATCCTTTGGCAATGTCGGCGAATCCACGGCCGGTCACCTGCCCCAGCGTGTAGGTCCAGCCATCAGGATAACTTATGGACATGGAGATCTGGCACACCTTCCGCCTATCCTCAAGCCCCCCGTCGGTGGTGGCCACCATCCCGCCGAAGATGAAAGTGATTGTCTTGGAGTTGCTTGAGTAGGAATATTCGCTGTTGCTCCAGCTGCACCCGTTCCCGCCAAATGTGACCCCACTAATGGTCACGGACGCGGGTTGCGCAAGTGCAGGTGTGGCAGCTGCAATCAGCAGAAGCAAGGCCGCCATGGCCACCGCTGAAGCTCCGCAGCGCGCCATTGTCACCTTGGTGATAAGCCTCGAGAATGTTCTCACTCGCCTTCGCCTCGAAAGCACCGCCTAGCCTCTCTCGCCTCTTAAACTCTCTTCCCCCACTTAAAGCCCGCCGCTATTGCCTGCGCCTTCACTCACGATGTTGGCCGTTCGTTATGCTTTCTCGGTGCTACTGCGTTTTTTATATTTGCATTCGTCGGCAGGCAGGCAGAACTAGTACTTCATTGCGAACCAATGATCTGTTCGCACCAAGGGGTGGATGCTTCGACCTGACTTAGGGCAAAGGTTACGCTAGTACTTTCCTGGGGATACGTGGCCAGTCTTTCTGTCCATATTCGGTTGAGCAGTTGGAATCGTGATCATCACTCCCCGATGTGGTCAGGTAGGACAGTCGGCGTGGTGACCGCTGTGGGGCATGCCGTGCCCACCCGCTGAACGGTTACGATCGAGAGCGGGCTGCCGTAGCCAAGGCTAGACGTGACAGCTGGTGGGGGACGCGAAGACCCCTGCGCTTGCAATAGGCACGGGGCAAGTCCACTGCGCGCAAATCATTCAGAATTATCATGTCGTTCCTGTGATCGCACCTGGATTCGAAATTGTGTCTGTGCTTCGACCGCTCATGGGTGTAGCAGCTGAGCTGGCACGTTAGGGTTATTTTATTTTTTCCAGTCAAGATGACAACGAAGGAAATCGCAAAACTATAGAGGCGGAAAAAACCCAAGGGGAGAAACGTCGGGGCATCCGTTAAAATTGGAGCGTACAGAGGTGGTGTTTTTTTTTTTTTGGTACTTCCTGGCCATGCTGATGTTCCCTGTATCGTTCGAACGGATGTCCCGCCGAGGGACGCACAGAGAGGATGAGGCAAGCATAGATCGAGTCGATGTATAGTCCCAGCAGCACAGTACCAGGGGGGCCCCTGTATTCGACACTTCGAAAAGTCAGGATCAGACATAGGGCCTCGTTGCACTACTCGCCATCCGCCAACATTTTGATTGCATGTGGACATCATGGTTGTCCAAATGCATTGGAAATCTTGGCGGATGGCGAGTAGTGCAACTTGGGCCATAAACCCAACAAGTACTTCAATCGGCCCCGGTCGCATCCACAGGCCTTGACACAGAAGGAAGAGAGGAAAAAGAGAAAGGGAGAGAGAGAGAGAGANGAGAGAGAGAGAGAGAGAGAGAGAGAGAGAGAGAGAGAGAGAGAGAGAGAGAGAGAGAGAGAGAGACAGACAGAGAGAGAGAGAGAGAGAGATACGCGGGGAAGGATAAGGAGGGAGAACGGGAGACGACACAATGATAGCGCTGAATAGCTTCCACTTCGAATGATAAAAAAACGGAGTCCAACATAGATCGAGAAATGGTTTTAAAAAAAAACATTGATTTTTTTATCTTTTTTTTTTGAACCGTGCAATTCTGGCAGCATTATTGTGCTCAGCCCTGATGGCTGTATATGGCCCATCGAAGAAGCTCGGTCCTTATGCTACCGGCTGCCCCCTGCCGGTATCGCCCACCTGCTGTAGCAGGTATTCCACTTGCTGGTGGGTGCAGCTCCCGCATGCTCCATCGTTGGAGGCTTGAGCACGGATGCGGCTGCTATGGGGTTCCCCTAATACTATAATGACAATTAAAAAAAGGCCTGAAAGGCCGTCCTGTCCAGATTCGACAGGTAATTCAATTGTTTGGGCTTAAAAAAAAAAAAAAAAAAAAAAGGGAAAAAAAAGAACGTTTTATTGCGCGGTGCGTGCAATAATTAGGGCTAATTCTTTAAGCCCAACCAATTCAATTACCTGTCAAATCTGGACAGGACGGCCTTTCAGGCCTTTTTTATTGTCATTACAGTATTACGGGGAACACTAGGCCCTCAAAATCGCAAAATCTCAAAATGAGCGGCCAGATGTAGTCCTTCCTACACAAGTGGCAGTAGACGAACCTTGCAGCTTGAGACACAGCGCGACATACCGGGACCGGCAATTGCAGAGAAGATAAGGATGGCCCCTCCGGAAATAAAAGGTGATACTCTCGCTTCGACAACTGACCGATTTCTGGAGGCTTCTTTCCGTCTCAGATTCAGTAGTTCGACGAGACAAATTCTTTTTGAGGGCAACCCTTTTTAGGTAGAGGAACCTTTGGACTTTTTTTTTTTTTTTTTTTGAAATAGCGGCTTTGCGCTCCTCCAGATGATTCTTCCTCCCCCCCTCTTCCTTTGCTCTCCCTTCTCTCTCCTCCCTGCAGTCCTGGCTGTCTTCAAATCGCCGTGGGCAAGGGAGCGGTGGGGATAGAACCTTTGGACTTTGAAACAGAGCGCGGCTTTCTAGGAACCCCAATTACAGAGAAGATACAGAGAAGATGAGAATGGCCCGTCCGGAATTAACGATGATACTCGGGTATCGACAAGTGGCCCATTTCTGGATGCTTCTTTTCGTCTCAGATTCACTGGGTCTCGCTCCACTATTCTCGACCTGCGCCAAAGAAAAAAATCATGGCTGTGTATCTTTCCATGTTCTATGGAAGATTCTCTTTCGGTGTGCACTTGTCGAGAGTAGGGACCGATGCCCACCGCCTGGAGGAGAGCAGATCAGATCCTGTGGCGGCACTGTAGGAAACTGTACAAGTGAAAGAACGATGAAGAATGACCAGCGTGCATGGGACTCGTTGTATTTCGGTAAGAGGATTATTGAAGCAATCACCATGACGAGGCAAGACGACGGATGATCGCGGTGCTGACCCACTCCTGTGAAATGCAATCGCTTACCTCTCTCTCTCTCTCTCTCTCTCTCTCTCTCTCGCGCGCGCGCGCGTTCGCGCGGTTACTGCTTCCTTTTTTCCGTTGCCATCTGTCTCCAGGTGCTTGTGCATGGGGGACGATGCCTGTGTTCTACTTCTGGGGACGGTGGGGACCGCGGGGACCAGTAGCTTGTATCGATTCGTGGGAAGCAGCGCATGCAGGAGCGCGGCTGACGAGGGTGGTGACGCACATTCTAGCACGTGGAGAACTTCGAGCAGCACTTGCTGTGTCTGTGGACGCGGCGGGCGGGTTCGTTTCTTTTTTCTCTTTTCTTTCTTCTTTTTCCTTGGATCGGGAACCACCAGTTTCCTCGGAATTGTGTATCCGAAGAATAGCTCGCGCTCGATGTCTCCCCTTTCCGTCCGTCATTCCTGTTTGATGACTCCGCACTGCATTGACATGACGGAATCCTCACAGTAGGCAATCAAAATCACAGAATAGCAGAATCAGCCGCCAGATCGAGTATTCGCGATTCTCCGATTTTGAGCGGCCAGTGTGAATTCCGGCTTTACTGCCGCAATTTGACCCGAAAAGTGATCCCGGGCCCAAGTCCCGCTTACCCGAATGATCGATTTTTGACCGCAGACTCGGAGGATCAACGACCAAAAATCACGGATCAGCGTAAGTGGGACTTGGCCCCCGGACTCCCAGAGGCCTACAATTGCCGTGGGGTCTCAAGGCGTCGGTAGGCCGCTCGGCGGCTTGTCGGACAAATCGAAAAAGGAAAGAACGAAAAAAAGAACAGGAGCTCGTTGGGACGTCAGCGGAAGTGACACCGTACAGAGAAGATGATCATGGGCCCTGCGCAATGCACACGCGAAAAAGCAAAGAACATGGGTGTGAGGGCATACTGAGTGCATACTAAAGGCCTCGCCACACCACTCTTGAAACCGCGTTTTCAAGAGTTGGACGCGTGGCCACACAGCCACTTGAGAGTTGCAGCCACTTGAGAGTTGCAGGCCGAAAACTCTTTTTTTTTTTTTTTTTTTTTTTTTTTTTCTAAAGCATGAAATGTATTTCATATAATTGGAAAAGAGGCCGGGGACCTCACAATTCGACCCGGAGTTATCCTGGCAGCCTCAGCAAGTTTAACCAGTTCACCAGCTTACTTTAGAAAACAACCCCATACTACTGCTGGAAACCGGGTCCAGCGTCCCCTGTCAAAAGCTTTCCAAAATTCAGCCCTTGAAGCCCAAGTAAAAGAGGGGTGAGGGACTGTACTTACAGTTCCATCATTACCCTATTCTGATTCCTCCTGAAATATCGGAAAACCGAAATAAACTCCTGCTCCTTCGGGTATCATAAACCATTTGAGTATGTCCTTATGAAGTTTAACCTCCCTTAGGACCCTTAAAGACCGGATCTTTACTTCTCCTGCTCTTGCCTTCTTCTGCGTTGGCCTACAGAGATCCAGTCCTTGGAAAGGGCGATGGTGTTGGACAAACGATGAAAAACGTCTGATGGCAAGTTAATAATTTCCAAGTGGACGACTATTCATCCATCTAAGCAATCCACTTGGAAATTATTAGCTTGCCATCAGACGATATTGAGGCTAAAAAGTCTCTCTCAGTCCAATTCTTCTTGAACCGGTAAATGCTCTGTCCTGGCCCTTGTTTCAATCTCCTTCATTCTGTCAGTAGTGTCAGTCTGAGCATATTCTTAACCAGTCCTGTCTGTTGTTGAAGTGGCATTCGTTCGTTTCTAAAGATGATGGCATTCCGAGCTTTCCATATCACCTCCAAAAGTATACCTCTGCAAATAAGGGCCATGTATCCCCATTTGTCTGATAGTTTCGCGTTCGCAGGGGGGATGGCGAATAGGATCCAATCATCCGTCCATTCCCATTCTGGTCCCCCCCCTTCCTCCCACTGCAGTTTCCACCAAATCCATAATTGGTCTGCCAACGGGCATAGGAGCCAGAGATGTTCTACATCCTCCCAACCCCAGTTACATCTTTGGCATGTCACGCTTAGCTCCATCCCCTTAAGACTAAGCCACAAGGCTGAAGGGATGATTGCCAGGGACTGTGCCCACATAAGCCCTGCTTGCTTCTGGGAGGGGATCTTTTTTAACCACCTCCAAAGCTTTCTAAAATCTGGTGGGGGCTTAACTGCTCCCTGGTTTGTCTGAAATCTCCTGAGTGCCACATGCTTTGGCTGAGGTCTCCTCTGACGAAGTTGCGTCACTCCATCCTTAGGTCGGTACCAGATAATCGGTGTCTTTGTCTCGCCTAGGCCCTTCCAACCATATAATAAAGGTTTCACTGAGAACTCTTCTGCTGTGCCCATCAACAGAACTGCTGTCTTAGCTGACGGGTCTTGGGATTCCCAAACCCTCACCTCCATCAAGCCCACAGTTGAATCCTCCGTGACTGTGTTTTCTCTGATAATTCTAGTGCCCTCCTTTAGCTGTCCCTTCTTTCTCCACAGTTCCATCTTCATCCCTTGTGGTAGGTCAGGGCCCAAGACCTTCAAGACATATTGCGGGTTATCTGGGTGCGCCATCCACGTATCCATGGCGTGTTCGGTATCATCTTTCGAGAGTTGTCAGAACCTCTTTTCAAGAGTAGCACTCTAAGGGTCTCGCTCCACTACTGTCCACTGTACAAAAACGGACAGTCGTACTTTGCTCCACTTACTGTCCACTGTACATGTGCAAAATGGATTGGACAGTTTTTACTGTAGGTGAATGTACAGCTCCCAGACTGCAAAATTCATTATGCGGAAAGTCCTTCAAGGGACTCACCCTGAGGACCCGAATTTGGAGAGTGCACCTGGAGTTTGGGCGGACAAAACCCTATGGACGTCCTGTCTTGTAGTGCTATCACTGTGTCTGGTAGTGAAGCCACGAATTTGAGAGGTGGACAGCGGACAGTATGGGCGTACTCACACAGCGGTGGCAATCTAGCAAAATCTGCTGAATTTTCTCTCCCATGTTTGCTGAAATAGTACCCCGCCCGGTCACACATGGGTTGCAAATCACAAAGGACACGAGCGGGACTCTCTGGCAATTGCAAAATTGCTGCCTATCATGGTCACAAAGCGCGGAATTTTTTTCTTAACAATTCCCAAAAGGCTAAAGAGAATTTGCTACAGCCAAAAGAGAATTTGCCACCACCTCTCGAGGTGGTGGCAAAATGCCCATCCCCGCGTCCCCCCAGGCCGCTGACAAATGCTACCCCGTTTGCAATTTTGGTGGTCGGAAAACCCTAGTAACTCTAACAGCATAGCAGATTTTGCCATTTAGCAAGAAAAAATCCACTGTCCGCTGTACAATTTTTCTCTCTGACAACTGTCCACCAACTGTCCGAAAAATTGTACAGTGGACAGTAGTGGAGCGAGACCCTAAACTCAGAAACGCCCAGCCTGCAGCACCGCTCTTTTCAAGCGTCCTCCCGAGGGCACTCGAAGGACCCTTGATTGTCGAGAGGTGTCAGGCCGTTATCCTGACGCCATTCGGGAAAAACAAAGCTGTACGACTGTCGTTTTTCATCGTTTGTCCAACACCATCGCCCTTTCGAGAGTGCTGTGTGGCGAGGGGCCCGAAACTCTTGAAACCCCAACTCTTGAGAACGTCTGACAGCTCTTGAAAAATTTCCCATTTCAAGAGTGGTGTGGCCAGGCCCTAACACTGGGACTTTGTCTGACTCAGCTCGCACCTCATTGCTGCCAGAGTAATCCAGGTCCCGCCCTAATTGAGCTCTAGACACATATAGAACAGTGCTAATGTGAGTATGCCTGTTGCCCTCTCTCACTACCATTTTGCAGCTCGCGTGCAAAATATTCACATTTAGGGCCTCGCCACACCCGTGTGGAAACCGTGACATTTTCACCAGCTGTCAGACCGTATTCGACATTCACGGTAGAGAGAGAGAGAGAGAGAGAGAGAAGAAAAACGGTCCGGCAAGACCGATCCAGCATGAGAACGGAGAGAAACAGATACACCCAGCAACACGCTCCGTTACGCACACTCAAGCAACGAGATTCAAATCCGAACTGAGAACCCTGCTGAAAAAAAATTACCAACTCAACAGATATAACCCTGTCACGCGACCTTTCCTCGACGCGTTTCGTCTACCCCGCCAGTAGACTCTTCAGGAGGATGCAACAACACTCCCCTTCCCAAAGTCTGAATACCACGACGCTACTTTGGAGACCATTCCATAGCCTTGTCTCCTTTATATTCACCCAACTCCTACCCTTTCTTCCTTTAGACTAACTGGTACTACGATACGAACATCCTGGAGCGCCGAAGTACGGGAGGCACCCCATGTCTCGATCAAAAAATCGGCCATCACTCGCTTAGGAACCCCTGTAACCGTCATCTTCAGTGAAAACTCACGATCGGTGTACCTGCAATCATCCATACAGACAAGCGTACACACGCAGAACGAGTGAAAACAAACACACAGACGACCAAGGTCGAAAAACTGCTCCTCTTCAGGAAGGTGCTCCGCGCCAGACTTCCGCGTTGATGGCTACCCGACTGGTGAGAGCAGACCTCGCTGTACTCCAGCCTGATGGTGGGAACCCTGACTACCATCGCCAGCTGTCACCTGCGGCGACGCAGATTCGCCCAACAACCGTTTCGTACGGTATGTATGCACGTTCGTGGTGAGACGCCGATGGAATGTTTCGTCCGAAGTATATAGAAGAGAACCCGCCTTCTGCCTGGGCCATACGGTACCCAAAAACCGTCTCGGAACCATCGTCACTTGCAGCAACTGGGTCGAACATTTTTCTGATTCCGAATATGGACCGGAAATCAATCAGGTACGTAGGTATCAAGCTTCGAGGTCCCAGTTCAGATCCTGAAACCCCCCCGGCGTATGGGACCCGTCAGGATCTCAGGCCTTATGGTCAGAGGAGCTAAGATCTGCCTACCAATGCACCTAGTCCAACGTGGAGACGAAGATAAAAAAAAAAAAAAGGTCCGGAAAACCGAACCCCGCAAAGTGAAAGGCTAACGGGGATCAGGAAAAACCCAAAAATTGTGGCCCCTTCTAAAATTACAAAGGCCGTGCGGGCCTACTTGGCAATCCGTGCCAAGTCCCATTTGAAAGGCAAGCTTCCATTACTTCTGTTGCAGTCCTCCAAGCCTTTCTACCGGAACGTCTGAACGTCTCGGTGATCAAACGTGCTGGATAGCCCCGCATAAGGAGCTCTCTCCTTACAGCTAGCAGGACCTCGTGATGTCCCCACGAATCTGTTGTCCAACTGAAAACCTGATGCAAAGTACTGATAATGGCACCTGTCTTCGCTTTCTTGCTGGAGTAGGAGGAGTAATCCTGAAAGCATCCAAATACCAGTTTGCCAGTGGCCCAAATGTGTGAAGCATTCTTAACGATGGCAACTGTGCGAACATTGGTTCTAACTGGGTGAACGTTCAAACCAGCAAAGGTCCAATTGTTGGACTCTTGGTCCATCCGGACCAAACGCAGCTTCTCCCCATAACAGAGCGTAAAAGCTTACAAGATACGCGCAGCTTTCTCATAACCTCCCCTTCTCGTAATTGCAATGAAAACCGAAACTTCATCTACTATGCGGAACCCATACACCAGTCTCCTGTCCATTCCCAACGAAGTCAAGAATCGATACTCAGCATGAGCACAAAGAATACAGGCCAGAGGACAACCGGAGGATTTACTCATGGGTACTCCAATAACCTGCTGTTACAGCTGTCCTGCCGCATAGATAAATGTGAACTTCAAGTCGGATCGGACCATGTCAACTATTTCAGACAACGATACAAAAACACATTCATCCCTAGAACCCCCATATGACAGCCATGCCTTCTTACCTCGTTTGCCTACCTTGACTCCCTTACAACCCTTCGAATGGTGTAGAGATACCAGCCAAGATACGGCATCAGTGAGCTCGTTGTGAGGCAAGGACACAAACATGTCCTTGATATAAAAAAAGGCAGAAGACATGACATTGTCCGTCAGATCAGAGACACGTCTAAGGTTATCATCCATGTTACGTAGTCCTGGTAAGAAATCCGTGACCGCTTTCAGATTGAAGCTAGTACCAGATCTCAAGGCATACAATAACGCATTCAGAGCCCTTGACATCCTACCACTTGCTAACCTAGTAGGTTCAGCACAAGTCGGAGAGATAGGATGCCACCTTCCTAAATCCTTGTGCTTTGGTAGTACATAGGCACATCCGAACTTCCCCTTAGCATCCCATCTACCCAACCTTTCCAACCCCTGATGCAAATATTCCCGCCGCATCCTGTGAAGAATATCAACCGCACTCCCTTGATCTGGAAAAAAGGAGAGATTCCAGTTGAATGTCATGCACAGGTTATGCTTATAAATAACCGGGCACACAACGAGAGTGTCCGCCACGTTGAGATCAAAAGAAACACAAACAAAAGGTCGAAACCGAAGCAACCAATCATGTAGTACACGAGTGTTGAGCACAGGATCGGGCGGCACAATATGATCCCAACATCCAATGAGATCCTCATGCTCAAGCACACAGGTCGACCGCAAATGACTGGCAACTGCTGCTACCTCCTCCCCCAATTCTAAGACACCATTCGACGGACATACATCTGGAATATTTATGGAATTTAACAACAAGAGACTAAATCCGAATAACAAAACGTTCAGTTGCTTCAAAAGGAACCAATCGAGGAAAAGTACTAAATCCATAATAGACCTAATCTTGGTATCTGAGGAACTACAGGGTGCTCTGCAATTTGCCGGCATACTTCCTAGAAGTCCCCTCTTAGGATTGGATCATGCCACATGCATGGTGGTACTCACACTCAATAGGAAACCCGATCAAGGGAGAGGATTCTACAGACCCAATACTTCACATCTCAAATTGGACAGATTCAAGCAGTTCCTCAAGGATGTTTGAGGATTCTGGAAAGAACAAAAGCCCCTTATCAATGATGATGTTATATGGTTCAACAACGGCCTAGCTTTCCTAGGACGTAAATGCAATAAATACTCTAAAGCTTTAGCTCAATAAAGACATCAAAATGAAGTACAACTACACAAAAGAATTGAGGAACTTCAACAAGTTGAAGCCCACTTTGAGAACCTAGACCAATTAGAAACAATGTCCACTGAAATTCAAGATTTAGAAAATCAACTTTTGAGAAATATGGAATACAGATGGCAAGGAATGAGAATAAGAGGAAAATTAAGAAGAAATCAGATGGAAGGAGTTATGGATGCAAGGTTTTTCGCATTAGCAAAATCTAATTCAGGAAGAACTACAATTGAAGCCTTATCTAACCCCTTTAACACTAATGAACCTCTGGCTACTTCATCGGCAGCCTGTAACAAAATTTATTTAAAAACCTCTTCGCTTCACGCACTAAAAATCTTCCCAACAACCAATTCATAGATGAAATTGAGGATTCCCTACAACCCGTGAGTCAATCCTTATCCGACTGTCAGAGGGAAGAAATCGATAAACCTATAAATAAAGAGGAGGTCTGGAAAGCATTAATGTTAATGGAGGAAGAAAAAACTCCTGGGATAGATGGTTTTCCCAAGGAATTCTAAGAATCTATGTGGGACACTATGTCACAAGATCTTATAGAATTTTATCAGGCAGTACGGAACACAGGAAACATTGGGGAATTTGTCAGTCAAGGCGTTCTAACTCTCTTATATAAGAAAGGAGAAAAAACGAATATTCGGAACTATCGTCCCATCACTTTGCTAAGAGCAGTATACAAACTGGTGGCTAAAGTACTAATGGATCGATTGAATAAGGTAATATCAGATATCATTCATCCAACTCAAACAGGATTCATTTCAGGAAGAAATATACAAGATAATATTCTCTTGGTTATCGAACTCATCAAAATAACACTCAAGTCGAAATACAACGCAGCAATTATCTTTATTGATTTTTAAAAAGGGAATGATCACATGGACTGGATTTTCCTAGATAAATGCTTAGAAAAAATGAAGTTCGGTCCCTGTTTTAGAAAATGGGTAAGAATCATGCATAGAAATGCAACAACTAGAACAATGGTGAATGGTAATTTGGCCCCTCCTATCATGCTGGAAAGATCAGTCAGGCAAGGGGATCCTCTTGCGCCGTTATTATTTGTAATCATTATGCAGGCCCTGACAACAAATTTGAGACAAAACAAAGATATCAAAAGAATACAGATAACATCGATTCCGGAAGAGGCAATCCCAATATGTTCCCTTTTTGCTGATGATCTTTCCCTCATAATGGAAGCATCTAAGGAAAACATGAATGCCCTCCAGAAACTTATGGACCAGTTCTGTAAATTGTTAGACATGAAGATCAATTGGGGAAATAAGACACTTGGTTGGTGGATCCACCATCAAGGCGTTCGACAGCCGGAAACTCCTAAGGTTAAATGGTTGCCAAAAGAAACCCAAGTCAGAGTCTTAGGTATTAATCTATCAGCAGCAGGTAAACCTAATTCTAATAATGATGACATTTTACAGGCCGTCCTTGCCAAATTAACGATTTGGAAAAACAAGCACACTTCTATTTTTGGACGTGTCTTAATTATTGATAATGTCATTTTGGGTTCTATTTGGTACAAATCAGCCATATGGGCCCTCGATAAGACCTCAATTAGAGCATTCCATCAGTGCCTCAGAGCCTTCCTACGGAGAGGGAATCACAACCTCAAAAATGTGATTAGTAGATTCGCCTGGTCCTCAATCATTCAACCAAAATCAAGAGGAGGACTTGGTATAATAGACCCTACTCTCCAAGTTATGGCATTATCCATTCAATGGATCATCAGACTTCTCTTCAGCCCACACACACCCCATGGTCAATCTTGGCATGGGAACAAATCAAGAGATTGGCCCCTCTAACCAATGACCTTATTGATCCCTTGATGTGGTTGGAAAATCGATATTGAGCTCTCCCAAGGAGTAAAAAAGTAAAGGAAGACGATGACCCTGCAAATGACAGAGAAGAGGCCAGAAGAGATCTAAGCAAGGACCCTTTCTGGTTATCCCTTATCAAGACGTGGAGAAGACTACCCCCACCAGATAAGTCCCATCCCAAGAGGTGGGAGGAAGTTTGCCAACAACCCCTGTTCAACAACACATGGATAAGGGATAATCGAGGGGTCATGTTGAATTGTAATGACTAACCTTGGGAAGGGTGGATTAAGAAAGGAATCGTTAGAGTCAAGGACATCTGGAACAAAGAATCAAACGATTGGGTCACAATAGAATAAATTCATGACTCACTAAGATATTGTCACCAAGTGGAACTAAATCTGGAAAAGATTATTGAGTTAATTCCCTTGGAATGGTTCCATATCCTCAGAAAGGGTCTGGTCATTAAGACAAATGACGGGGCAGTCTTTATTGACAACAGTCTTCTCATAGGAAATGTCTTAAAAGTTGAAGCTAACGGATAAATTTTAACTTCCCTTTTTATTCTTAAGGAAAACAATCGAGTAGTTCCTCACCCAAAAGATGAAGTCAGATAGGTAACTACCAACCAAATTTTCAAAATCAGAATACTCCAAAGGGGAAAGGAGTGGATGGCATTCAGGCCCAATACTCCCATCTCACACTTAGCAATGGACCCTGCATCTTGGAAGTGGGGATCTCTCCTCAAAGATAATAAGAACTTTTCAAGATCACTTCACACCCTTTCGGTCAAATCAACATACAGAATGCTGAGACCGAAATTCAACCTCAAGGATAAAGTCTCTAACAGATGCATGAGACACCTTAACTTGGATCTTAATGATCTAAGACACATTCCGTGGTTTCGTAGTACAAATTGTAAACCAGCTAAGATTGCATCATTGCAATGGTAGATAGAACACAGATGCCTTCCCACTAACGACTGGTTGATGGATAGAACGTCACAAGATAGGGTCAACCAGGCCTAACCATGGTGCAAACTTTGTAAAAAAACTTTCCCAAACAGAACGAACCCGAAAACAATCGAACATATATTTCTCCAATGCCCACGTTCAATCTGGCTCTAGAGATGGTGGGACAGAATCTGGAACAACCGAGAAACAAAGACACAATGGCCATGGGGCTGGAAACCCTTCCTACTGAAAAAATGGAATACAGAGATCCTTGATGATTTTACCAACAATTTGTTTAGTCTCAGTAGAAGAGCAATCTTATGGGCCATCTGGAGAAAAAGATGCATCCTTGAGTGGGAAGGAGTCAGGTTGGATGACCCAGAGTTCACTGAAACTATAAAAGAGCACATTCAGATAGACATCCTACACCAATGGGATACCAGAAATGAAAAAATTCAATTCTTGTCCAATAAAAAGGAAATCTCCGAGCAAATACAACAGTTCAACGAGATCTGGCTTGGTGGGAAATAGGGAGGAAAAATGAGGAAGGTGGATTGGAAAGGTGCCACTGAGGATAAGGATGGATACATCAACAGAAACTACAGAGTTGTGTTTGGGGATTGGTGTTAGATTGATCCCTCCATTCCTATGAGACCCCTTTCATAATTTCCTGATTTGTTCCCGTTTCCCCTCAGTGCGCTGGTTCCTGCCTCTTGGTTCAGAATCGGGGATGATAGGTGATCAGATTAATTGAGTATTATATCTGAAGTACTTGGTAGAAGAGGCTGCCTGGTGAATGACCCGACGCCACCAATCTGTAGTCAATATTAGTCCTTAACTGTTCTATCTGGCGCCCTTTTAATGAGGGTGAAGAGGTACAGGTGGCAATGGAAGTTCCCAAAGCTCAGAGATCAGCCGACATTATCTTTTTCATCATCATCATCATCATCATCATTTTCATCATCATTTTCAATCATCATCATTTTCACTCATCATCATTTTCACTCATCATCATCATCATCAACATCACCAACCTATAGTATCAGAGAATCAGTAGTTATAAATATGGGACGCTGGGCTCGGTTCCCAGCATGTGTTGTACCACTATCCCTGTTGTACCATTATTCTTTCATTGTAATTCGAGGGACGCTGGACCCGTTTTCCAGCAGGTGCAACTCCCCACCAATAGAATGGAGCCCCCAGGGAGTCAGGTAGGAGTGTATGCTCTTACTATCACTCCTATCTGATGACACGGGACTTTATAAAAAAAAAAAAAAAAAAAAAAAACGAGGTATGAAAGCTATCCTAGCCTTCACATGCATACCCATCCTTTCCCATTGTGGTTCAAAATCACAAGCACATACGGCATCCCACTCCCCTCTCGCATACTTGTCAAAGTTCCATAAATAATGAGAAATCGGCTTGTTCTTACGCCACACAAATCTGACCTTGTTCCTGATCAGGCCAATTACCGAAATCGGCAGAGGGCTAGCCTCAACGACACGAAGAGGTAATGCATGTACCTTAGCCGTAATCACACGATGGTCGTAGGCCAGCCGAACCACAATCCTTCGACGTACATCTACCCCAATCTTATATTTGATTGCTCTAGCCAAAATACCTTTAAGCGACGCCCACGTTGCCTTTCCAGAAAATTCACGAATCGTTCAATACCACCTAACCAACAAATCGACCGTTTTGTATTTGAGCAACCGCCTGGTCCAAGGTTGAGCAAGGAGCAACCTCAATTGTTCTTTACAAGCCACTCTCCCATTGGGTGTGAAAACAATGGGTCCAACATGCCATGTCCCTCCCGATTGTACTTGTTTTTCAAATCACGCAAGGCAAAAGACTTACTCGAAAAACATACCAACGTGGCGTCAAACATTCGTCTTACGACCGACCATGAGTCAGCCCAAAGGTTACCCGCGGTAGACTGAATAACCAGGTGCCGCTGATTCCTCAAGATTGCCTCACGCAAAATCGACAACGAGCTATCCGTCCAATCCCCATTAGACACTCTAAACTTCACTACCCCTAGGTTAACATGATTCACCGATTTCCCTTTCCTTGGTGTCCTCCCTGGTCTGGATGACACTGGTCTTCGCCGCAGTTTCTTTCTATAGCTCAGTACTGGTGAGAAATTCTTAATAATGACCCTTTCTGCCGCCTTTACTGAGCAAACACCACTCACCAAGGGGACAACAACGTAGTTCCATGGTCCGAAAGTTCGTAACCAGCGATATAACTTAGGACAGATTCCCAAACCATTTAATCCGACCATCCGCAGGTGCTCTCCCCATCTGACGAATATACTACGAATAGTGCAACCTATATACTGCGCTTTGCACCATGGCGATGACAGCAGATAAACGACAGGTCCTGAATCCCAATTCTCCCAATCTACTGATAAAAGGAGCGACCGAAATTTGCACATCCACAAAATTTCACCTACTAATGCTAACGGGACGAAGCATAGAGTCACACAAGTGTCATACAACCTTTTTAGCCGAGCGGAGGATCCGATTTCCCAAGCCACGGTGCGACGCCTCATACATTCGAGAAGGTTGGACCACAGCTTAAAGCGTGCAAAATGCCCCACTCACGAACTAGGAGTCTTACCATCTTCAGGTGAGTTCTGTGCCGAAGATACCAGGGTGAACACAAAGCCTTTATATGCCAATTTGGCTCGTGCTTCAATAATTCTTTCAATCGTTGGCCCCTTCGTTGTGTACGTAACTCCTTCGTGCTTGCAAATCAGCTTGAGCTAGTCTTTGTTCTTGGAGGTGAGACATCGCCTCTGCTCTTGCACGAATTGAAGGACCCCCGCCGGCCCACTTCCGGCTGCAATCTTGGTACGGCGTCGCTGCTCCCCCATTTTTGAAGACTCAACAGCCTCCCCACCATTCTGCACCAGGCCATCGTCTCTGTGGAAAACCGGTTGTCGGATGGGATGTCGTCCACTGAAAGCGCAAGCTTTACCACGTCGCTTCCTCTCACGTATCTCGTACAGCTTGGCGATCTCATCCTCGATGTCTTCGGTACCCTTCCCTTCATACTCATCGATCTCCTTATCCCGAACTGACGGCGTCCGAAACATGGGAGATCTGGCCTCTTCTTTACGAGATTCCTCCCTGTTTCTCTCTTTCTCCAATCTAATCAAATCATCGAATTTTCTTTTTTCTTCCAACTCTCGGCGCTTCTCCCGTTTCTCCCTCTTTTCGGCTATGAGTTGTCTCAAAAATTCTTTCTCCTCCGGATCCTCTAATACACGTCGGGGCGTCCAATACCTGGTCGGAGTCCCGACCGGTGCATTCGCTCTACCCCCCCCATTCGTTGTCGAAAGAGCGGAGGGACATTCCCTAGCAAAGTGGCCTTCGCCACCGCAGTTGAAACATTTGTTCGCAGCCATGGTGGACCGCGCGAAGATGCTAGGGGATGATGCACAAATCCGAAAGTGCGACCAATCTCAAAATCCTAAAGAAGATGGTAAGATGAACACAAGGATCCTAACGCACCTACGTACCTTTCTACCGCACCCTAATCTCTTTTAATAAGGAATTTAATCGTATTAGTAATAGTATCGTATGTGATAACAATCCTGACCAACACATCTGCCTCTTCAAACCACAAGGGGACCTTGCAGATCGCACGATCCATAACTAAAGCTTCGTAGATGTAGCCACCACCCAAAGTGCAATCTCAGAGGAGGTTGCTACGCAAATCGGAGAGAAGAAAAACGGTCCGGCAAGACCGATCCAGCATGAGAACGGAGAGAGACAGATACACCCAGCAACACGCTCCGTTACGCACACTCAAGCAACGAGATTCAAATCCGAACTGAGAACCTTGCTGAAAAAATTACCAACTCAACAGATATAACCCTTTCACGCGGCCTTTCCTCGATGCGTTTCCTCTACCCCGCCAGTAGACTTTTCGGGAGGATGCAACAACACTCCCCTTCCCAAAGTCCGAATACCACGATGCTACTGTGGAGACCGTTCCATAGCCTTGTCTCCTTTATATTCATCCAACTCCTACCCTTTCTTCCTTTAGACTAAGTGGTACTACGATACGAACATCCTGGAGCGCCGAAGTACGGGAGGCACCCCATGTCTCGATAAAAATATCGGCCATTGCGTGCTTAGGAACCCCAGTAACCGTCATCTTCAGTGAAAACTCACGATCGGTGTACCTGCAATCATCCATACAGACAAGCGTACACACGCAGAACGAGCGAAAACAAACACAGACGACCAAGGTTGAAAAACTGCTCCTCTTCAGGAAGGTGCTCCGCGCCAGACTTCCGCGTTGATGGCTACCCGACTGGTGAGAGCAGACCTCGCTGTACTCCAGACTGATGGTGGGAACCCTGACTACCATCGCAAGCCATCGCCTGCGGCGACGCACACTCGCCCAACAACTGTTTCGTACGGTATGTATGCACGTTCATGGTGAGAGGCCGATGGAATGTTTCGTCCGAAGTATATAGCAGAGAACCCGCCTTCTGCCTGGGCCATACGGTACCCAAAAACTGTCTCGGAACCATCGTCACTTGCAGCAACTGGGTCGAACATTTTTCTGATTCCGAATACGGACCGGAAATCAATCAGATACGTAGGTATCAAGCTTCGAGGTTGCAGTTCAGATCCTGAACCCCCCCCCGCATATGGGACCCATCAGGATCTCCGGCCTTATGGTCAGAGGAGCTAAGATCTGCCTACCAATGCACCTAGTCCAATGTGGAGACGAAGATAAAAAAAAAAAAAAACGTCCGGAAAACCGGACCCCGCAAAGTGAAAGGCTAACGGGGATCAGAAAAAACCCAAAAATTGTGCCCCCTTCTAAAATTACAAAGGCCGTGCGGGCCTACTTGGCAATCCGTGCCAACTCCCATTTGACATTCACGGTGTCGACAAAAAGGCCATGCGGGCCTACTTGACATTCACGGTGTCGACAAAAAGGCCGCCTTACCCACACTCTATGTGGAAGAGCCATGATCGGCAAAGTTTCTTTGTTAAAAGGGATTATTTGCAAAATACCCCCATAGGTTGAGATTATGCCAAAACGCCCCTAAAAGATGTGGGTAGAGCGGAATGCCCCTCTGACAAAGAAAATATTTTGTGAAATACCCCTGACGGCTGTTGGAACCCCATCTTTGCAATATACCTCTACGGTGTACTGTCCAACTTTGCAAAATGCCCAAGTACTTGCCAACTTCTCCTTGGCGCTGTTGCAGAAGGCCAAGGCCCAAACGGGGAGGTCCAGTTTGCAAAGTTGCACACCCATCTGACAGGGGCATAACACAAAGATTTCCGCCCAAAAGGGCTATAAACTCTACCCACATCTTTCAGGGGTATTTCGGCATATATCTCAACTTATGAGGGTATTTGACAAATTATCCCTTGTTAAAAAAGGGAGGAAAAAAAAAGACAAAGAAGAAGAAGACACCGGATGTTGAGGCAGCAACAGTACCCCGACCCTGCAAGCTGTCAAAATCTGCACATCCTTCTTTCTTTTCTCCCTTTGGAGATGTTGAAACTCTACACCCTGCAGGTGGGCAGTTCCACACCCATGTAGCAACGACTTCTCTGACAAATGTCACGGTGTTTTCCACATTTTTTCTTCGACAGTACGAAAAAATGTTGAGAACTCCAGTTTCTAGATTGGTGTGACCAGGCCCTTTCTAGGAGATTTGGAAGGGGCGAGGGCCTCACCACACCAGTGCATAAAGAACAACTTTGCACAGCTGTTTCTGGAAACAACCTGGGATATCTAAGGAGCTTTGCAGGGATAAGGGCCTTGCCAGATCACTGTAAGAAGGGAGATTGGGTCTGGCTCCACCACTGTCCGCTGTCCAGTTTCAGACACTACCCTCTTCACCCGAATAGAATGCCCGGTAATTATAGTCGTATCTGGGCTGAAAGTTCTACCACATACAGCTATAATGACCGAGCGTCCTGTTCGGGGTTGAAGACAGTAGTGCATCGCTCCACTACACCATTGGCAAACTTGTGGACAGCATTGCCAGGACCTTGGCCAATATTGTTGGTTGGTATGCAGAATGATATCGGCCATTGGACACCGCTAATGTGGGGTTGGAAGGGGACAAGGGGAGGTGCGAGTGACTGGCCAAAGATGCTCGGCACTAGCATCGCCGGTTTCCCCGTCCATAATGCCTGATCAAACCACATCAATGTGATACAAATTTTGCTCTCACACCACTGCTGTGGTGCCAACCTAACTCTCGGGCCCGTGGGCTGGGGAGAGTTCCAGGTTTGGTTGGCGTTCCCCCATACTATACATAGAGTAGCGAGAGGATGAGATATATGAGAAAAATATATACAAACAAGATTGAGAGAAGAATATAGATTAGTTTCTTGGGGGGGCTTTCCACAGGACCACCAAGGGTTGCTGCCGGGACGACGCTGGTCGGAACTGGGGTGAGTTGCGTTGCCCTGTAACCCAGCAGAAAGTGGGGGTGTGAGACCTGGAAGAGAGCGGCAGAGTGTACGACAGTTTTAAAGAACGTTGGAAGGGTGTGTGTGGGTTCTCAAGGTTTTTGGAACAATCGTAGGACCTCTGTGGCCTATTCTCTTGCTTCTGGAACGACGGTAAGCGTAAATAAGGTGAGTGGGAGAAGATGGTGGGTTATCACGCGTCCTACCAGTGAGGGGGCTAGCTGGTAGGATGGGAGTATGGCATAGCAGCAGTAGAGATGGTGGCTCCGCTGCAGTCAGTCTTGCCGGAGTGAGGCAAAGCGGATCGACGGGGTTTTTCCGACTCGTTTCTGAATTTTTCATGAAGTTGTCATAGACATGTCTGAAGTAGCTCCAATAGTTCTGAGCTAAAGCCGGGTAGTGGTCCCGGTATCTCAATTTTCCAAACTCCATCCTTAGGCCAATTAAAGTTTTCTAGTAGTTCCTTGTCTCATTTTCTTGAAATTGTCTGATGAAGTTTTCTGAAGTTTTCTGAACGTACTC